>JACEEZ010012448.1:145000-165000 GCA_016584305.1 Chionoecetes opilio | reverse complement strand
AGACAATTGTTAGTGAATATAAGCAATATTTTATACATAAGACCAGTTAAATATCCTTATCCAGTAGCTAAATTAGTATATTCAGCTATCTATCGTAGTTTTATGGCTAACAATAGACGATTTTATATAGCAAAGCAAAGATCTGGGTGTGAAGGGGTTAAGAGAAAAAATGGAAAACGGCGAGAAAAAAGCATGTTAAAAAATATATTTGACGTACAAAGCTGAAATGACATAATTCCTTAACCCTTTCACCCCCAGATTTTTCCTTCGCTATAATGAAATTGTCTGTTGTCAGCCATGATATAACGAAAAATAACTAAATATACCAAATGAGTTAGTGGCCGAGGATACTAAACAGGTCATAATTATAAAACATTGCTTATATTCACTAAAAATCGTCTAATGGTAACCATATTACAATGAAAATTACGTTCTGGGTCTCAAGGTTAATTCCCACCTCGTTGAAACTTAAGATGAGTTAAAAAAGAGACAAAGGGAATGTGTTAAGACAGTGTAGTCGGACCCTTAAGAGGCGTCATGTAGTTACAAAGTTGAACAATGTTTGGGAGTAGTTAAGTAGTTGGCAGCCTCATAATGGGACGTGATGCAACAATGTGGTGGAGGAGACGGTGTGTTTGTATGCACGAGGATTGGAGAGAGAGAGAGAGAGAGAGAGAGGAGAGAGAGAGAGAGGAGGAGAGAGAGAGAGGGAGAGAGAGAGAGGAGGAGAGAGAGAGTAGGAAGAGAGAGGAGAGACGGAAGTAGGAGAAGAGAGGAGAAGAGAGTGAGAGAGAGAGAGAGAGTCGAGTAGAGACGGGAGAGAGAGATGAGTGAGTGAGTGAGAGATGATGAGTGAAGTGAGTGAGTGAGTGAGTGAGTGAGTGAGGAGTGAGTGAGTGAGTGAGTGAGTGAGTAGTGAGTGAGTGAGTGATGTGAGTGAGTGAAGTGAGTGCGAGGGAGTGAGTGAGTGATAGTGAGTGAGTGAGTAAGTGAGTGAGTGAGTGAGTGAGTGACGTGAGTTGAGTGATGTGATGGAGTGAGATGAGGAGTGAGGAGTGAGTGAGTGATGTGAGGAGCAGAGAGAGAGGAGGAGAGTGAGAGAGAGAGAGAGAGACGAAGGAGGAGAGAGAGAGAGAGAGACGAGAGAGAATGAGAGAGAGAGAGAGAGAGATAGAGAGAGGAGAGAGAGAGAGAGAGAGAGAGAGAGATGAGGAGAGAGAGGAGAGAGAGAGAGAGAGAGAGAGAGAGAGTGGAGTGAGTGAGATGAGGTGAGGAGTGAGTGAGGAGTGAGTGAGTGAGTGAGTGACGTGAGTGAGTGAGTGAGTGAGTGAGTGAGTGAGTGATGTGAGTGAGTGAGTGAGTGAGTGAGTGAGTGAGTGAGTGAGTGAGAGAGGAGTAGAGTGAGTGAGTGAGTGAGTGAGAGAGAGAGATGAGGAGTGAGAGAGAGAGAGGAGAGAGAGAGAGAGAGAGAGAGGAGAGAGAGAGGAGAGAGAGAGAGAGAGAGAGAGAGAGAGAGAGAGAGAGAGAGAGAGAGAGGAGGAGAGATGAGTGAGAGAGAGAGAGAGATGAGAGGAGAGAGAGAGAGATGAGAAGGAGAGAGAGAGAGGAGAGAGAGAGAGAGTGAGTGAGTGAGTGAGTGAGTGAGTGAGTGAGTGAGTGAGTGAGTGAGTGAGTGAGTGGAGTGAGTGAGTGAGTGAGGTGAGTGAGGAGTGAGAGGAGAGAGGATGAGAAGGAAGAGATGGAGAAAGAGAAGAGGGAGAGAAGAGAGAAGGAGAGAAGGGAGGGGGGGAAATACCCCGAAATTATCTAGGAGGGGGAGGAGGATTACATAGGATTACTGGGAATAACAGACACCAGGAGACCTATTGGTCCATAGCGAGGGTATGCTGAACTAAATACTACTAACTATCAACTACTTGTAGAAACAGTTGAAATGATACCATGTCCCTAAGAGGATAGGAACATGGAAGTTTCATAGTGCAGAATGATAGGACCTCCACCCCCACCACAACCACCATTACAACTTTCCTACCAGACACCCATTCGTAACCATCACACAAAAAGTTAACTACCACACTCACATTCCTCAACCCACTACCACCACCACCACTACCATCCCCTCCCCAATACCCCCACCACCATCACGCCCCCACCACCACCACACCCCACCCAGCTCAGAAAGACGATTAATTACACACGATGTATTACGCACTTAATTGGAGATGTCAAGTTGTGTGTGACCAACTTGCGTTCCAATTTACCTTGAAGTCTTGGTGGCTGACGGATTTTTGCAACGTAATTCTTTTCTTGTTAGTTTCAGCGAGAGAGAGAGAGAGAGAGAGAGAGAGAGGAGAGAGGGGAAGAGAGGAGAGAGAGAGAGAGGAGAGAGAGAGAGAGAGAGAGAGAGAGGAGAGAGAAGAGAAGAGAGAGGGGAGAGAGAGAGAGAGAGAGGAGAGAGAGAGAGAGATGAGGATGAGAGAGAGAGAGAGAGAGAGAGATTGATTGATTGATTGATTGATAATTTTATTGGCCTTAATATTATACAAGTATTATACATGTAGAGAAAATGTCAAAGCCTTTGTCCATTGAGTCGTAACTCTTTTATGGACTTTATGCTAAAATAAGAGGTCAGCAGATGTAGCGTGTAGGACGGCCTAATGCTAATTTACATATGAAAAAACTAAATTAAATAAAAAAATTTATATAAAAAAAATTATATTCCCTACTGAATATACTACTTAATTTTATCAATTAAATTAAATAAATTTAATAAGTATATTAAAGGAAAATACACAAACAAGCATTCATACCATAACAGTACACATACATAATAGTACTGATAAAAGAGATCAATGATAATTAAACACATTAATTATACAAATCACAATTATAATAATAAATAAATTAATTTTTAAAAGTTACTTTTCAACTTTTCTTTATTTGCAGTTTAAATGGATTTAATTCTTTATTCCTTACATCATCTGGAAGTTTGTTCCACAGTTTAGTTCCCCGAGTGAGAACACTTGTTGAGCATGGGAAGTTCTACACAATGGAAGTTTGAGATTATTGGTTCGTCTGGTTTGTATGCTATGCGTTGTGGTCTGAAAACCACTGTCAATTTGTATGTATTCAACGCCTTATAAACAAAAGTTATAGTCTGATAGTCTATAATATCTTTGTAATTTTAGAAGTTTCAACTCACGAAAGATTGGGCTTGTGTGGTCATACCGATTACTAGAGGGACATTATGCGAACTAATTTTTTCTGATTTACAAATAGTTGATCAATATATGTTTTATATGCCCCACCCCAGATAGCTGAACAGTACAATAAATATGGATATGCTAATGATAAATAAATATGTCTTAAACCTTCAATATTACAATGGTTTCGTATTCTATATATTACACCTATTATTTTGAAATATATTCATTACATTCTCTATGTGTGTTTTTCCATCTTAGCTTGCTATCAATAACAACTCCAAGGAATTTAGCTTCTTGTACCTCTTTAATAATGAGATTATCAATTTTGATATTGTTGCTTTGTGTGTGTGTGTCATGTGTGAATGTGACAGCATACAGTGAGTTTTATTGATATTTAATGTTAGCTTGTTACATTTTAACCAATCAGCAACATGTACCAATTCAGTGTTCATTGTATTTCTTATATCATTTAAATCCCTTCCCTGTAGAAAAATGGTAGTGTCATCAGCAAAAAGTAAAAATTTAAGATTTTTGGTACATAGAGTTATGTCATTGATGTAAATTAAAAATAATAATGGTCCTAGGACAGATCCTTGTGGCACAAGAGAGAGCTTGGAGAGAGAGAGAGAGAGAGAGAGAGAGAGAGAGAGAGAGAGAGAGAGAGAGAGAGAGAGGAGGGAGAGAGGAGAGAGAGAGAGAGAGAGAGAGAGAGAGAGAGAGAGTAACATACAGGCTTGAGATGGTGAAGGATTAGGGAAAGAATGAATGAATGAATGAAGGGAAAGAAGGAAGGAATGAAGGAAGGGAAAGAAGGAAGGAATGAAGGAAGGGAAAGAAGGAAGGATGAAAAGAGAGTAAAGAGTAAAGTCAAGATGAAAGAAGGTGAATGAAGCATGAAATAAGTGAAAGAAGGATGAAAACAGGCACGGACGGGAAGAAAGATGAGAGAGGAAAGTAGGAGAAGGAGGTGAGGAGAAAGAGACGAGAGGACACCTTGTAGATTTAGTCACTGGTATATTTTCCTCTCAAACATACAGGGAAGAAAAATACAAATTGCAGTTGAGTTCCAAGACTTCATCCTTCCCCGCGCTAACGCTGCCTCACAGAGAAGAATATCCTTGAATCCTTGAAGAAAATTAGTCTTGATTCAGAGAAAACGATGAAATACGACAATTTAACACTTGACTATATCTTATACCCATCAAAGCCACTTGCTTCTTGACATCTATAGTGTGACTACAGACGAGGCGTTATATCATTTACCAGTACAATACAAGACAATAAAAACTAGAACTATAAATACGGAAACACACATAACAGACAGACAGACAGCCAGCCAGACAGACAGACAGACAGACAGACAGAACACTAACTCAACAAAGATATCAAAAGAAAAAAATGATGTTTCTATTTCCCTAACAATAAAAAAAACACAATAAAAACGAAGTTATAAATATGGAAACATATATACCAGACAGACAGACAGACAGACAGAATGCCAACCCAACAAAGATATCAAAAGAAAGAATTGATGTTTCTATTTCTCTTCACATCTATTGCATTCTTCTCTTCTGGTTCTTTCAACGTTTAAACCATTATTTTCTTCGTCCATTTCAGACTTTTCCTGCAACTCACATACAGACTAACTAGATGGTGGGCGGGAGTGGGCGAGGAGGGCGTGGAATGATGCAAGCCAAGCAAGTTGTGTGGATAACTAGGGCAAGATTAGCAAGGATAGGGCGGTAGGCAGGCAGGCAGGTAAAAGATAAGCAGGGCAGGCAGGCAGGCAGACAGGCAGGCAGGCAGGCAGGCAGGCAGGAGATAGGCAAGGCAGGCAAGCAGGCAGGCAGGCAGGCAGGCTAGGCAGGCGGTAGGCAGGCAGGCAGGTAACAGATAAGCAGGGCAGGCAGGTAGGCAGGCAGGCAGGCAGGCAGGCAGGCAGGCAGGCAGGCAGGAGATAGGCACGGCGGACAGGCAGGCAGGCAGAAGATAGGCAGGGCAAGGCAGGATAAAGGTTAGATAAGGAGGAACAAGCAGGAGGAAGTGTAAAATAGGTCAAAATGTTCTCTTGACAGGTCAATCAAGGTCGATCAAGCTTAATCCTCCTAAACCCAACATATTACAATCTCGTCACTTGAAGCTGGTCCATTCAATAGCGTCTCTTGACCCCTTGAGGCCCAGAACGTAATGTCCATCGTAATTTGGGTATCAATAGACAGTTTTTAGTGAATATAAGCAATATTTTTTAGATATGACCAAAGACTACTGTATATGACCTGTTTAGTATCCTTTTCCACCAACTAATTTGGTGTATTCAGTTTTTTTCTCGTAATTTTATAGCTAACAACATACGATTTTATATAGCAAAGGAAAAATCTGGGCGCGAAGAGCTAAGGCGGCGTTACGATGAACAGCAAGAAAGCCTTTAAAGTGGTTATAATGCGGTGGACGCTTCCGATAAATTGGTCTCTTGCGACAGGTGAGGAGATCTTTCAGCATAAACAGTAAACAAATAGTGGCAGACAAAAGTATACAAGAGTCCAAGCCGCTCAAAGAGGTCGCGGCGGCACAAATTTATGCCGCCGATTAGCGTTGGTCGGCGTCAGAAGCGCCGAGAACGTAGCGTCGCCGAACATGACCGACGGACAACTCGACAATAATTGCACCATGCCACCGACGCACTTTATTGCACTCATAAGAAGGTTTGCGAGGCAGATAGTGAAGGGAGGGGGGTGGAGAGAGAGAGAGAGAGAGAGAGAGGAGAGAGAGAGAGAGAGAGAGAGAGAAGAGAGAGATGAGAGAGGAAGAGAGAGAGAGAGAGAGAGAGAGAGAGAGAGAGAGAGAGAGAGAGCATTTTGTTAAAGATTTGATAATTTCCTAGCATCTGTTTTTTAATATCGATTATAAACACAGATTTTTAACATATAACTAATAACTAGTATAATGATAGAACTCTATAATTATAAACTAATACACGCCTAATAGCTCGCCTCACACCCTTCAATCTCCCCCTATATAGATTACAAATTAAGGTGCTTTAATTAACATAGCTTACTAAATGGCAAAATATCTTTAAACCCATGAACCATTCGACTCTTCTCTGAACTGCCTATAGCGAATTTACACCCATTCTATAATACGAAGACCAGTAGTAGTAATATGAGGACGCGAAGACCAAACAGTAGTAGTAATATAAGGACGAGGAGGAGCGTCAAGCCACAATCCCTATCACCAACACCTGCCTAGCCTCACCAGCTAATCCGGGCACACACGAGGGAGTATCACCAGCCTTTATTAAGTCACCCCAGACATTATCACCTGGACATCGCGACACCTGCGGACCATCCCTATACATCACTGACTCTCTCTCTCTCTCTCTCTCTCTCTCTCTCTCTCTCTCTCTCTCTCTCTCTCTCTCTCTCTCTCTCTCTCTCTCTCCTCCTTTGCTTGTTCACTAATGAGATGTTGTTTACTCTGTTTTTACTGGCTTCTTTTAACCTATTCAGCTCATGTAACCCACGTAACCCCTCTTGTACTACCTCACTCGGCTTCCTCCTCCTCCTCCTCCTCCTCCTCCTCCTCCTCCTCCTCCTCCTCCTCCCTTTGCCCTGTCAGAGTTAAGTGTTTATCTCCCAATTTTTCGTGTCTTTAGGCCTGTGCCACTTTCTTTATTACTAATTATATCTATCTAGCAATTCACTCTATATGTTATCTTGGTCTTCAGTGTTTTTATTTACTCGCCTCGGTCTTCTTCTTCTTCTTCTTCTTCTTCTTCTTCTTCTTCTTCTTTTTCTTCTTCATCATCCTTGTTTACGAACAGCTTGTTTTTCTCACATGACTTACTTTTCCGTAGCATTTGTAGTTTACATCTTGTTGATCACCACCTTTACTGCTGTTACTATTCCCCGTATTTAGTTTAAAAGAGTATTTTATAGTATATTTAGAGTAGTAGTAGTAGTATTTAGTAGTATTTAGTAGTAGTAGTAGTATTAGAGTAGTAGAAATAGTAATAGTAGTAGGAGAAAGTAAAAGTTTTTTAGTAGAAAGTAGTAGTAGTAGTAGTAGTAGTAGTAGTATTGGTAGTGTAGTAGTGTATTTAGTAGTAGTATTAGTAGTAGTAGAAATAGTAGTAGTAGTAGTAGTAGTAGAAATAGTATAGTAGTAGGGTGTAGGAAATCGGGGGGGGCAGGGCCCCCCAAGGTAGGAGCTTCTACTCAAGACTAGCTGATTTGGGATGTCAGTAAAGAAGCACCACCCAAGGGAAAGCCCCGTCGCCGCCCGGATGGGGTGTCGCCCTCCTTCTCCCTACTCCGGTTGCCCCCCCCTGGCTCAGGGGTACGAGATACCCCAAAACTCCCTCTAAAAAGGAAAATAAGTGACCTCGATTGCGAGGGCCACTTTGGGTAGAGAGGGGGAAATTAAGGGGGGGGGAATGGGTTTAAAGGAAAAAATTAGATTTGGGTTTTTAAAAAATTTAGGGGTAGTTAGTTGTTAAATTAGTATTTTTAGGGGTAGTTTTTAAAGGTTTGGGGATCCCCACATTTCAATAGCGAGGGGGGGGCAAATGGGGGACCCGCCCCCCCAAAATAAAAGAGGGGGGGTTGGGGGTTTTTTTTTTTTATTTTTTTTATAAGTAGAAAGGTTAGTATTAAGTATTTAGTAGAAAAAGTAGTAGAAAGTAGTAGTAGTAGTAGTAGTATAGTAGTAGTAGTAGAAGTAGTAGTGGGTTTAGATTTAGTAGAGCAGTAGAAAGCAGCCAGAAGAAGCAGCAAATACCCAAAAACCATTCCCCCTTCCCAAACACTTTAACCCCCGCCCAGTGTTACCAGTGACGGGGAAAGGCGGGCGCCCAAGTTTTACCAAAAAAGTATAATAAGGTTTCCCCCTCAAAGCCCCTTGACGCCACAACCCTTTCCCTCCCCCAAAAAAATCTCCGTGTTGAAAAAAAAGGAAACAAAGAAAAGGGAAAGAGAGAAAAAAAAAACCCCTCCCAAAAAATTTGGTTTGAAAGGAAAAAAAGGGAAAAAAAGGGGAAATTATTGATGGGGTTTTTAAAATTTAGGGAGTGTTTTTTTCTTTACTTTAGGCTATTTAAAAAAGGAAAGGGGAAAAGGGGAAGAAGGGAAAAAGGGGTGAAAGGGAAAAAATGAGGGGGAAAGGAAAAAGGGGGGGGTGGGGGTGGGGGAGGGGGGGAAAGGGAGGGGGGGGCGGGGGAAAGGGAGGAGGAGGGAAGGAGGGCGGAGAGGAGGGGGGGAAAGGAGGGGGGAGGAGGAAAAAAAAGTTATAAGAAAGAGCTTTAAAAAAAGGGTTTTTAAAAAAAATAAAAATATATATATATATTTTATATAAAATATATATATATATTATATATATATATATTTTAATTAAAATATAATATATATATATATATATAAAAAGGGAAAAAAAAACCCTGAAAAAAAAGGGGACAGTTTTTTAATTGGGGTTCGTTTCCCACCAAACCAAAAACAAAAACCCAACAAAAAAACAAAAAAAATGTAACCCAATCAAAAAACACGATTTTCTGGATAAAATCTTCTCTCTCTCTCCTCTCTTCTCTTTTCTCCCCTCTCTCTTCTCTCTCTCCTCTCCTCTCTCTCTCCTCTCCCCTTTTTCCCCTTCTCTCTCTCTCCCCTTTTTTTACCCCAGCATAATTTTCTTCCCCAAATATCCCACCGAGAAATGAGACCCGCGACTCGCTTATATACCCCAAAGGGCACTCCCGTTAAAATGGAGACGACCCCCAACACGGGAGACGCGAAGGTTAAAAGGTGGGAAAAGGGGGAAGAAAAGGGGGGTGGGAAGGACGAGGAGGAAAAAAAAAGGAGTAGGGGGTTAAATGCGGAAGAGAGGAGAGAGAGGAGAGAGGGGAGAGAGAGAGAGAGAAGAGAGAGAGAGAGAGAGAGAGAGAGAATAATGGGAAACAGGCTATCCCCAGCTCCTCTTGCTAGTCAAAAAGGGAATAAATGATTTATATTGGGTCCCGCCTGCTTTTTTCTTTAAAAGAAGTTACCCAGAAAAAAAACGGGGGAAATTGTAGCGTTGGCCAAAGAGGGAAGCCGGGGAAAGGGAGGGCTAAAAAAGAAAAGAAGGAAAGAAGAAAAAAGAAGCAAGGGAAAAAAAAAATGAAAGAGACGGGCGTTATTACTGGGGTAGTCGGTAGGGTACGGAAGAATGGAGAGAAGGTAAATTAGAAAAAACTGAGGAAATGGGGGAAAAACAGGAGAGAGAAAGAATAGAGGAAAAAAGGAAGGTCAGGAGAAAGAGAAAGGGGGTCAAGTTTAAAAAATGGAACAAAAAAATAAAACAAAAGGAAAAAAACCAAAGCAAAAAGGGCCCCTTTTTCTAAAACGGGTTTGTTTTGGGAAAAAACTATATTTTTGATTTTTAAAAAAAAGAGATAGAATAATGCAAAGGCAAAGGTCCCTCCCCCCCCTCCACCCTCAGTAAAAGCTTTTAAAAAAAGCGGGAAAAAAAAACGGGCAATAAAAAAAAAAAAATTGCTCGGAAACGAAAGCAAAAAATGGGGGGGTAGAGGGAAAAAAAGTAGAGTAAAAAAATAATGACAAAGAAAGAAATAGTAGTTAATAAAATTGAGATAAAGAAATTTCCAAGGTTTTTAAAATTGGGGTAAAAAAAAACCCGTGGGTTTTATACAAAAATAAATTTTTAATAAAAAATACAAATGACCCCAAAGGGATCAATCCCCAAAAAATGTTTAAAAGGCTAAAAAAAAGATGTATACTACCCAAATAGTGAAAAATTAAGAAAAGGAAGAGGAGAAGATAGAGAGAGAGAAAAGAGGAGGAGAGACGAGAGAGAGAGAGAAGAGGAGAGAGAGAGAGAGGGAGAGCGGAGAAGAGAGAGAGAGAGAGAGGAGAGAGAGAGAGAGAGAGGGGAAGAAGGGGAGAGGAGAGGGAGAGAAAAGGGGCTGAGAGAGAGAGAGAGGGGGAGAGAGAGAGAAAGAGAAAAAAGAAAGAAAAAAGAGAGAGAAAGAGAGAGAGAAAGAGAGGAAAAAAAAAAAAGAGAAAAGAGAAAAGAGAGAGAGAGAGAGAGGGGAAGGGGAGAGAGAGGGGAGAAAAGGGGGAGAGGGGGAGAGAAAAGAGGGGGAGGAGAGAGAGAGAGAGAGAGAGGGGAGAGAGAGGGGGAGAGGGGGAGGGGGGGGGCATCAATCCCCACACCCGAAAAAAGGGGAAAATAATAAAAAATCAAAAAAAATAAATACTTAACCTTGGGGGGGCGAAATGGAAAATAGCCTACCTATTTTGCTCTCTCTCTCCCCTCTCTCCCCTTCTCTCCGCAGGTTTTTTTCTTTATGCTATTCTATATATTTTTTTTTGTTCTCTTCTCTCTCTCTCCTTCTCTTCTTTTCCTTCTCTCTCTCTCTCCTCTCTCTCTCTCTCTCTCTCTCTCTTCTCTCCGCAGTTTCTTACTTTATCCCATTTTTATATATTTTTTTCTCTCTCTCTTTTCCTTTTCTCTTTTCTCCTCTCTCCCCTCCCCTCTCTCCTCTCTCTCTCTTCAAACAAAGGGACCCGGGGGGGGTGTTTGGGGCATTTTTCATGGGTGGGCAGGACGATAAAAGTCATTCCCGGGGTTTTTAGCGAAATATCCGAAAAATTTGAAACGAGGACATTTATGGGTGCCTTTTGAGGGTCTCGGGGGAGGGATGTCAATCCTTTCCCCTTTTTTTTTTTTTTTTTATAAAGGGTTTAGTTTGGGCCTCCGTTTTTTTTGCTTTTTGTGTGTGTGTGTGGGGGGGGTGGTTGTGGTGTGTGTGTGTTGGTGGTGTTTTTTTTGGGTGTGTGTGTGTGTGTGTGTGTGTTTGTGTTGGGGTTTTTAACTGGCCCGTTGTCTGTCTGGTTTTGTCTCTGTTTTGGGGTTTAAAACTGCCCCGTTGTCGTCTGTTTTGTTTTTAGGTGGGGTGAGGGAAATGAAGTGAGTGAGTGAGTGAGTGAAGGGGAGTGTGTGGGTGTGGGGGTGTGGGGTGTGTGTGTGTGTGTGTGGGGTTTTGGGGGTTTTTGTTTGGGGGGTTTTGTTTTGGGCGGTGTGTGTGGCGTTTTTGTATTCAAACTAGTTGTATTTTACAGGGCCGACAACGCTCATATGGCCCCGTTTCCCATAAACAACATTTATTTTATCATTCTTCCTTTGTGCTTAGTGGTTTTCCCCCAAGCCAAAAAACCCGGGGGGAGGCACAGACCCCCGGCTGACACCCCACCCATTCATGCTGGGGGGACAGGGGGGTGGGGTTTAAAAAGACGGTTGGGCTTCGCCCCCCGCCCGGGGATAGAAACCGGGACTTCTCGGTTGTGACCGAGCGTGCTAAACCCCTTTAAACCTTTGTGTGTGTGTGGTTGTGTTGGTGTGTGGTGTCTGTCCAGGGGGGGTCACAGGTGTTTGGCGTGCCATAAAAACTGAGGGTGGGGAGGTCGCCCAGCCGGAAGGAAAAAACAGGGCTTGCCGCTGGGAGGGTTATTAATGGAGAATCCCCCCGAACCCCAAGAAATCACCCTCAAAACCCCAACCCATTAGTCCTTTAATTCCCCAACCCAAACCCCTTTCCCCTATTCCCTTTTTTTTTTCTTTCCCCGCCTCCCCCCCCCTCCTCCTTTTCCCCCTCCCCTCCCCCTCCCCTACTCTTTCCCCCTCTAAATTTTCCTCCCCCTTATCCCCTACCCCGAAATAGAAGAAGGAAGTAGAAAAAGGAAAATCGGGGATGAAAAAGTTAAGTTTTTGTCAGGGTTTAAAAGGAATATAAAAAGAGAATCCACGAGAATTTTTACATTTAAGAGGTAAAAAATATGTCAAAATGGAGTAATGTGAAGGAGGAACCCACACAGGGAAAAACAGACAGGGCGACAGACAGGGGGCAACCCCTCAAAAATTTAGTAATTAAGGGGTTTCCCCCCCAAAAAATTTTGAAGTTGGTTTTTTGGGAGCAAAAGGGAGTAATGAAGGGGAAGCGAAAGGGAAGGGAACGAAAACCCAAAAGGGGGGGGTAGTGTCCCCATATCCTATCCTCTCGATATTCCCCTTTGTTTCTCTTCTTCCCCTATATTTTCTTCTCTCTTTTTCCCCCCTCCCTCCTCTCTCTTCCCCCTTTCTATGCCCGGAGAAGGGCAATAACATACCGGAATGATCCTTTAATTTAAAAGCAGGCGGGAAATAAAAAAAACACTGCCCCTTTCGAAACCCACCCTCATTATTTTTCATCAAAAAAACAGCAACCGTACCCCCCCCTTGAATTTAAAAACAACAAAAAACAACCGAAAACAGCAACAAAACAACAAACAACAGCAAAAAGAGCAGCCGCACTAACGAAAAAAGGACAGCAGGAAAAAAAAGCAACGCCAATAAAAAAACAAAAGCCGGGAAGGAGGAATAAAAAAAAAAAGAATAAAAGGGGCTTAAGTGAATTTATAGAAAAACGGAAAAAAAAATAAAAGGATAAAAAAAAAAACCACACACCCCACACACACCCCAACACAAAACACAAAAAAAAAAAAAAACCCCCAAAACACAAAAACACCCCCACACACAACACACAAACCCCCAATTTTTCAAAAATTTTTCACAACCAAAAAACACAAAAAACACCACCAACCACAAAAACCACACAACCAAAAAAAAAAACCAAAAAAACCAAAAAAGGCCCCGGAAGCGTCGAGCGTAAACAAGGTAAATAATATATAATAATATATATATATATATATTATATTATATATATATATATATATATATATATAATATAATATATATATATCTATATATATATATATATATAAAGTAAAAATAACTGAGAAAATGTGACAGTATTTTCATGTGTGTTCGATTCACCGACATAACAACAACAACAACAACAACAACAAAATAGTAACCCAATCAACAAACACGAGTCTGGATATATATACTCTCTCTCTCTCTCTCTCTCTCTCTCTCTCCTCTCTCTCTCTCTCTCTCTCTCTCTCTCTCTCTCTCTCCTCTCTCTCTCTCTCTCTCCCCTCTCTCTCTCTCTCCTTTTTAGCCAGCATAATTTTCTTCCCCTATATACCACCGAGAAATGAGAGCAGCGACTCTTGCTCTATATACACCAAGGCACTGCGTTAACATGGAGACGAGCGCCAACACGGTGAGACGCGAAGGTAAAGAGGTGGGAAAAGGAGGAAGAAAAGGGAGGTAGAGGACGAGGAGGAGAAAAAGGAGTAGGGTTAAATGCGAGAGAGAGAGAGAGAGAGAGAGAGAGAGAGAGAGAGAGAGAGAGAGAGAGAGAGAGAGAGAGAGAGAGAGAGAATAATAGGACAGTGCTATCCGGCTCCCATCTTGCTAGTCAAAAATGAATAAATGATGTTATATTAGGTCCCGCCTGTCTCTTTCATTAAGAAGTTTGATGCCAGAGAAAAACGAGGAATATGTGAGCGTTGGCCAGAGGGAAGCCGAGGAAGGAGGGCTGAAAAAGAAAGAAGGAAAGAAGAAAAAAGAAGCAAGGGAGGAAAATGAAAGAGACAGCGTTAGTACTAGGTAGTCGGTAGGGTACGGAAGAATGGAGAGTAAGGTAAATTAGAATAACTGAGGAATATGAGGTGAAACAGGAAGAGAGAAAGAATAGAGGAGAAAGGAAGGTCAGGAGATAAGAGAAAGAGGTCAAGATGAACAATGGAACAGAAATGAACAAAAGGAAAGAACAAAGCATAGAAGACCTGTTCTATACGAGGCTGTTTTGGGATGAACTATATTATTTGATCTAAAAAAAGAGATAGAATAATAGCAAAGGCAAAGGCTCCTCCCCACCCTCCACTCCCTTCAGTAAAAGCTGTTAAAAAGGCAGAAAAAACGGGCAATATAAAAAAAAATTGCTCGGAAACGAAAGCAAAAGATGAGGGTAGAGGAAAGAAGTAGAGTAAAAACTAATGAAAAGAAAGAAATATGTAGTTAATAAATATGAGATAAAGAAATTTCCAAGGTAAAATGATAAAAAATTCCAGTGATTTTATACAAACATAAATATTAATAAAAAATATACAAATGACCAAGGTATCAATCAAAAAGTGTAAATGTCTAAATAATGATGTATACATACCAAGTAGTGACAAATATAAGAAAAGGAAGAGGAGAGAGAGAGAGAGAGAAGAGAGAGGGAGATGGAGAGAGAGAGAGAGAGGGGGAGATAGAGAGAGAGAGGAGAGAGGGGAGAGAGAGAGAGAGAGAGAGAGAGAGAGCAAAGAAAGGGAGAAAGAAAGAGAGAGAAAGAGAGAGAGAAAGAGAAGAGAGAAGAAAAAAAGAGAGAGAGAGAGAGAGAGAGAGAGAGAGAGAGAGAGCAGAGAGAGGAGAGAGAGAGAGAGAGAGAGAGAGAGAGACATCAATCACACATCAGAAAAGGATCGAAAATACATAAAAAATCAAGAAATAAATACTCTAACCTTGGGGCGAAATGGATATAGCCTACCTATTGTGCTCTCTCTCTCTCTCTCTCTCTCTCTCTCTCCGCAGTTTTCTTACTTTATCGCTATTCTTATATATTTTTTTTTCTCTCTCTCTCTCTCTCCTCTCTCTCTCTCTCTCTCTTCTCTCTCTCTCTCTCTCCCCTCTCTCTCTCTCTCCTCTCTCTCTCTCTCTCCGCAGTTTTCTTACTTTATCGCTATTCCCTTTTATATTTTCTCTCTCTCTCTCTCTCTCTCTCTCTCTCTCTCTCTCTCTCTCTCTCTCTCTCTCTCTCTCTCTCTCTCTCTCTCTCTCAAACAAGAGGTGACCGGGCGGGGCTGTGGTCGATTTCATGGGTGACAGCTACGATAAAAGTCATTCGGTGTTCAGAGCGAAATATCCGAAATTCGTCAGCGAGGACATTTATTGCTCGCCTGTGATGGGTCTCGGGGAGGTATGTCACTCCTTACCTTATTTATTATTTTTATGAGCTTCTAGTCTTGGGCCTCCGTGTTTTTAGCTTATGTAGTGTGTGTGTGTGTGTGTGTGTGTGTGTGTGTGTGTGTGTGTGTGTGTGTGTGTGTGTGTGTGTGTGTGTGTGTGTGTGTGTGTGTGTGTGTGTGTGTTAATCTGCCTGTCTGTCTGTCTGTCTGTCTCTGTATGTGTTAATCTGCCTGTCTGTCTGTCTGTCTGTCTGTCTAGGTGAGTGAGTGAGTGAGTGAGTGAGTGAGTGAGTGAGTGAGTGAGTGTGTGTGTGTGTGTGTGTGTGTGTGTGTGTGTGTGTGTGTGTGTGTGTGTGTG
This sequence comes from Chionoecetes opilio, assembly GCA_016584305.1. Classification (NCBI taxonomy): domain Eukaryota; kingdom Metazoa; phylum Arthropoda; class Malacostraca; order Decapoda; family Majidae; genus Chionoecetes; species Chionoecetes opilio. The sequence goes on along the minus strand of JACEEZ010012448.1, from coordinate 149,554 downwards.
TGTGTGTGTGTGTTGTGTGTGTGTGGGGTTGTGTGTGTGTGTGGTGTGTGTGTGTGTGTGTGTGTGTGTGTGTGTATTCATCTAGTTGTATTTTACAGGGCCTGAGCAACGCTCATATGGCCCCGTCTCCATATCAACATTTATTTTATCATTCTTCCTTAGTGCTTAGTGTTGGCCGAAGCCATCACCCCGGGAGGGAGGTCACAGACCCCCGGCTGACACCCGGTACCCATTCACTGCTGGGTGGACAGGGGCTCGGGTTTTAAGAAGACCGCCCGTCTGTCTTCGCTCCGCCCGGGGATCGAACCCGGGACTTCTCGGTTGTGAGCCGAGCGTGCTAACCGCTAACCGTGTGTGTGTGTGTGTGTGTGTGTGTGTGTGTGTGTGTGTCTGTCTAGGTGGGTCACAGGTGTCCTTGGCGTGCCTATAATACTGATGATGGAGAGGTCGCCGAGCGGAGACCAGAAACAGGTGCTTGCCGCTGGTAGGTTCATTAATGAGACCTCCCCCTGACCACACTCACATCACCCTCACACCCTAACCCTATTAGTCCTCCTCCACCTCTACCTCTACCTCTACCTCTACTTCTTCTTCTTCTTCTTCCTCCTCCTCCTCCTCCTCCTCCTCCTCCTCCTCCTCCTCCTCCTCCTCCTCCTCCTCCTCCTCCTCCTCTAACTCTTCTCCTCCTCCTCTATCTCTACCCCGAAATAGAAGAAGGAAGTAGAAAAGGAAATCTGGGGATGAAAAAGTCTAAGTTTGTTGTCAGGTTAATAGGAATATAAAAAGAGAATCCACGAGATTTTCACATTCATAAGAGGTAAAAATATGTCAGATGGAGATAATGTGAAGGAGGAACACCACACAGACAGACAGACGACAGACAGACAGACAGGCGTGCATACCACTCCACACTTTAGTACTTAAGAGTTTCAAAAAATTATGAATGTTGTTTTACGGAGCTAAATGGAGTAATGAAGTGGAAGCGAAGTGAAGGGAACGAGAAACAAAGGGAGGTAGTGCTCCTTCATATCTCTATCTCTCTCTCTCTCTCTCTCTCTCTCTCTCTCTCTCTCTCTCTCTCTCTCTGTTTCGTATGCCCCGGAGAAGGACAATAACATAGCCGGAATGATCCTAATTAAGAGCAGGTCGGAAATAACAATAACACTCGACCATACGATCACTACCATCATTATTATTCATCAAAAAACAGCAACCGTACCCCCGCCTTGAATAACAACAACAACAACAACAGCAGCAGCAACAACAAACAACAGCAACAGAGCAGCAGCACTAACGAAAACAAGGACAGCAGAAAAATAGCAACGCCACTAACAAAACAACAGCGAACGTGAGGAATAAATAAAAAGAATAAAATGGACTTAAGTGAATTGATAGAATAACGAAACAAAATAAAATGGATACACACACACACACACACACACACACACACACACACACACACACACACACACACACACACATATACACACACACACACACACACACACACACACACATACACGCACACACATACACACACACACACACACACACACATGTAAGACCTCACTATTATTGTTATCAAAAATTATTCTAGTGAAACAGTCAATCGCATTACAATTGGTATTACAACATTATAACTACTACACCTACTACAACTACTACTACTTCTGATACTACCACCACTAGACCTAATGAAAAAAAACTCAAAAACAGTTTAGACAAGACCAATACAAGTAACTGTTCTCACATTCACCACTAACACTGCAAAACCCTTTAAAACATTATTACAAACATATTTAACATTTCACTGCCTTGAGCTATTAGGGATCCAAACACCATTAATATTAGGGTCTCACACTCGTTACCCTTTAGCGGGCGCACCAATAAATAGCCCATCACAGCCACGCACGCAAACTGCCCCATAACACACACACAACACATACACACTCAACTACCGCGACCATGGGTAACACAGCGTTGAGTTAGGATGAATAACACGTCACTGAGCACATGAGTAAAGTTTGTCACTGCAATAATGGTTAAGTTGGGACATATATACGACTTAGTCTGGTTACCTGTCATACCCCTCCCCCCTCCCCCCTCCTTCATTCCAAGTGTATGTGCGTCCGTGTTCGTTTAAATTGAGGTTTCGTTTAAGGGGATGCACGGAGAGAGAATAATCGGAGCTGCGGTTGAAATATTTGTTATGAAATATGGATTATACGTTGGTGGTTTAAAAGTTTGCAGTGTCATTGTATAGCCAAGACCCAACACATTTATCATCTATTTATCTTTAAAGGCTTAGTTAGTTAAGGAAAACAGTCGAAATCCATCAATTTTTTTAGCTATTTATCTTTATAGGCTTAGATAGTTAAGGAAGACAGTCGAAATCCATCAAATGTTTTAGCTATTTATCTTTAAAGGCTTATGTTAGTTAAGGAAAACAGTCGAAATACATCTCATTTATTATCTATTTATCTAAGTTAGTTAAAGGAGACAGTGAATCAAGGGAACATTAGGGTCGGAAACGTAAATATACGTGAATGACTTTGACTTACCCGCTCATTCGGTCCGACATGAATAATTGACGAGCGCTTAAAAGTAAATCAGGTTCAGGCTTAGCTCAGGCTGGGAAATGTGAAACGAGGCCCGAGTGGATTACCAGGTATTACTACATTTTTTACTCCTAAGTGACCACACCTACACGATGCTATCTACAATTGCCCATGAGGCTACCCGATCCACCCATGCCTAGAAAGCCTCGCCCACGCCTGCCCACGCCTCTCGAAGCATCGCCAGTGTTTTAACGAGACAAACGACCCTCCTAGCTCACCCAAACCACCCCCACCCACCCCCAACCTCCTCTCGACCGGCGTGATTACAATCGTTAACGAGCTGGCAGGGAGGAGGAGGAGGAGGAGAGGAGGAGGCAGAGGAAGAGGAGCGGGTCTCATAAATCAACGTGATATTCATTTGTATTCCTCTGCCCTCCGCCTCTCCCGCCCTATGGACAGCCTCAGGTTAATGGGCACCGCTGCGATTACCCCCACTCCTGCCACCTGGGTTGTCCCTAATGCTGCTCCCCTACACCCCTAACTACTGTTCTAAACCGCTACTACCTGTGCTGGGTTTTTTTCTTAGCCATATAGACAGTCACTATATAGAAGACAGTAAGAAAATTACTCTCATTCTTCCCTCCTTCACTACTGTTCTAACTGCTACTGTCTCTGCTGGGTTGTTTTTAGCTATATAGCCAGTCACTAGAAGGCAGTAAGAAATAATGAACCCTGGTGCGCCAATTTAGTTCTGAGGTGTCTTGTCACTCCTCTCTTGAAGAAATGTAAGTCGAAGGAAAGTGGAAAAATAGAAAGTGTGTGTGTGTGTGTGTGTGTGTGTGTGTGTGTGTGTGTGTGTGTGTGTGTGTGTGTGCGTGCGTGCGTGCGTGCGTGCGTGCGTGTGCGTGTGTGTGTGTGTGTGTGTACGTGCGTTGCCTCATATGCTTGCTGTCCACGTTACTACAGTGCCCTTGTTGACTCCCGCCCTTCCCCCGGGGTATCTGCCGTGCCCTTTTGCTGCTTACACTCCCTTGTCTGTCCATCGCCTGTCCTTTTTCCACTGCCATCACATCTACTGCCTCCTTGTACTGCTGTCACTACTACTGCCTCCTTGTACTGCTGTCACTACTACTGCTTCCTTGTACTGCTGTCACTACTACTGCCTCCTTGTACTGCTGTCATTTCTACTGCCTCCTTGTACTGCTGTCACTACTAAACCCCCCCCCCCAAAAAAACCAAAAAACCCCCCCCCCCCCCCCCCCCCAAAAACCCCCCAAATCCACCCCCCCCCCCCCCCTTTTTTTTTTTGCCCCCCCCCCAAAAATTTCCCCTTCCTTTTTTTTTTTTAAAAAAATTAACAACTAAAAAAATTAAAAAAATTAACCCCCCCCCCCCCAAAAAAAAAAAAATTTTTCCCCTTTTTTTTTTCCTTTTCCCCCAAAAAAAATTTTTTTCCCAAAAATTTTTTTTTCCCCCCCCAAAAAAAAAAATTTAAAAAGGGAAAAAAATTTGGGGGGGGGTTTTTTTTTGGGGGGGGGGGGGCCCCCCCCCCCCCCTTTTTGGGGGGGGGAAAAAAACCCCTTTCCCCAAAAAGGGGGGTTTTTTAAAGGGGGGTTTTTTCCCCGGGGGCCCCCCCTTTCCCCCCCCCCTTTTTTTTTTCCCCCCCCCCTTTTTGGGGTTTCAAAAATTAAAAAAAAACCCCCCTTTTTTTTTTTTTTTTTTGGGGGTTTGTTTTTTTTTCCCCCCCCCTTTTTTTTTCTTTTTTTTAAAAAACCCCCTTTTTTTTTTTTTTTCCCCCTTTTCCCGGAATTTTTTCCCCTTTTCCCTTGTTTTTTTTTTTTGGGGGTTTTTAAAAATTTTTTTCCCCCTTTTTTTTTTTTTTGGGGGGAAAAAAAAAAAAAAGGGGGGGCCCCCCCCGGTTTTTAAATTCCCGTTTTTCCCCCCAAAAAAAAAATTTTCCTTAAAACCCCCCCCTTTTTTTTTGGGGGGGGGGGGC
>JACEEZ010012448.1:130000-140000 GCA_016584305.1 Chionoecetes opilio | reverse complement strand
AAATATAGGGTTAAGAGGAGCAGTTATGGTGCATGGAAGGTTGGCACTGGCATTTAAAACCCCGCCAACCCCCAACCCCCCCCTTTCACTCACGACCCCCCCCCCCATCACCCAAACCCCTCCGCCCACCAGCAAGACAGGTATATGGTAAAGAGGGTAATAAAATAAACAGGTATAGAGAACAATAACTAAGAGAAAAAAAAATGTAGGGAATCAAACTTTTCCACCTTAAAATTTTTTCAAGAGAGTAGTGACAAGACACCTCCCGTACTAAATTGATCCACCCCCCTTTCTCTATTCTCTTACTGTCTTCTTTATAGGGATTGGCAACTAAGTGGGCTTTTTGTTACCTCTGTTTTTTGTCCTTGGCCAGTCCTTTGAGATGCAAAAAAAAAATATATAAAAAAAATAAAAAAAGGTAGATTGTGAGAAAAAAAAACATATCAACCACTTTTAACATATTTGCTTCCCGGCCCTTTACTTTACCCCTTACTACTTTACCGCCCCCCTTATATCCTTTCCTTCCCCGCCCCTTTGCCACACGCCTCTCCTCCCTGAAGCCCCTCAACACCTTACTTTCCTCGATAATCATCACACACACCGCCGGTTCATCCCACTATCTGAGAAACCTTACAAGCGTCCCAGAAGCATAGGGTGAAGGAAGGGAAGACAAAATAACATGAGAGATTTGGCTACTACAGGACTGTACTGTACTGTGTTAGGATTATATATATATATATATATATATATATATATCTATATATTATATATATATATATATATATATATATATATATATATATATATATATATCATATATATATATATATATTATATAGATTATATATATATATATATATATATATATATATATATATATATATCTATAAAATATAATGGCAACACTCATGTATTACTCCGCGCTCCTTGACCTGTCTATACAGAGGGTTAGCGCGTGACCTTCGGCATCACTCACTCACTCACTCCCCACTCAGTCCTCACTCTTGACCCAGCATAAAGGTCACCGTCCCGCTCTCTGTCTGGGCGGCCACGTGTGCCGCCCAATCCATTCCAGCCCATGGCTACATCTCTGTACTGCTGTGCCTGCCAAATATACATCTTCTGGCTTCAATCAACAAAGGTGACTATTTATTATACCCACACGTACTTTAAGGGAGACACACTCGGTAGACATACACAGACCTCAGAACACGTGTTGACCACACCACTCCTCCGAGCCTTGACCGTCTCGCGCCCACAGCTACCACAACGACGCCCGTCACACTCCTTTCATCTATATTATTGTGGTGAACACAGCTGCCACCTGGCTAATCACCTTCCAGTCCACGCCTTTCTCTTAATCTTGTCCACCAACCAAACCAGCGTGTCATCACACCATGTAGACGAGAAGAGTCACTAGGTACATTATATTCAAGAGAACCCCGTCAACGGTTCATTTGGCGTCAGCGGTTGCTCAGGACTTTCAACCTTTAAGAAATTATTAGTGTCTAATACAGAGCACTAACTTAGGGGGAGGCGGTGACCGAGTGGTTAGCGTCTTGGAGTGGTGAGCTCAATGTCCCGAGTTCGAATCCTGCCGGGGGCAACTCTTTCAAGAGCCTGGTAGGGGAGCAGAAGGTCCCGAGTTCAAGGAGCAACTATCAAAGCCATTGTTGAGTGGCCGAAGCAACCCACATGCAGCATATACCTGTCTGCCGATTGCGAGTGTAACGGTGAACGCTAGGGGCTGCATGCGCCTTAACTGAAGATCTGAACATCACAGAAAATGGAATCTTCACCTGAGACCACAGGTGTCACTATAAAAATCCAGCCTGCGCCACCATCGGGCGAGATCGACCAACATCAAGACTCCGTATGCCTACAGGCGCTATAGGCTACAACGTAAAATAAAAAATAAAAAACTTACTTACTTACTTTCTTACTTACTTACTCACTAAACAGAGTAAGTAAATGATGGTCCAGACATAATAACACAAGACAACTATGGACGAGAAGAGGCATGGGGTGGAGAAGGAAGGGAAGACATAATAACACAAGACAACTATGGATGAGAAGAGGCATGGGGTGGAGAAGGAAGGGAAGACATAATAACACAAGACAACTATGGATGAGAAGAGACATGGGGTGGAGAAGGAAGGGAAGACATAATAACACAAGACAACTATGGATGAGAAGAGACATGGGGTGGAGAAGGAAGGGAACACATAATAACACAAGACATCTATGGATGAGAAGAGGCATGGGGTGGAGAAGGAAGGGAAGACATAATAACACAAGACAACTATGGATGAGAAGAGGCATGGGGTGGAGAAGGAAGGGAAGACATAATAACACAAGACAACTATGGATGAGAAGAGACATGGGGTGGAGAAGGAAGGGAACACATAATAACACAAGACAACTATGGATGAGAAGAGACATGGGGTGGAGAAGGAAGGGAACACATAATAACACAAGACATCTATGGATGAGAAGAGGCATGGGGTGGAGAAGGAAGGGAACACATAATAACAGTCCTTTTTCCTTTTCCAACATTTCAAATTCCTATTTTTTGCCCTTGGCCAGTCCTTTGTGATGTAAAAAATAAAAAACTACAATAAAAAAACATAACAGACAACTATGCTTCTGGTTACTACAGGACTTTTAACCTTAAGGAAATTACTACAGAGTCTAAAACTAGTAAGTAAATGAAGGTGCAGACATAATAACATAAGATACAATTATGATTCTGGTTACTATAGGACTTTCAGCCTTAACCCCTTGAGACCCAGAACGTAATTTCCATTGTAATTTGGGTACCATTAGACGATTTTTAGTGAATATAAGCAATATTTTAGAGACATGACCTGTTTAGTATCCTTGTCGACTAACAAATTTGGTATATTCAGTTACTTTTCGTAATTTTATGGCTAACAACATATTTTTTTTTAGCAAAGGAAAGATCTGAGCGTGAAGGGGTTAAGGAAATTGCTACAGAGTTCTATACGGGTAAGTAAATTCAGACTGGGTTTGGTGCACGTACAAAAGCAATAAGGATAAAATATCAATGCATGTGACAAAATGAATGGGTGTAGCAAATGGTCATGATATCTGCGTCCTTTATTACGCTTCGTGTGGAGTAAATCGCTTCCATGCATCACCCAGGAAATTATGTTTTGATACCCTGCAATAATGACGCCATCACGAGCCTTCTCTATCTGACAGATGGTTCCTTTTAAACAAGATGGAGATGGGCTTGCAACACACAACGGAAATAGAAGAAATATACTTCGTGTCGCCTCAAAAATATAAACTCCACAATAATTAATCAAAAGACAGTAATATTGTCTCACAATAAGTATAATCAGTGTTATATAATAATTTCTACGAACACTGTGGCGGCTCGAAACATGTTGTAACACGCCTATCTCCCACATAACTGATACACCCCCCCACAGAACCTATTTCTTCTCTTCTTCATATCAATATCAAATTTGATATACACAATACATCCTTGTCTACAAGAGTCTTCGTGCCCTAAGGATGTACATATACATATAAGGATATACATATAAGGATGTACACATATACAGCCAGGGAAGGAGGGGGAGAAAGGGGTCAGATCAGGAATGAGAAACAAAATAAAGCAAAAGTCAAGTCAAATGTCAAATCAAGTCAAGTCAAAAAGTAAAATGTCAAAAAGCGACTGGACGATGGAATGAGTCAAATGCCGTAACTAAAAAAAAAAAAAAAAAAAAAAAAAAAAAAAAAAAAAAAAAAAAAAAAAAAAAAAAAAAAAAAATAAATAAATAAATAAATAAAAAAAAAATATATATATAAAACTACAGGCGCTATAGGCTCAAACGTTAAGAAATATAAAAACTATAAAATAAACCTAGATAGAAATAGCCCACCCCCAACACACATTTAGCCCTAATTCCCAGTCCCCAGTCCCAGCTTCAGGCACCAACATTCCCAGCTAGAACTAAGCCATTACTTAATTGCATTACATTACATTAATTACAACACCATTACACATTCGTACTCGCCTCATTCCTGTCTACTTACTCCGGTCTCTTGGCACAAAGAAAGAAAGAACAAAAAGTACTAATAGGGTACATTCCCTGTGCTACTCCGTCCTTCAACCTGCAAATATTAAGTACTTCTCAATTTTACAAAGATATGTGCACTGTATATACCAATTATTTATCTTTCTCTAATTGAACAACTTGCCCAATTTACTCTCTCTCTCTCTCTCTCTCTCTCTCTCTCTCTCTCTCTCTCTCTCTCTCTCTCTTCTCTCTCTCTCTCTCTCTTCCTTCTCTCTCTCTCTCTCTCTCTAAAAAAAAAAAAAAAAAAAAAAAAAAAAAAAAGTGGGTATTTTTTTCTTTTTTTTACATCACAAAGGATTGGCCAAGGGCAAAAAAAGAGGTAATAAAAACCCCAATTAGTTGTCAGTCCCTATAAAGAAGACAGTAAGCGAATAAAGAAAAGGGAGATGGGCCAATTTAGTTGGGGAGGTGTCTTGTCACTCCTCTCTTGAAAAGATTTAAGTCGTAGGAAGATGGAAAAATAGAAACAGGAAGAGAGTTTACGGCATGCTAACTCCCCTCATCCATCAAATTTAAATTATCAACCCACGCATACCTCCTTCATCACTTTCAACATGTTTGGGTCTGGTATTTTCACCCCCTCCCCCCGCCGTGCCCACCTCTACTAATTCTTGCGATCACACGACGTCTCACGCTACTGCTATCACGCCTCCTAATATCCTCCCCTTCCTTCTACCAAACATGTTCATTTCTTTCCCCTACAGTCTATTTTTTTTACCGAGGCGAAAATTCCACTTAAGAGTCTCAACTCAGTCTCATGCTTAAAGTTATGCCTATGTTAACCTGATAATATGGTTAATTATGATAAAATACAACTGAAATTTAGAAGAACCGTACTAATCCCTTCTCCTGGCATCCTAAAAATTAATATAAGTCAGTAAGCAGCAAGGGGTCAGGATTTTTCACCTCGTAAAAAACCCCAGACTATAGTTATTTTTTCTGCAGTGAGAAGTATGAGAGGGCAAGCGACGCTCACTCACACACTCACATACACTCACACACTCACATACACTCACACACTCACATATACTCACACACTCACACACTCACATACTCACATACACTCACACACTCACACTCACATACACTCACACACCTCACATACTCACATACACTCACACACTCACATACACTCACATACACTCACACACTCACACACACACACTCACACACTCACATACACTCGCACACTCACATACACTCTCACACTCAACACTCACACTCACTCATTCACATACACTCACACACTCACATACACTCACAAACTCACATACTCACACACACTCACATACACTCACACACTCACATACACTCACACACTCACACACACTCACATACACTCACACACTCACGTACTCACATACACTCACAAACTCACATACACTCACACACACACATACACTCACACACACTCACATACTCACATATACTCACACTCACATACACTCACACACTCACATACACTCACACACTCACATACACACACACTCACATACACTCATATACTCACATAACTCACACTCACAAACTCACATACTCACACACACTCACATACACTCACAAACTCACATACTCACACACACTCACATACACTCACAAACTCACATACTCACAACACTACATACACTCACACACACTCACATACGCACATACACTCACACACTCACATACACTCACACACTCACATACACTCACACACTCATATAGTCACACACTCACATACACTCACACACTCACACACTCACATACACTCACACACTCACATACACTCAGACACTCACATACACTCACACTCACATACACTCACACACTCACATACACTCACACACTCACATACACTCACACACTCACATACATTCACACACTCACATACATATATAAAGGCGTGAGAGCGTGTAATTCCAGCAGGTAATTTAAATGGTAAGAAGGCTAAAGATAACTTTCTAATCTCACTCACTTTACATACATCGTCTTATCAGCCAAACTACTTTTCTTATTACATCGTACAGTCTTCTCTCTTTCAGCACAATGTTCCTGGAGTACCTAACTGTATTTTCTGTAATTTGACTTCCTGTAATTTAACTTAACTTCATGTAATTTAACATCCTGTAACTTAACTTTCTGTAAATTAACTTAACATCCTGTAATTTAACTTAATTTCCTGTAATTTAACTTAACTTCATGTAATTTAACATCCTGTAACTTAACTTTCTGTAAATTAACTTAACATCCTGTAATTTAACTTAATTTCCTGTAATTTAACTTAACTTCATGTAATTTAACATCCTGTAATTTAACTTTCTGTAAATTAACTTAACATCCTGTAATTTAACTAACTGTAACTTAACTTCCTGTAATTTAACTTAGCTTCATGTAATTTCCTAATTCATTTCCTCACTAATTTAAGTCATTCACAGTATTATTGAAGGTTAATTAACAATAAACATCTTCACATAACTCCATCTTCCGCAGCCTATAGATCTAACACCCATAATTACACTTCGTTAACTACCTCATAATTCAACCACCCATCCTTACACAGTCTATGAGAAAAATGAGAATAAACAGTGACAATTTATGAGAAAAATGAGAATAAAAAGTGAAACCCAAAATAAATACCGTCTTTTTCTATCATGAGTGAGACGTTTACCTATGTTACTCTTGTCTCTGTCTCACACACACACACACACCACACACACACACACACAACCCCCGCCCCCCTAGACACCTCGTTACGCCCTCCTCTTTCCTACCCTAACCATGTAAGCGCTAACTAACCATGCCTACATTACACACGCGGCCCCACTCCAAGGGTTAACCCATACATGCCTTTTGCTACTACCTCGCTCCGCCCTTCCCCGCCCCTTCCCACCCACTAACGAAATACTTACAAGTCCGTACCTCCCCTTTCCTTATCAACCCTCACCTCCTACCTACCTATTACCTATACCTACCTACCTACCTCTCCCTCCTACCTCCCTATACCTACCAACCTACCTACCTACCTTTCCTTTACCTGGCGGCGTTCCTTACCTTACCTTCCTTCCCTTCCCTCCATTGTTAATAAGACACTGAAGCCACGCAAGTTCTCTCTCCCTCTCCCTCCTCCTCTTCTCCTCTTCTCTCCTTATGGTTTCACTTACCAAATGACATGTAAAAGAGGCTTAACATGGGGGATAAGAATGCTTTTAAAAGGGTTAGAGAGGGAGGGAGGAGAGAGAGAGAGAGAGAGAGAGAGAGAGGAGAGAGAGAGGAGAGAGAGAGAGAGAGAGAGAGAGAGAGAGAGAGAGAGAGAGAGAGAGAGAGAGAGGGGAGAGAGAGAGAGAGAGAGAGAGAGAGAGAGAGAGAGAGAGAGAGACAGACAGACAGACAGACAGACAGACAGACAGACAGACAGACAGACAGACAGACAGACAGACAGACAGACAGACAGACAGACAGACAGACAGACAGACAGACAGACAGGACAGAAGAGACAGACAGACGACAGAGAGAGAGAGAGAGAGAGAGAGAGAGAGAGAGGGGAGAGAGAGAGAGAGAGAGAGAGAGAGAGAGAGAGAGAGAGAGAGAGAGAGAGAGAGAGAGAGAATCAATAAGTCGAATGAGGCAAGAAAAATAGTCAAGCTTAAAAAAGTCCATAAATGTAAAGGAAAAAAAGGAATAGCATGAATGGATCAGAGAAAAGGGGAAAAAAATAAGCCAGTCCGATCATCGAAGGGAAAAAAAAGGAAAAGAAACCGGATCCTGAGAAAAAAATAATTTGCTGCCTGTTTTTGGAAATTGAAAAAAAGAATTAATGAAAAAAATATTACATCGATACAATGATAACTAGGATTGTGGTGACGAGAGAGAGAGAGAGAGAGAGAGAGAGAGAGAGAGAGAGAGAGAGAGAGAGAGAGAGAGAGAGAGAGAGAGAGAGAGAGAGAGAGAGAGAGAGAGAGAGAGAGAGAGAGACCTGGAGAATAAAACTTTTCCTGCCAGTTTAAAGATGTTATCAATTTCATCAGGTGCACTAAACCAAAAACAATATTAAAAAATACATTAAAAAATACATAAAACCATATTGCAAAGTAACACGAGAAATAAAGTATTTGCCTCGTCCACTGAACCGTATTAAAGAATGGCAAGAATAACCCTTTTTTTTTTAACTAGGAAAGTATACCCGTCGTCAGCTTAAAATAATTACAGGCAAGACTTTCATAATGCATTCCAGACAGGTAAGTGGGTAGATAGTGGTAGGTAGTAGATAAGGGGGGTTCAGGATGATGAGGGAGATATAAACAAAGTGGGAGGGGGGAGGGGAGGGGAGGAGGAGGGAGGGGGGAGGAGAGAGGAGGGCGGGGACGGAGGGATGTGAGGGGGTGACGAGAGAGGGGGTTGCGCCATGTGAAGAAAATTCGTATGGGCGGCATCTCTCTTCTCTCTTACTTAATCATGCTCTCTAGTCTCTGCTGCTCGGTGCGGGACACGGTGAGGTGCGGCTGTCGGATGCTGTGCGCCAGCAGGGGTACACAGAACAGGGAACAATAAGGTGTAAAAAAAGTGAGAGTAAGGACGCCAATTCTGCTTCCAAGTCAACCACCATCAGATACAACCCAAATTATTAGTCATCCATCTCTCTCTCTCTCTCTCTCTCTCTCTCTCTCTTCTCTCTCTCTCTCTCTCTCTCTCTCTCTCTCTCTCTCTCTCTCTCTCTCTCTCTCTCTCATCAATGTTACACACACACACACAATAATGTTAAAATCACTCGTTGTTATCTAGTGACGTCCACATTCTCTTCCCAGAACACTAATTAATCAATGCATATTATTAGTCATACAAAATCTCTCTCTCTCTCTCTCTCTCTCTCTCTCTCTCTCTCTCTCTCTCTCTCTCTCTCTCTCTCTCTCTCTCTCTCTCCTCTCTCTTCTCTCTCTCTCTCTCTCTCTCTCTCTCTCTCTCTCTCTCGCTTTAAAGCCCTACAACCCGACATTCCAAAGTTCGTATACACAATTTCGTAACATCAGTGTCAAAACTTGTGATAAATATATAGTAATAATTTATAAATGACTTGTGATGGACACCAATCGAAACTTGAAATTATGTTTAATGTTGATATTCAGATAAATATTGGAGCGATTTCAGCCACTTCCACGCGTGCCGTGTACCAATATTAACATTTTTCCAGTGTTTTTGATTGATCAGTATTAAAATATTGTCATTACATTAATTTTACATGGAAACTGTTATCATATTTACATAGAAATTATTATCATATTTACATGGAAATTATTATCATATTTACATGGAAATTATTATCATATTTACATGGAAATTCAAAATATAAAGTTCTCATTATTTAATCAAATTTAATACGGTGAAGAGATTCCAGGTATATCGTTCCATAGACTTTTGTTCCTTAATTCAACGTGATGATTAAGAGGAGTTAAGTAATCAAGTATGTTATTAGCATGTTATATATTAAAAGTAGTATGTTATATTATTAGTATGTAATTAAATTAGGTATGTCCATATTTAGCCCTATAACAACACTCATGTATTTCGTTTTCTTTTGTTCTATAATTTAACGTAATGATAAATTAAGAGGAGATAAATCAGGCATGTTATTTCTGTCCATACTTAGCCCTATATTAACACTCATGTTTCGTTGTCCGCCTGGAAGGGGAGGCTTATGTATTAATAACCACTATATCATCTGAAGTATATATTTAAATCATATATCATCACTCTCCATCACACCTATCACTACTTGTTTTCGTTTCCTTTTGCATAACTCTCTGATCCACACCACCTTATTATCAAACCTACACTACCTACAGTACCCACTTACACCCATGGCAATAGTTCTTCCATATCGCTTTGATTCTATAGCAAAAGTATACGCTATA
>JACEEZ010012448.1:122500-125000 GCA_016584305.1 Chionoecetes opilio | reverse complement strand
GCGTCACCTCTCTCCTCTTCAAAACAAACACAACAAACAACAAACAAACAGACAAACAGACAGATCACGACTAACAAACGGAGACAAACAGAGGAGACACAAAACTATGCCCTGGGGAACAACGGCAACAACAGTTTTTGTGTATGTAAGTAGGCCTGTCTATACCCTGTCTTTTTATATTCCTTTGGTTCCTGTGAGAGAGAGAGAGAGAGAGAGAGAGAGAAGAGAGAGAGAGAGAGAGAGAGAGAAGGAGAGAGAGAGAGAGAGAGAGAGAGAGAGAGAGAGAGAGGAGAGAATACGAAGAGAGAGAGAGAAAGAGATGAGAGGACGCAGGAGAGAATTGCCAGAAGAAGAGACGAGTACGAGGGAGAAGAGGAGGAAGAAGGAGGGAGGTAAGAGGAGAGGAGGAGGAGAGAAGAGGAGGAGAAAGAGAGAGAGAGAGGAGAGCTGAAAACAGAAGGGAAAGGAATCCAATAGGATGCAGGGACTTAGAGGGAAGGAAAGAGGGAAGGAGGTAGGGAAGGAGGAGGAAGGGAAGTAAGGAGTGGGGTAAAAGGAAGGCGGTTGAGAGGAAGGGTGGAAGAGAAGAGAAAAGAGGAGAAGGAAGGGAGGAAGGGGAGAAGAAGGGGAGAAGGGAGGGAGGAAGGGGAGAAGGGAGGGAGGAAGGGAGGAAGGGAGGAGGGGGAGAAGGGAACGCTTTGCGGCAATGAAGCTTTTAACTCACCCATATCGAGTTAATAAGGCGAGAAGAGGTAATTTGGTACGCGGTATTTTTTTAATCCTCTCTCTCTCTCTCTCTCTCTCTCTCTCTCTCTCTCTCTCTCTCTCTCTCTCTCTCTCTCTCTCTCTCTCTCTCTCTCTCTCTCCTAAAATTAAATTTGGTATTTTTCCTGATTTTATGCAGCATTAGATTTTTTCCCTATTTTTTCCCCCTAAATTCACTGTCAGCACTGGCTCGGATCTCTGTTGTATCATTCTCTCCTCCATTCTCCCTCCTTCCCTCCTTTTATATCCCCCTCCCTCCCTCTCTCCTTCCCTCCCTCCTTCTCCCCCCCTTTCTCTCTCCTTCTCTCCACTCGGCCAATACCTCGAGGGGAATAAAACTCACACAAGGAGGCTTTTTTGCGTGTTTGTGTGAGAGAGGCGGCGTGAAGGCGACACACCGGCGAGGCGTTTTTGTCACCGCTCAGGTAATTAATGAGGGACGCAGGTGAGCGTGTCCAGAGAGAGAGAGAGAGAGAGAGAGAGAGAAGGAGAGAGAGAGAGAGAGAGAGAGAGAGAGAGAGAGAGAGAGAGAGAGAGAGAGAGAGAGAGAGAGAGAGAGGTGGTTGCAGCTTGCCTCCTCTCTCTCATCCTCTCCCTCCATTTGCTAGAGAGAGAGAGAGAGAGAGAGAGAGGAGGAGAGAGAGAGAGAGAGAGAGTAGAGAGAGAGAGAGAGAGAGAGAGAGAGAGAGAGAGAGAGAGAGAGAGAGAGAGAGAGAGGTGGTTGCAGCTTGCCTCCCTTCCCTTCCATCTCCCTAAATTTGTTAAAAGAAAGTGATGAGGAGAGACAGAGGGAGAAAGAGAGAGAGAGAGAGAGAGAGAGAGAGAGAGAGAGAGAGAGAGAGAGAGAGAGAGAGAGAGAGAGAGAGAGAGAGAGAGAGAGAGAGAGGAGAGAGAGAGAGAGAGAGGTGGTTGCAGCTTGCCTCCTTCCTCTCCTCCCATTGCATAGAAGAGAGAGAGAGAGAGGAGAGAGAGAGAGAGAGAGGGGAGAGAGAGAGAGAGAGAGAGAGAGAGAGGAAGAGCGGAAGAGAGAGAGAGAGAGAAGAGAGAGAGAGGAGGAGAGAGAAAAGAGAGAAGAGGAGAGAGAGAAGAGAAGAGAGAGAGAGAGAGAGGAGAGGGGGGGGGGGGGCATGATCATTATAACTAACAGGGGAACGAGACTCTTCAACACAGCAGCAACAAAAATAGTCAAAATATTTTTCCGCGAATGTCAGGACGATTATATTTTTGGCGCCACTCCTGTCTCCAAGAATAAATTTATATGTATGAGTTGCACGAGGGCGAGTTATGAGCGCACGGTTCCTTTCATGAGGGAGGAACTTAGGCGCAGGTAACTTTTTTTTTTTTTAAGGTAACTATTTTTTCATTATTATTATATTATTATTATTTGTTTAGTTCAGGTAACTTTGTTTAAACGGAGGGAAGTGAGGCGGATAACTCGATTTTATGACCATTACGTTAACCCTTTGAGACCCAGAACGTAATTTCCATTGTAATTTGGCTAACATAAGACGATTTTTAGTGAATATAAGCAATGTTTTATAGATATGACCTGTTTAGTATCCTTGTCCACTAGTTAATTTGGTATATTCAGTCACTTTTCGTAATTTTATGGCTAACAACGCAAGATTTTATATAGCAAAGGAAAGATCTGGGTGTCAACGGGTTAAGACAGCGGCGGAAAAATGTCCCTCGCCTCCAGAAAGAATACTCTAATAGTGGACGTTTCCAGCCAGAC
>JACEEZ010012448.1:107500-110000 GCA_016584305.1 Chionoecetes opilio | reverse complement strand
GCCTGCCTCACCCCAACCCCACGCTTGTCTCACCCCAGCCCCATGCCTGCCTCACCCCAACCCCACGCCTGCCTCACCCCAACTCCACGCCTGTCCTGCAAGCACACACGCACACACACACTCACACACGCACACACACTCACACACGCACACAAACGGTAAGTCCATGAGTCTACGGAATTAGTGGAATGCGGCAAGACGTTACCGCAGAGTTCATTCCTGTAATCTAATCTCTGAAAAGTGTTATTAGCCCAAAACCCCTTCAAAATTATTCAATCGACATGGGACCAAGCCGTTTACCACCTACGATTTATTTGCGATTGTTTGAGCCTACTCTCATCAAAATTGAATTTACAGTTTCGGCTAACCAAAACAGACACACACAGACAGACACACGGCTACTCCTATAGTATATTAGATACTAAAATTACTATTTTTGTCTCTTTAGATTATATACTAAAAATAACGGGTTTTTTGTCTCTCTTTAGATATTATACTAAAAATAACTTTTTTTTGTTTCTCTTTAGATACCAGTAAGACGCCTTAATTGGCGAAGGACGAGCGAGCCCGTAGAAACCCGATAGCAAGGAAATTTGTCTGCTGTCATCTAAACTCCATTTACCTTTGCCTTTTTACGCTGAAACTGTTGTTTTATATATTTGCCTAATTCAACTTTTTTTTAGTTACTGGACAGGGGTGTGCACGTGCGCACGTGCGGCGTCACCCGGAGTTTGACCTGTGTGACATTGCTAGTTGTGTGGTCTCAAACCACACACCAAATTTCAACTTAGTCGGTACAGCCGTTTCTCAGCTATAGCAAGATAACGTTGTCTGACATCCCTCACGCGGCACGCGCCATGCTGACCCCTCACGTGAGACAAAACATATCGAGCACAAATAGGGATTGAATGGGGCTATCAGATGGCGAAGACCGCTTGTCAATCGGAAGCGGGATTCCAAAGATATAAGCTCCTGAAAAGCGTGATGGTCGGTCGGTCGGGCCGGCCGCTTATATGTGAGAAAAATCCTGTATCCAGTGAGGACTCGCGAGCGCTTTGCGCTCGCTCGTAATAATACTAAAAATTACGGTTTTTTGTCTCTCTTAAGATATTATACTGAAATAATATTTTTTTGTCTCTCTTTAGATATTATACTAAAAATAACTTTTTTTGTTCCTCTTTAGATATAATACTAGAAATAACTTTTTTTGTCTCTTTGAATATTATACTAGGAATAACAATTTTTCTCTCTTTAGATATTATACTAATATGAAGGTTTTTGTGTTTCTCTTTAGATATAATACTATAAATATTTTTTATATTTTTTTCATATTATACTTAAATAACTTTTTTTGTTTCTCTTTAGATATACGTAAAATTATAAAAATATATCCCAGGTTAAGAAACATGCTATACGAAGAAAGACACAGAATTAAATGTATTCAACTTGCCGAGACGAGGGTTGCGAGGTGCTCTTCTAAAAGTGTAACAAATACTCAAAGGTCTCAATAATCAGCACAGAAGATTACTTTTACTCTGATTTACTCTGAAGATTTACTCTGGACCAACAGATATATTGCTGTTTGTTATTCCTTTGTGTTCATTTGTGTTTGTGTTCCTCCTCCTCCTCTTCCTCTTCCGCTTCTTCTTCTTTTTTTTTCTTTTTTTTCTTCTTCTTCTTCCTTTTAGTTCAGCAGATACCCTCGTTATAGACTAAAAGGGGTCCTGGTATCTGTTCTTCCTATGTATTCCTCCTCCTCCTCTTCCTCCTCCTCTTCTTCTTCTTCTTCTTCTTCCCCCTCCTCCTCCTCCTCCTCTTTGTTTCACGCCCCATTATGTCGCCACCGCTGCTTCGCTCTAGTGCCACAATCTTGCAACACGCTGCGACGCCTCACCTCACAAGGCACCACAAGACTGAGAGAGGTCAGGCAAAAGGTCAAGAGAGGTCACGAGGGCCAAGAGAGGTCACACACGAGCCACACAAAACCAGGTCATGGAGGATTTTAAACATCCAAACAAGATGCTAAGGAAGTGGATAAGGTATGTGTGTGTGTGTGAGAGAGAGAAGAGAGAGAGAGAGAGAGAGAGAGAGAGAGAGAGGAGAGAGAGAGAGAGAGAGAGAGAGAGAGAGAGAGAGAGAGAGAGAGAGAGATAAGAGGCAGAAAATACGAGTGGAGGGATATATGACGACACAAAGGAGGGAAGTAACGCTATAAAACAATGGCGCTTGTTAGTCGCAGGGGAGAGAGAGAGGAGAGAGAGAGACGAGAGAGAGAGAGAGAGAGAGGAGAAGAGAGTGAGAGGAGAGAGGAGAGAGAGAGAGAGAGAGAGAGAGAGAGAGAGAGAGAGGAGAGAGAGAGAGAGGAGAGAGTAAAGAGAGAAGAAAGAACACGTAAAAAGACAATGGGATTATGGATAAATGGAAGCAAACTGGAGAAGTGAGAGGAGGAGGAGGAGGAGGAGAGAGGAGGAGGAGGAGGAGGAGAGGAGGAGGAGGAGGA
>JACEEZ010012448.1:75000-102500 GCA_016584305.1 Chionoecetes opilio | reverse complement strand
GACACAAAGCGACCACAAGTTTTCTTTCTCACCTTCTGCATCGGCGTTCCCCAAAAGTCGTGGAAGAAGAGATTGGTCACGGGCGTGTGGGGGCGCAGGTCGCGGTTCTCCTTGATAGCCGAGATGTCGTCGAACACAAAGTTGCAGCTGAGGGCGTTGCAGTAGGCCAGCAGCGCCACTGTCAGCACCAGGAAGCAGTACACCCACCCGCACACCGACCCGCCTAAGGGGAAGACAGAAAAAACAAGGTTATTCGGGCACATTAAACACGCGGTTATCGGGCATACAAATAAGAGAAGAAAAAAAAAAGAACGCGGTTACTCGGGAATTCAAATAAGACAAGAAAAAGAAAACACGCGGTTACTCGGACACACAAGGACACGCGGATATTCGGGCATTTAAATAAGAGAAGAAAAAAAACACGCGGTTACACAAGTATATAAATATGACACAAAAAAATACACGGTTACTCGGGCACACACATACAAAACACGCGGTTATTCGGGCACACAAAGACACAAAACACGCGGTTATTCGGGCACACACACACAAAACACGCGGTTATTCGGGCACACACAGACACAAAACACGCGATTATTCGGGCACACACACAAAATACGCGGTTATTCGGGCACACAGACACAAAACACGCGGTTATTCGGGCACACACAGACACAAAACACGCGGTTATTCGGGCACACAAAGACACAAAACACGCGGTTATTCGGGCACACAGACACAAAACACGCGGTTATTCGGGCACACACACAGACACAAAACACGCGGTTATTCAGGCACACACAGACACAAAACACGCGGTTATTCGGGCACACAAAGACACAAAACACACGGTTATTCGGGCACACAAAGGCACAAAGCACGCGGTTACTCGGGCACACAAATAAGACTTGAAACACAAAACACAACACAAAGCTCCCGGCTACTGTAAATAAAGCGCTTGTTAGGCAAATGACCGAGACGCCCATATATGCAAGGCGGCCCACGTGTGGTAAACCCTGGAACAAATGTGTCCACATCTCACCACCTTGCCTCCCTCTCCTACTCCTTCCCTCACCCTACCTATGCACTACCTGCAGTAAAAGTGGTATTTCACTATGGTGCACAAATGTAGCAATATCACGAGTACCATGTATAATTCTACTGAGAAAATTTAATACAAAGGTTTATAATTATGTTCATCAAGCTAAACCATTGAAAATACTTGAGTACCACGTGTTAAACTGATAGAAATACGAAGAATTGTAATAAGTTCCTCAAGCTGAACCTTTGCAAATACTCGCATGCCCGTGCACTCTTACTATTGTCCCACACTGTAATTACTAATGACTAATGCCTAATTCAGTCATTACGAAACCCAGACTTTTATATGATGGATTGCCGAGCTGCATTACGTCTTCATGTGCTTTACTGTGTTGTTCTTTCCCTCACGATCTTCTCAAATGACCTCCCATGACATTGACCTCAGCGCAGTTACCCTCGCCTCGTTCCCGCGTGAGCCGTCCAGATATCGTTCCCTGGTAAGAGTTGGAGCCAGGATTATTAGCATCGAGCCTTCCAATTTCATGGCACGGAGGCAGCTGGAGGGCAAAGGTCTCTCTCTCTCTCTCTCTCTCTCTCTCTCTCTCTCTCTCTCTCTCTCTCTCTCTCTCTCTCTCTCTCTCTCTCTCTCTCTCTCTCAACATATAATCAAGTCGCTCTGTCGAGGCCGAGAAACGTGTCATGACGTGATTATACCTGCACAAAGACCCGGACCAATGATGAAAAAAATAAACATAAAAAAACGAGGCGGGTGGTGGGTTAATACTTTAATTGTTTTGTTGTTGTGATGGACAGCGATATATATCCAGCCATTTAAAGATTCTATCCTCACCCTCCTGTTCTTGTCTTTATCCCTCCTGTCCTCTCCACCCACGTCAATCCCCCTACTTTTTTTTAATCTCCGAGACGTAGCGGAAAAAACATTATTAAAAAGCATATTAATACATTGTGGCCACGCTAAGACCAGCTTCCCCACGGTGTTATCTGGAGGCTTAGTAGTAGTAGTAGTAGTAGTAGTAGTAGTAGTAGTAGTAGTAGTAGTAGTAGTAGTAGTAGTAGTAGTAGTAGTAGTAGTAGTAGTAGTAACAGTAGTAGTAGTGCTAGTAGTAATATAAACAACAATTACAACATCAGAAGTAGTTGTAATGTTTCCTAACAAAGACAACTGTTCCTGTTACTAATACTACCACTACAACCACCACCCCTGCTACTACTAATACTATCACCACCACCCCCACCACCATCATCGTCCTCGATAAACCCGTTTCACGTTTAGATGGAACAACACAAGGTCACTTCAAGGAGAACAACCAGTCAACATGAGCTAGCCGGGCCCAGCTGACAGGCTAACAAGGCTTCATGCTTATATACGAACAAATGTTTATACTTAACAGCTAGTTATCCGCCACTAAGTCAGAGGTCGCAGCCTGGAGCCAGCTATTAGCCTTCCATTCATTGACTCACTCTCAGGCTACTTACGTCCGCCCACATCCACGAGGCAGGATACAAATATATTTATCCTAGAAGAGTCATCGACCGCTATGAGTCACGTGTTTACCTCAAATACTTTTATCTGGCACGAGAAATACTTTTATCCGGTGTGGCAGTATTGAAGATAAGCCGTGACGGTTGGTCCAGCGCATGCGCAGAACTCGGTGGATGTAAACAAACAGGCGACGCGGGCTGTTTTTACTCGGACCAAATATCACGCTCTAGGGCGGTATTTTAGGTTATTTTATGTTAGGTAAATTAGGTTAGGTTTGGTTAGGTAGGTTAGGTAGGGTGTGGTTAGGTTAGATATAAAAACACCAAATTCTGCCCAGGACCAACCGTAACGCCGGATCTTCTATAGAATTTATACCGTCACACCGTCACGGAAAATCATCACATCATCTGGAGGAGACGAATATATTCATCCCATCCCTATAAGAATCCCTTTAAAGTGGTGTTCTTACGCCATTCCCTATATAATGGATTAATGGGGTCTTGAGAATATTGAAAAACTCCCCAATCTTTTTTTTATCTCAATACAATTTTCACCTTTTTTTGTATAATATATATATATTTTTTTGTTTCGTTGCAATGGTTTCCAATCACAGCCATCACCACCAATGTTATGGGTGAAGGCGGTGAGCGGACGACCTGTCAATGCGCGGTCACTGGATAAGCAGATAAGGGAGACAAAACAAAAACTTGGTATAGCTATCAACATTACTATCATTATCATTGGTATTAATAGTGTCATTATAATTAGCGTGAATATTCCTGTAAGGCATCAAAGCGAACTGTCTGCTCCAGATCTGCATTTAATGCGGCCGGCGGAAGGGGTGTGGGTGAGGGGGTCAGAGCAGGAGAGGTCATTAGGCGACCTGGTGGTGTAGCTGGACACATGGGAGACTGACACACACATACACACACACACACACACATAGCGACACCCATATACACACACATCCATACATCCACAAACACACACACACAATCACACACACACACACACACACACAGACAAAGATAGATAGATATATTTACCACAACATTCAGCAATAGGATAACCGGATTGATTGTAATATATGGTCCAACAAACACATAACCTTGAAAAATAAAACTGATACTACACATATTGAAAAACATATATCATAAAGCACACACACACACACACACACACACACACACACACACACACACACACACACACACACACACACACACACACACACATATATACATACATACATACATACACACACACACACACACACACACACACACACACACACACACACATACACTTGTGCATTTACGTATTCCACGAAATTTCATTATTTTCAAAACACATTTCAAGGCATAGGGTCGCCACAGTGCTTTGAATTAAAATCCCATTTTCCATTTGACTTTTGATGCTCTGGTTATGCACTCCAAATATAAATGTCATTCGTTTCATGTATTCTTGTGCAGTGTTAATCCCTGGGCCTGGGTAATCCCGGCACCTGCCTAATCCTGGGGTGCGGGTAATCCGTGACTAACTATGATATAAACATTAGTTACAGACGAGGAACTGCAGGGAAAGCCTCACCCATGACACAACCTCACCCATGACACAACCTCACCCATGATACAACCTCACCCATGACAACCTCACCCATGACACAACCTCAGTTACCTCACCCATGACACGTGTTTCACCATGATTACATTATTTTTCCTTTCCACCCATTTAATTTATAACCACATTTCCCACTACCCCTTTCCAGCCTATCACAGTTTCTCTCTCCCAAAACCCGTCCCCCTCCCGCCTCCTCCAGTTTGACTGTGAACTAGTCAATTCGGAGATATAAATAGGTAGCATTTTGACAACCAATGAAAGATAGTAAGTAGCTGAAGAGAAACGAACTGTAATATTCATATTTAGCTATTCTTGTCAACCAAGAATAATTCTCTAAAACTTGGCTTCGCATCCAAGGAATGAACTCATAGAAATGGGCAAGCAGAGAGAGAGAGAGAGAGAGAGAGAGAGAGAGAGAGAGAGAGAGAGAGAGAGAGAGAGAGAGAGAGAGGAGAGAGAGAGAGAGGAAGAGAGAGAGAGAGAGAGGAAGAGAGAGAGAGAGAGAGAGAGAGAGAGAGAGAGAGAGAGAGAGAGAGAGAGAGAGAGAGAGAGAGAGAGAGAGAGAGAGAGAGAGAGAGAGAGAGAGAGAGAGAGAGAGAGAGAGAGAGAGAGAGAGAGAGGAGAGAGAGAGAGAGAGGGGGGGGAGAGGAGAAACAAAATAAATACAATGTCATATGTTTACCAACCTCTAAATATATGCGCGGCTAAACCAAGGTCTTCCAACACAAGTGGCTGCGCGTCATTATAAAAATTATCCGCTGATGGACGCGTCTGGGACATGATTGCACGGCGGGGAGGCGGCAGCACGCGCCCCGCCCCGCCCCGCCTTGGGCTTAGCCACACACCACCACACCATAACTTACATAAATTTTAATGAGGAGAAGTGAAATATCGTCGTTTTGCCGATGCTGAGGCTAAGAGGGGGGTAGGGCGGGGAGGGGGGTGTATGGGGGTGCTGGGGGAGGGGGGGTAAGGGCGGGGGGTTGCTAACGAGGAGTAGAGGAGAGGCTTAAGGGTAAACAAGGCTCACGGTAATTACCTGATGGAAACTATGCACGACCTTGCAAGCCACGGCCACTTGATGAGATGGAGCTACTGGAGTCCCCCCCCCCCCGTGTGTGTGTGTGTGTGTGTGTGGGGTGGGTGGGTGGGTGGGTGGGTGGGTGGGTGTGTGTGTGTGTGAAAGCTGTCCAGTAAAGAGTTGTAGCCTAAAACACATTATGAATTTTTCTAAAGTAATTTTTGATCCTGGTGGCGAATTCACGGGAAGTTCTGTGAGAAAGATAGGAGTTTGTGTGAGCAGAGAGGATCACCAACACCCACCGATGTGATAAGTAACAGTCGATGCTTTACTAGCCACTCAGATAACACTAATCGAACACCATCAGTCGAGCATGAAGGATTATCCCACGAGCCATCACCTTAAACGAGCGATGTCGATGTCGAGGCTGATGTCGAGGCCCAACATAAACACTGACCAAACGTGTTCATTCGGAGGGTTTACTGCCCCCCCCCCCCCCCCCCCCCCCCACCCCATCGACAGTCCTTAAAGGTGTCGACATAGTAAAGGAGATAAGCATAATGATAACCAGAAGGTACTAAAAAAATATTAACGCTACAATTTTTTTCTATCATCACCACAACAACCCTGTATAATAGTATCACGCATAGGTCAATAAGTTCTTAGCAGCCAAGTCCTCTGAAGTAAAGCCCCGCGAGGCCCCTGAATCCATCACCATAGGGGCACGGGGCAACTGGGCAACTAAGCGGGTTTTTTGTTACATTCTTTGTTTCTTTACGCTTGGCCAGTCCTTTGTGATGAAGAAAAAAATATATATTAGCTCCATGGTAAAACCAGGTAATCCGAATCCTGTTCTCCCCCTTCTTACTTTACTTTACTTTTACTTTATACGGGGGCACGAAGCTCCACGGTACACCCAGGTGCTCCAGATTCTTCTCTCCCCCTTCAGCGTTCCCTTCCTCTCCCCTTCAGCGTTCCCTTCCTCTCCCCCTTCAGCGTTCCCTTCCTCTCCCCCTTCAGCGTTCCCTTCTCCCCCTTCAGCGTTCCCTTCTCCCCCTTCAGCGTTCCCTTCCTCTCCCCCTTCAGCGTTCCCTTCCTCTCCCCCTTCAGCGTTCCCTTCTCCCCCTTCAGTGTTCCCTTCTCCCCTTTCAGTGTTCCCTTCTCCCCCTTCAGTGTTCCCTTCTCCCCCTTCAGCGTTCCCTTCCTCTCCCCCTTCAGCGTTCCCTTCCTCTCCCCTTCAGCGTTCCCTTCCTCTGCCCCTTCAGCGTTCCCTTCTCCCCCTTCAGCGTTCCCTTCCTCTCCTCCGTTAGGTAAACACATCGGCGGAAAATCTGTTGAGAGCGACCTTGACCTGTGATATTGGTCGTTTAGCGAGTTACAGCACGACTTTTGCAGACTCGGAGGCCAAGTGACAGCCAATAGGGTCTCGGCGTGGCTCAAGTGGTAAAGTTTCCTCGCGATGGGCATAGTAGGATAAGGAAAGGAGCGACGCTTTCTCCATAGGATTCTCTGGGCTTGTCCTAGGATTTTTATGTTAACGTAATTATATCTAGGCCAAACATACCATCAGAAATCTTAAGAAAAAATAGAGCTTGATTTGTTTTGCCACATTCAGCTCTAGGAAGGGATATTTTAAAGCAAGATCCAATTTACTTCGCAACGGTGGTGTGATCTTAAAACAAAACGATCATACTTCATAAAGCTATATTATAAAAGATATTTTGCATTATGTATTTTATTACGTAACGATTGGAACATTCGATCTTAAAGAGTTGCACCATGAAAAACGCCGATTTTTTGTCGTGCATTTTCTTGATACCTTCTTCGTGATAACCGCTGAGAACGAAAGGAATAAAGGAAAAGAGGATAGATGGAGAGGGTTAAGAGGAGTGATAAGCAGTGTCATGTGGGAGGGATGTGAGAGGGAAGGTTTGAAAAGCAGTGTCATGAGAGAGGGATGTGAGAGGGAAGGGTTGAAAAGCAGTGTCATGTGAGAGGGATGTGAGAGGGAAGGGTTGAAAAGCAGTGTCATGTGAGAGGGATGTGAGAGGGAAGGGTTGAAAAGCAGTGTCATGTGAGAGGGAATGTGAGAGGGAAGGGTTGAAAAGCAGTGTCATGATGAGAGGGATGCATGTGAGAGGGAAGGGTTGAAAAGCAGTGTCATGTGAGAGGGATGTGAGAGGGAAGGGTTGAAAAGCAGTGTCATGAGAGAGGGATGTGAGAGGGAAGGGTTGAAAAGCAGTGTCATGTGAGAGGGATGTGAGAGGGAAGGGTTGAAAAGCAGTGCCATGTGAGAGGGATGTGAGAGGGAAGGGTTGAAAAGCAGTGTCATGTGAGAGGGATGTGAGAGGGAAAGGGTTGAAAAGCAGTGTCATGAGAGAGGGATGTGAGAGGGAAGGGTTGAAAAGCAGTGTCAAGTGAGAGGGATGTGAGGGAAGGGTTGAAAAGCAGTGTCATGAGAGAGGGATGTGAGAGGGAAGGGTTGAAAAGCAGTGTCATGTGAGAGGGATGTGAGAGGGAAGGGTTGAAAAGCAGTGTCATGTGAGAGGGATGTGAGAGGGAAGGGTTGAAAAGCAGTGTCATGTGAGAGGAATGTGAGAGGGAAGGGTTGAAAAGCAGTGTCATGAGAGAGGGATGTGAGAGGGAAGGGTTGAAAAGCAGTGTCATGTGAGAGGGATGTGAGAGGGAGGGTTGAAAAGCAGTGTCATGTGAGAGGGATGTGAGAGGGAAGGGTTGAAAAGCAGTGTCATGTGAGAGGGATGTGAGAGGGAAGGGTTGAAAAGCAGTGCCATGTGAGAGGGATGTGAGAGGGAAGGGTTGAAAAGCAGTGTCATGTGAGAGGGATGTGAGAGGGAAGGGTTGAAAAGCAGTGTCATGAGAGAGGGATGTGAGAGGGAAGGGTTGAAAAACAGTGTCAAGTGAGAGGGATGTGAGAGGGAAGGGTTGAAAAGCAGTGTCATGAGAGAGGGATGTGAGAGGGAAGGTTGAAAAGCAGTGTCATGTGAGAGGGATGTGAGAGGGAAGGGTTGAAAAACTGTCATGTTAGAGGGATGTGAGAGGGAAGGGTTGAAAAGCAGTGTCATGTGAGAGGGATGTGAGAGGGAAGGGTTGAAAAGCAGTGTCATGTGAGAGGGAAGGGTTGAAAAGCAGTGTCATGAGAGAGGGATGTGAGGGAAGGGTTGAAAAGCAGTGTCATGTGAGAGGGATATGAGAGGGAAGGGTTGAAAAGCAGTGTCATGTGAGAGGGATGTGAGAGGGATGGGTTGAAAAGCAGTGTCATGTGAGAGATGTGAGAGGGAAGGGTTGAAAAGCAGTGTCATGAGAGAGGGATGTGAGAGGGAAGGGTTGAAAAGCAGTGTCATGAGAGAGGGATGTGAGAGGGAAGGGTTGAAAAGCAGTGTCATGTGAGAGGGATGTCATGGGGAAGGGTTGAAAAGCAGTGTCATGTGAGAGGGATGCGAGAGGGAAGGGTTGAAAAGCAATGTCATGTGAGAGGGATGTCATGGGGAAGGGTTGAAAAGCAGTGTCATGTGAGAGGGATGCGAGAGGGAAGGGTTGAAAAGCGGTGTCATGTGAGAGGGATGTCATGGGGAAGGGTTGAAAAGCAGTGTCATGTGAGAGGGATGCGAGAGGGAAGGGTTGAAAAGCAGTGTCATGTGAGAGGGATGTGAGAGGGAAGGGTTGAAAAGCAGTGTCATGAGAGAGCGATGTGAGAGGGAAGGGTTGAAAAGCAGTGTCATGAGAGAGGGATGTGAGAGGGAAGGGTTGAAAAGCAGTGTCATGTGAGAGGGAAGGGTTGAAAAGCAGTGTCATGTGAGAGGGAAGGGTTGAAAAGCAGTGTCATGAGAGAGGGATGTGAGAGGGCAGGGTTGAAAAGCAGTGTCATGAGAGAGGGATGTGAGAGGGCAGGGTTGAAAAGCAGTGTCCTGTGAGAGGGATGTGAGAGGGAAGGGTTGAAAAGCAGTGTCATGTGAGAGAGATTCGGCAGTAGCAGTGAGAGAGCATGGGATGAAAAAATGCGACACGACATTCTATAGGTGGCAAGCGGCGTACCTCGAGAGCACGATACATGGCATGGAAACAAAGCCGTGCCTAAACGATGCTTCCCGAATAAGATGTTATCGCCTCTAGCACGGCGTTCACAAGGTAGTGCTTCCTGCCGCCTTTAATTACCTGCCAACCTGCGTGCGTGCGTGCGTGCGTGCGTGCGTGTGAGAGAGAGAGAGAGAGAGAGAGAAGGAGAGGAGAGAGAGAGAGAGAGAGAGAGAGAGAGAGAGAGAGAGAGAGGAGAGAGAGAGAGAGAGAGAGAATAAAAAACACAGCAGGAGGAAGGGTCCAAATAATTATTGTGAGAGAAAATATAAATAGAAAGAAAGAAGGTAGGAAAGAAAAAAAGAAAGAAAGAAAATGAATGAGAAAAATATAATGATCAAATAAAAACGAGAAAGTAAAAAGAGAGATCCAAATAATCATTGTTTATCGCCATATATCTATAATAATATAAGCGGAAGTGTGTCTGTCTGTCTGTCTGTCTGTCTGTGTGTCCGCGATAGGTTCCGCCCCCAGTGGCGCAATCCCATCATATGGCACAGTTTTGGAACCAGGTCGACCAGGGGAACATTTTAAGGTCACTTTGGGGATGATCCGATCACTTTTATTTTAATTTTATTTTCAGTAGCCTATTAGCGAGAATTGTGAAAAAAAAGTGGGTTGCGAGAATTGAGGTAACCTTGATGTAGGGTGATGGGTAATGGGTGAGTGAATGGGTGGGGTGATGGGTAATGGGTGTGGGGTAATGGGTGAGTGAATGGGTGGGGGGTGATGGGTTGGGGTGATGGGTGAGGGAATAGATGGGGGTGATGGGTAATGGGTTAGTGAATGGGTGTGTGGTGATGGGTAATGGGTGAGTGAATGGGTGGGGGGTGATGGGTAATGGGTGAGTGAATGGGTGGGGGGTGATGGGTAATGGGTGAGTGAATGGGTGCGGGGTGATGGGTAATGGGTGAGTGAATGGGTGTGTGGTGATGGGTAATGGGTGAGTGAATGGGTGGGGGGTGATGGGTAATGGGTGAGTGAATGGGTGGGTGGAGTACATACATTTCTACATCCATGATTTCAGGAAAGTTAGAAGGGGCTATCTGGAGAGTGTGTTTGGTGGGCCGAAGGCCCACCAAACACAGGTGGTGGGCGAAGGCCCACCAATAGCCCTCCGCAGGAGCTAGCCAAAAAGTCTGCCCGGAGGGCGGCTTTTCGGCTAGTATTAACATATTACAACAATTTCGCCCGATACGTTACGAGGAATGAAACATAAACACTGTCAATAACTCCAACAAAAAGATCAGGTATAGTTGCAGCTCTGATAGGATGAGTGGTGAGGGTGGAGGAATAAGGGAATGGTGGAGTAGATGGATAGGAGGCAAGTGGAAAGGAGGGAGTGGTGGAGGAATAAACGAATGGTGGAGTAGATGGATAGGAGGCAAGTGGAATGAAGGGAGTGGTGGAGGAATACAGGAATGGTGGAGTAGATGGATGGAAGGCAAGTGGAATGAAGGGAGTGGTGGAGGAATAAGGGAATGGTGGAGTAGATGGATGGAAGGCAAGTGGAATGAAGGGAGTGGTGGAGGAATAAGGGAATGGTGGAGTAGATGGATAGAAGGCAAGTGGAATGAAGGGAGTGGTGGAGGGATACAGAAATTGTGGAATAGATGGATAGGAGGCAAGTGGAATGCAAGGAGTGGTGGAGGAATAAACAAATGATGGAATAGATGGATAGGAGGCAAGTGGAATGAAGGGAGTCAGAGGATAAGGGATGTACTGTGGATGAGTTGTGGATGATCAGGTGGAAGACAGCCGGAGGAGAAGGAGGTGGAGGAAGTGGAGGTGGAGGAGTGACGTTGGCCTGAGGTTATTTGATATAAAGATGAGATAGCGTCAACCACATCCTTGCTGCGTGTCACCCTTCTCTCTCTCTCTCTCTCTCTCTCTCTCTCTCTCTCTCTCTCTCTCTCTCTCTCTCTCTCTCTCTCTCTCTCTCTCTCTCTCTCTCTCTCTCTCTCAGATATTATATCATATCTCTATAATAAACTAAAATATCTCTAAACTAAACTAAAATATCTCTAAATATAATATCTCTAAAATAAACTAAATATTCTCTCTCTCTCTCTCTCTCTCTCTCTCTCTCTCTCTCTCTCTCTCTCTCTCTCTCTCTCTCTCTCTCTCTCTCTCTCAGCTGTATATTATTAGCTAGCAATCTTAAAAAAACATTCACAGCTTTTAATTTCACGTAATAATCACTTTTTTGGCATCTTCTTCCACTTGGCGCGAGATTAGGAGATGAGAAAAAGAGGAGGAGGAGGAGGAGACCTGTTACTGTGCTGGGAGGCATTAGGTTAAGCTCTGTCCTTATAAACCTCTTCACGCGCCGCCCTTCCCTTTAACAACATTTTGGGGCGATTTGACAGCCATTAAACAAAAAACAAATGGAGAAAAAAAAACAAAAAAAAAAAAGAATAAACGACAGAATTAGCTCAGTTCACCGCTACTTTCTTGATCTCCTCCTCCTCCCCCCCCCCCGGGCAAAAATCCTGGGGGGGACATTTGGGGCCGAGCATTAGCAGGGATCCCGGGGAAAAGGGTTTTGAGGGAAATTTTCAAACCCCTTAAGTGTAAAATGTTGACAATCTTAATTTACAATGGTTGAGCTCAATACATAATTTCTTTTAACCTTTCGGGAGTGGGTTGTAAACAGATAAAATGAGCGAAAAGTTATTTTTTATTTAAAGTATAAAAAGTATAAAATTATGTATATTTTATATTTTTAAAAAACCTTTACATTCCCTTTAAACATAAAACCTGAATAATAAAGTTTACATTACAAACTCAGGAAATAAAAAAATGAGCGGAAAGAAAAAAGGAAAGGGTCGATTGATAAGAAAAGACAAGCCAAAATAATTGCGAAAAACAATAATTTTACTACGGGGGGTTAAACGATAGATGAAAGGTGATAGAAAACGAGGAGGGGAAGGAGGATGGGGGAGGAGGAGGAGGAGGAGGGGGAGGATACAAAGGAATAAAAAGGGAAAACACAAACAGCAACAAAACCGGATAGGCCCCTTACAAGGTGTTTGTTTTAAAACTACACTACACTAATAAAAATAAAGAGAAAGGATAGGAAGTAAAAGGTTTCCTCCCCCCCCCACCCATCCCCCCCCACCCGGGAAGCTTCCCGGAAAAAAAATGTTTTCCCATGCAATATAAAAAAACTGCAGGGGAAATTTGTGAGGAAAGTTAAAAGCTGAAATCTATGGTAACTCCTATTTTTTTTAATGGGGGGGGTTTAGTGCTTATAGATAGGGTTCATTTTAGGTGTTTTTTGGTAATGGGGGGGAAAACACAGTGTGGGGGTTTAAAAGGGGGGTGCGGCACCCTTTGCCGGGCCCCTTTCCTTGGGAGGAAAGCAGAAACCCGGCCCCAGCCCCCCGTTAAACCCCCAATGGGGTTGTGTATTTTCCAGTAGGAGGCCGTACACTTCAATGCCCCCCTGCAGCAGTGCCCCCGGGGTACTTAAATCCCGAGGGTGGTCACAAAACTGTCAGGACCAAACTGAAACCACACCCGTCACAGGTCGAGAGTAGTAGTGGAAAACCTTTAAACCCGGGGGCTTCTGTGTTTTGTTATGAGGTCAAATGTAGTGTTGGTGAAAGGCCCCGTGTGGAATTTCAAGGGGGGGCCCCGGAAAGCCTTCCCGGCGCTTTTCTTGGGGGGGCAGCATCAATCAGGCCCCAGCCCTTTTAATCCACTGCGGAGTGCATTTTCCCAATGGGGACCCCCGTGCATTTTTCAATGCCCCCTGCAGCAGTGACCCCTGGTATAAAAACCCCGATGGGGGGTCACAAACGACGGGCCCCCTTACTGAACCCCCCACCCCCGTAAAGGGTCAAAAGTTGAAAGTAGTAAACCTTTTTACTCGGGCTGTCTGAGACTTTGGGGGAAAGGGGTTGTGAAAGACGCGACTCGAAAATTTTTTTTTACGCAATGAGAGAAATTATCAGGGGGCCCCCCGGGGAGAAAAAATTTTATTTTTCCGAGAAAAACCCCATGAAAACCGGGGTTTTTGATATGAAATATTTATCGAGGCGATTTTTAAATGATTCTTTGTATTTTTTTTTACACGTTGAGGGGCAGCCCTTCCCCATCGTTTTAAAAACCAGGGTTTTTGTGAAAAAATTTACTTTGTTTTCGTTCGTTAAAAAACCTTTTTCCTGCTTATTTTAAATCCGTTTTTTCTATTTTTGAGCTTGCCCGGTCAGCGTAAAAAAGTTTTTCCCCTGGGAAAAACGTTGTAAATCCATTAAAGTTTTTTAAAGATTTCGATGAGGCCCACCTCTTATCCTTCGTTTTGTTAGTGGGAGGGAATAATTAAATTTCTTTGAGCCGATTTTCGGGACGTTTTTTACGCAATCTAGATATCATTTTGGTTTACTCTGCGCGTTTTTTTCTAGTTTATTTGCCTTTTTATAATAAAGGGGACCAGAACTGCGCACAGTAAATTTTAAATGGGGGGGAAAAAAGCGAGTTTTTAAAAAATGAGTATAAATTTTTTAGATTTGAAAATGAAAAATTCGTCCCAAAAAAGCCCAAACCCAATTTTTTTGCGTTTTTACTACCTCTATAAAAATTTTTTTCGGTTTTTAGAATTTTTTTTCGAGATTAAACGCCTAAATCTTTTTCTTTATCAAAAACTTTTTAGTTTTGGAAAAACGTTCATCACGTAACTTTTATGGGGGGGGTTTATTCCGATAAATTTTTAATGAATTTGTCCAAAGGGTTTAAATTATTTTCCCCGTTTTTTTTTACCTGGGAAAAAGAGTTTTTTTGTTAGCGTGTTTAAGTCGTTTTTTAGGGTTGGCGCCCGAGATTCTGTAGGGAAATTTTTTTGATTTTTTGGTCATCAGCAAATTTCGATATCCTGCATGTGTTCCCTCTCAAAGTCATTTATGTATATTAAGAACCCGGAAGGGCCCCGGGAAATGATCCTTGAGGAACAAACCCCTATTTTCACTGGGGCCAGTCAGAAGAATTTCCCTTTATTCCACCCTTTGTTTAAAAGATTTGAAACCAGTTTTCTAAACCAAATTTGGGAAAGGGTTGGGCCCGTTTTTTTACCCTGAGCTTTTTCTTTGGGGGAGGGAGGAGGAGGGGGAGGAAAGGGGGAGGAGGAGGAGGAAAGGGGGGAGGAGGGGGAGGAAAGGGGAGGAGGAAAAGGGGGAGGGGGGAGAGGAGGAGGAGGAGGGGGGGGGTGGAGGGGAGGAGGAGGGGGGAGGAGGAGGAGGAGGAGGAGGAGGGAGGAGGAGGAGGGGGAGGGGGAAAAGGGGGAGGAGGATACCCAACAGAACCAGTTTTCGTAGGGTTTGCCCCCCCCCCCCCTAAAAAAAAATATATACGTATATAATAGAATACAAAATAACCCTCTATGGAACCTTGATTCAATTTGTCGGTGGTTCCTTCCTCCTATTTCCTAAGGGGCGTGTTTCTCATCTCCTTTCATTTCCCCCCGCAGGGAGGGAGGAGCGAAAAGGGGGGAAGAAAAAGAAGGAAGGAAGGGGAGGGAAGGAAGAAGAGAAGGAAGAAAAGAAGGAAAGGAAAAAAGAGACGGAAGGAAAAGAGAAAAGGGAAAAAGAAGGGGGAAGAGACGGAAGGAAGAAGAGACGGAAGGAAGAAGAGAAGGAAGGAAGAAGAGACGGAAGGAAGAAGAAGAGACGGAAGGAAGAAGAGACGGGAAAGGGAAAAAGAGAAAGGGAAAGGAAAAAGAGGGCGGAAGGAAAAAAGAAAAGAAGGAAGGGAAAAAGAGACGGGGAAAGGGAAAAAGAGAAAGGGAAAAAGAAAAAAGGAAAGGGAAAAAGAGACGGAAGGAAAAGAGACGAAGGAAAAAGAGAAGGGAAAAGGGAAAAAGAGAACGGAAGGAAAAGAAGAGACGGAAGGGAAAAAAGAGACGGAAGGAAGAAAAAAGGAAGGAAGAAGAAAGGGGGGAAAAAGGAGGGAAAGGAAGGGAAAAAGAGACGGAAGGATGAAGGAAAAAGGAAGGGAAGGGAAAAAGAGACGGAAAGGGAAAAAAGAAGGGAAAGGAAAAAAAGGGGAAAAAAGGGAAAGGGAAAAAAAGAGGGGGAAGGAAGGGAAAAAGAGACGGAAGGATGAAGAGAAGGAAGGAAGGAAGAAGAGACGGAAGGAAGAAGAGACGGAAGGAAGAAGAGAAGGAAGGAAAAAGAGAAGGAAGGAAAAAGAGGAGAAGGAAGGAAGAAGAGACGGAAGGAAGAAGAGGAGAAGTAAAGTTAGAAAGAAGAAGAAAAGGAAAAGCAGTAAAAAGAGATAAAAGGAAAAGGGGAAAAGGGAAAAGGGAAAAAAGATAAATACAGGAAGGCCAAAAAAACCCACCAAACAAACCCACACACACACACAAAAAGGTAAGGGAAAAAAAGTAAAAGTAAAAATAAAAGTAAGGGACATGAGGAAAGCAGAAAAGATTGAAGTAAGAGGAGAAAGAGAATGCTAATGAGGGGGAATTAGAGCAACGAGGTGAAAGAAGAAAAACAAACTTGCTTCCTTCTCGCCATTCTTTCCTCTTTCTCTTTTCCTCTTCTTTCCTCTTTCTATTTTCTATCTTCCTTCCTCTCACCCTTTCCTCCAGCCTCACATCCTTCCTCTCTCCCTTATTCTCTCCACCCTCTCTCTCCTCACCTCTCTCTTTATTCACAATCCTCTCTCCCCTTCCTTCATCTCTCTCACTCTCTCACCACTCACTCCACTCTATTTCACACATTCCTTCATAAATTCCTTCTCATTCCACTTTCAATCATCTAATACTATTTATCACCTTCCTTCCTCTCTCCCCTTTATCCACATTCCTCATCCCTTTCTTCATCTCTCTCTCTTTCTCCCATCTTTATCACACATTCCTCCATAGGTCCTCATTCTTCCCTCTTATTCCACTTTTAATCATCTAATACTATTTATCATCAACGCCACTCATGTTATTCCGCCTTCACGTTTTGAACACGACAGACACTTCCCTCAACCTTCACCTCGTCCTCACAGCTTAGCGGAGCGACACGCCTCGTCCTGCCTGATGGGGCCACGCACAGGAACAATACGTGTATAAGCCTGGATTCGGGTAAACGGGGCGGAGACACGGGGCCGAATGAGCGCCGTCTGCCCCGCTGAGCCCGTGTTTACCTGAGGAGCGCTTTGTCAGGTGTGTCTGTCTACTGCTTCCACCATAAGAACATAAGAAAATAAGGAAGCTATATACAAGAGGCCGTGAGACCTACACGTGGTATTTCCTGTTACTTAACACTACCTATATCCACCTTTCATCCCCATCCATGAAATTATCCAGCCTCCTTTTAAAACTCCCTAATGACGCCGCACTAACTACCTGATGACTGACTCCATTCCTATCATTTACCACCCTATTTGTGAACCAGTTTCTCCGTAGTTCTTTTTTAAACCTACGTTTTTCCAGTTTGAAACCGTTACTTCTTGTTCTACCATGACCACACATAACCTGATTTACCGCTACCTACTCCAAATAGTATTGAGGAGGATAAAAATGTGCTGGGATATAGTGTTGACTTTAAGAATCCCAGAAGACGGTACGAAAACTACTGCTGTAAAAGCTGCACTGCTGCATACATAACCTTTACGCCTAAAGTCAACACGTGAAGCTTCTTGGCTACACTGCATGTTTTTACTTCAAGTTGCAACACTCCCGCACTCGTTTATACTCGCCGCACGTTAAGTTGGCGAAAATGGGACCCCTTCACTCCCCCCTTCCGAACGCACGGGGTTGGCTGAGGTGTTGGGTGTTGGGTGAGAATGCCTTACTCCAAGTTCCACACTAAAGCCCCAACAACCAACACCTCAGCCAATCCCGTGCGTTGGGAAGGGGGGAGTGAGGGGGCCCCATTTTCGCCAACTTAACGTGCGGCGAGTATAGTTTGCCCCCAGCGTTCCGGCAACTTATCTATAAGGTCAACGCCCCTCGAGACACGGTCGCTGTGCTGGGCGGCTTCAATGCAAATGCTGGAGTGAAGAGGGTGAACTAATAAACAGGTATTGGTTCCCAGGCCACTAGCGTCGTGAATAGCAGTCAGTCGCACTTCCTGGGTCTCGTAAGGAATGGGGAGGGAACATTCCTGCATCCTGGCTCCTGAGGCGGAAGCTGCGCCTCTCATATCCCGAAAGAGGGCTGAGGCGATCGACCATCCACATCCTTGTTCAGAATTGTGGAAGCCTTCCTAATTACAGGATTTTCTGCACTGTTGAGTTCTTAGCAAACGGCCTCATACTTGTTGTTGGGGTTAAAGTGTCCCTTACATCAAAAATAATCCCGAGCTATGACCGACAAAAGTTGAAACATTATAACCCCGAACGGGATTCTGCGAATTCTGTCGAGTCCCGTTATCGCAAATTTCAAAAATATGACACGTGGCACGCCAGGCTGAGAGTTATGCTGCCTATCAGATTATTTCTAGGACACAACCTCGACCAAGGCTTGCGGGTGTAACGGGTGGTCAAGGCCCGATGACATTACTTGAAAGAGAAAGGCTGCCTGAAACCTCCTGAAGCCTCTCCTGAAGACGACCCTGAAGGTGGAGCAATCTGAAGGTGGAGGTGGATGAATAAAGTCCAATAGAAGGTGGATGAATAAAGCAGAGCCTCCCACGGGCTGCTCCAGATGGGGCTAATGAGTTCATTACTACCGATGCTCAGTGCTCACGACAGGTGGTGATTACCTTCCACGAAGCAGAGGATATGAATCTGTGATGGATGGGGATGAAAGGCCATGGATGGAGGAGTGTTAAGTAACATGAACTAACACATGTAAATCTCATGGCCTCTTGTAGCTTCCTTATTTTCTTATGTTCTTATGTTCGGATGGGGATGAAAGGTGGATGTAGACAGTGTTAAGTAACAGGAACTATACCATGTGTAAGTCTCATGGCCTCTTGTAGCTTCCTTATTTTCTTATATTCTTATGTAATGAGTAAAGCCAACATGCACAGGAGGCCACGAAGGTTCTGGGCAAGAGCAGAGATTCACGTCAAAACGAGTCATATTATAGAGGCGCAAAGCAACGCCCGTGAACATTCCCAAATGAGATTATTCCGCCTTGCAAAACATCGCCTGGAGACTCTGCATCAGTCTTGATTACCACACCATGAGACGGAATTATACCCAGTAGTCGTCTCGCGTCTTTCAGAGTCATGGCAATGGAGGACACAAAATGGTAGGCCAAACGATAGCAAAGCCAGGGTATACAGAAGACGACAATAGACCAAAGCGATCATGTATATACCACCTAAACCCAATAGATCAAGAGATTACAGAATATGCACATGACAATCCTTCACCAGGTGCCGTTTTGTTATTTTCTCTCTCTCTCTCTCTCTCTCTCTCTCTCTCTCTCTCTCTCTCTCTCTCTCTCTCTCTCTCTCTCTCTCTCTCTCTCTCACGGTATACTGTTGTGATGAGAAAGTTAAAGAAAGATACATTGTGAAAGCAGACATCAACGCTCTCTCTGACAGACGAGTCACAACACAAACGCGGATGAATAAATAAATAAAACCACTGACATCACACTAACGCATCCCTCTAGGTTACAAACCTGCTCCCCCCACACTTCCTCCTCTCCCTCCCTCCCTCTCTCCCTTCCTCTCTCTACCTCCCTTGTGCCTCGCCCCATTCTCTCCCTTCTCTCTCCTCTCTCGCCTATTACACCGCCAGAGCGTTTTTTTTTCTGTGTCCATGCCTGCTGTGTTGATCAAACAAATACACACACACACACACACACACAGTCTCGCATAAAAGGGTTGAAGTCCTACTGGAAAACTGATTAAAGTCTGTCCCTTACCACCCCAGGATGAAAAAACCTAAAGAGAGAGAGAGAGAGAGAGAGAGAGAGAAGAGAGAGAGAGAGAGAGAGAGAGAGAGAGAAAAAGAGAGAAAAAGGCAAGTCCCAAAAGAAAAAGAAAAAAGCAAAAATATTGGTAACCAACACCAACCACACATTTCAGAGTTATACCGTCAAACAATTATTTGTTTACAATATACAAAAAGAATCAGTGAAAACGCTAAGGAAAGGAACACTCACTAGCTATACATACAGAAACAAAAGAGGAAAAAAAATGCTAGATTAAACAAATGGGATTTATAAACAGACACAGAGAAAGACTATTGCCCTTCCCCTCCCCCCCTGCCAGGCCACAGGGGGAGGAAGGGAGGAGGGGGGCAAAGGAGGGGGTCACAGGGGGGCGTGTGACTGGAAAAGCTCGCTGGCTGCCCCCCCCTCCAACCCCTCCCCCCAGCGGTGGCCTCAAACTAACGATCGTTTCCAAAACACGGCGCTGCATAAAATATTACCGATTAGCAAGACGGAATGAGGGAGTGAGATAATGAGGGGAGCAAGAAAGGCTGGGAGAGGGTGAGGGATGGAGGAGGAGGAGGAGGAGGAAGGAGGAAGGGGGAGAGGGGGGGAGGAAAAGGGAAAGGAGGGGAGGAAAAAGGAGGGGGGATTAATAGGATTAAATAGGAGAAACAGACCCGGAACCTTTTGGGGTCCATAGCGAGGGTTCTCTGAACTACTACTACTAACTATCAACTACTTTAAAAAAACATTTGGGGAAAAAAGTCCCAGCCCCAAAAGAGGAGGGGAACATGGAAGTTCCATAGTGCAGAATGATAGGATATAAAAAAATCTAACTACAACTACCACTCCACTACAACTATCGATACGGGGGACTAGATACGAATTCGCCTACAATACCTTTTACTTTACATGTGCTTAAAGGTCTGTTTTTGAATGTAGTTATTGTGTTGGCTCCGAAAAACATTTGCTGGTAACTTTTTCCTCGATCAACGACTCTAAACATTTGAAAAAATTTTTTTACGGAAATGGGTGATGCAACGTTGACCTTTTTATTTTTTTAAAAACCATTATTTCTTGTTGTCATTTTGAGTTAAAAGCTCAAAAAGGTTCTCTTGATTAATGACATCAAAACCCTTTTAGGATTTTAAAAAGGTTTCTTAAAGTCCCCAGGGATTCTCCCGATCCTTTAAGGAAAAACATTTAATTTTTTCCCGCATCTCTCTTCATAAGATAAATTTTTCGCAGAGAGGAATTTTTTTGGGTTGTCTTCTTTGCACTGTTTCCCAATTTGGCTTGATCTTTTACGAAAAAGGGCGCCAGAATTAAAACGGCATACCCCCCAAGTGCGGCTAACCAAGGACGTGTATAATTGTGTCATTACTTTGGGCTTTTTTTATGTTCAAATTACTTTTTAATAAAGCCCAACATCATTTTTGCCTTTTTTACTGGCAGCTGAAATGCGAACTGGTTTTCAGATCATTACTATGTGACACCAAAACCCTTTTTTCCTCTTACTTCGTTAAACGTTTTTATTTTGCATTTGATGTTTATATTTGAGGTTATCTTTTCCAAATTTGCTTACTTTACTTTTTGGGAATTGAATTTTAATAGCCTTTACACCCCAAATCTGATATTTGTCGAGATCATTTTTGTATAAATTCGCGTTTTCTCTATTATTTTTTAACCCGCCTAATTTGGTGCCCATCTAAAAATTTTGATATTTTAGATACAAGTCCGCACCCCCAGTCGTTTATATATACGAAAAAGATGGACCCAAGACCGAGCCTGGGGAAAACCCCACTAGTGAATCAAACCCAAATCAGTGCCTCACCATTTATTACTACCCGTTGTTTACGATTTGAAAAGCCAACGCCAATCCAGGACATAATTGCTCTCCTATGCATGTGCCCTTAGCTTGGTCAACAGTCGCTTATGTGGAACTGTTCGAAAAGGGTTTCTGAAAATCAAGTATATTACATCCGGGGAAAAATTTTAGCGTCCCAGTTTGAATAAAGCATTAAAAAAATCCAGTAGGTTTTTTAACAGGATTCTTATTTCGAAAACCTGCTGGGAGTTTAGTTAGAGTTTTTTCATCGAGGAAAGACACTATTTTATCCCGCATTATTTTCTCAAATATTTTTTAACAAAACACGGACGTTTTGCTAAAATTGGGCGATAATTCTTGCGAGCTCTTACTCCCTTTTTTTTTAAAAATCGGGGGTAACATTGCTAATTTCCACATACAAACTTTTTTTTTTACTTTTGCGATTTATTGAAAAAAACTTTAATGGGGCGAAAGTTGACAACTTCGGGAGTAGTCGTGGCGAATTTCGTTTCCCCCCCACGGGGTTTTTTTTGGGGAAGTTTCAGGGAAATACTTTTTATTTCTCTACTGTTATCCTCCTATTACCATTTTTCCCTTTCGAGTCCCCCATACATGTTTACTGGTTCTGGGAATGGAGTTTTTCGTCTTTTTAAAAAATACCGCGTTAAAAAATATTCATTGAGTACGAACGCCATACCTTTTTATCATTTCCAAATTTATTATTTTTCTTTCAGTGGGGCCAATACTTGTTTTGACGTTTTTCTTATTCGAACTATTGAAAAAACCTTTCGGGTTTGTTTGGATTCCTTTTCAATTTTTTTCTTCTACTCGCGCTTTTTTTGACTTAATTTTCCTTTGCAGCGACTTTGACGTCATTGTATTTTAGAATGCAGTCTGCATTTGATCGTTTTTTAAACTTTTAGCTCGGCGCTTTCTGCCAATGATTTGTTGATCTCATTATTTATCCACTGGTCTGTTTTTTGTTTTCAAACTTTTTTAATGGGAACATGTTTTTTCCACCACCGACGGGGTTTATTAGTGAATAATTACCAGTTTCGGGGTTATTACCATTTAGTGGGCAATCCATTTAAATTCGCTTAGTACCCTCTGATCTTCGTGAAAATCTGCTTTTTTTAAATTTTGGGGCTAATAACCGATTTTGTTGTGTCTACATTGCAATTTATGCCGCATCTGATTAGCCCCCGTACGCTGTTTGCCAATTTTTCCACCATATCGCAGTAATCATCGATCAATGTCGTATGAAAAATAAAACTAGGATACTATTTCCTTGTAGGCTCACGACCACCTATTTAAAAATACTTTTGTTCACCTATCAAGCAAAACGCTTCCCTTTTCTACAGCAGAATTTTATTCCAGTTTATATGAGGTAGGTTTTTAAAAACTCCACAAATAATTTGTATCGTTTTTTTTTGTTCCAAATACTTTTATCTCGTCTACAGGAGGCAAACTACTTCCGCATTAATTTGGGAGGGCGATATATTTTTTCCCCAAAAAAGTTAGCAATTTCCGTTTTCTTTAAACTTTGCGTAGACTGGTCATAAACTTTTTTTTTTTATCGATTTTTGATTGCTTCAAATTTTTTTTAAAGTAAAGAATGACACCTCCACCTGCTTTATGGGTGGCGACAATTTAGGAAATTCTTATAGCCTGGAATGCTATTTCCCGCTAAAAAAGTTTTTTTTTGTGTTCCCCCCAACTCTCAGTGATACTGACGTATCTGCGTTTCGGCAACAACGTATGCTAAAATTCGTTACGCTTTAAAAAAATGCTTCTGGCATTTGTGTAAGTAATTAAGTTCCTTGATAGTTTTGGTTACCTTGCGGGGGGGTTTACCGGCAGGCGTCACGGTCCACTTTTCAGGTGCTTGATTAAATTATTTTGATTGATTTGCGGAAACGGGACTGACCCCACTTGCTTGGGGTAAAAAAGGGGGTTAAGGTTATGCTGCTACCCGTCCGCTCGTCGTTTTTTGATCTGTAAAAGAAACGGAGGGGGAGGAGAGGGAGGAGGGGGAAGAGGGGGGAGGAGGGGAGGAGAGGAGGAGAGGAGGAGGAGGGAGGGGGTAGGGGGGGAAAGGGGGGAAAAAAGAAGAAAGGCATTGGAGTGGCGGCTTTAAGTGTGGGGAAAACCTTAAAAAAATTAATACATATTTTTTAATAGTTGGGTTATCAGCAGTGTGTTTTTTGTATGTGTGTGTGTGTGTGTGGTGTGTGTGTGTGTTTGTGGTTTGGTGGTGTGTGTGTGTGTGTGTGTGTGTGTGTGTGTGTGTTGTTTTTTGTGTTGTGTGGGGTGTGGTGGGGTGTGTGTGTGTGGTGTGTGTGTGTGTGGGGTGTGTGTGTGTGTTGTGTGTGGATCTTTTTGTCTTACTAGTCTACTTCGTTTTAGTTTAATTTGGTATACGTATCCGCTTGTGCAACAACAAATATGTGTAAATATTAAAAACTAACGTCAATAACTTCTATCTACTATTTATCTATTTTTTTTTTTTTATTTTTTTTTTTTTTTTTTTTTTTTTTTTTTTTTTTTTTTTTTTTTTTTTTTTTTTTTTTACAGTTTGCCTATAGCGCCTGTAGGCAGTGGTGACCGGGGCTGGATGGTAAAACTCTGGAGTTCACTTGAGGGCTGATGTGATGGTTGGCCCTCGCCCGGGGGTTGGCGCGGGCAGGATTTTATGTGACGCCTGTGTAGAAGGCTCTGCCGCCCCCCTGTGTCCCCCGGGGTGCCTCGCAATCGAAGTAATTTTGATGGCGGGGCATTTGGGTTTTCTTAGGCCACTCGAACGGTGCAG
Source organism: Chionoecetes opilio (assembly GCA_016584305.1). Lineage (NCBI taxonomy): Eukaryota > Metazoa > Arthropoda > Malacostraca > Decapoda > Majidae > Chionoecetes > Chionoecetes opilio. Next base: position 78,756 of record JACEEZ010012448.1, on the reverse strand, counting down.
AAAAGGTTTTGGGGTTTCTTCGGGGAATCGAACTGGGGTCCCGAAACCCCAGTCGGGGAAACCCAACCACCCGCTACCGCCCCCCAATCTATACATATGTATGTGTTTGGTGTGTGGTTGTGGGGTGGTGTGTTATTGTGTGTGTCCCCCCTCTCCCCTACTTTTCTGTGTTGTTCATCCGAGGCATTACCATATTCATGCAACCCATCGGCACCTCTTGTTACCGGATCACCGTGACATTTCCTTAAAAGGTTTCACAAAAACATTAAATTTAAAATATTAAAATTTTATAATATATAATTATAAAAATTTTATATATAAACATATAATATATATATATATATATATATATATATATAAAATATATATATACCGTCGGGGACTCAGGGAAAAAAAAAAAAAAGGGAAGGGGGTAAAAAATTAATTAAATACCTTAGGGGGGGTCTATGTTACTCTGCGACCATGCACAGTGAGTGAGTGAGTGAGTGAGTGAGGGGGGTGAGTGGTGAGTGAGTGAGTTTGGGGTGTGTGTTGTGTGTGGGGTGTGTGTGTTTTTTGTGTGTGTGTTTTTGTGTGGGGCCGTGTGCCGTGCGTGGGGGGCGTGCGGGTGGGGGTGCGTGGGGCGTGTGTGAGTGGGAGGGGAGTGAGTGATTGGGTGAGGGTTTGGGGCAGTTGGGGGTGAGTGATCGTATGGTGAGTGAGTGAGTGAGTGAGGAGTGGTGGGTGAGTGAGTGAGTGGTGAGTGAGTGAGTGATTGAGTGGTTTGGGGAGTGAGTGATTGGGGGGGGGGGGTTGGTAGTGTGTGTTGTGGAGGGTGATGGTGATGAGTGGTGAGGAGTGAGTGAGTGAGTGGTGTTAGTGAGTGAGTGAGTGAGTGATGTGTGTTGTGTGGTATGTGTGAGTGGTGGTTTGGGGTGAGGTGAAAGGGGGGAGGTTTGGGGGTGATGAGAGTGATGAGTGAGTGGTGGAGTGGTGTTTAGTGAGTGAGTGAGTGAGTGGTGATGAGTGAGTGAGTGGGGTGAGAGTGGGAGTGAGTGAGTGAGTGAAATGAGTGAGTGAGTGAGTGAGTGAGTGAGGATCAAGGACAAGGCGAACAAATTGAGACATATCTTGATACGCGGCACAAAAATACATTAGCATACAAATAAGGGGGGACACGCGTCACATAAACATGCTACGAGAACAAGATATTGAGGCTGATTAAAACGATCCTTCTCATCACAAGCAAAACCTGTATACACGACGACCTCCAGCCACCCAGCCACACGACCAGCCAGTTAGTCAGCCAGCCAACTTGCCAGACAGCCAGCCAGCCACCCACCCAGACACACGACCAGCCAGTTAGTCAGCCAGCCAACTTGCCAGACAGCCAGCCCCCGCCCCCCCAGACACACACCAGCCCGTTAGTCGCCACTAACTTGCAACAGCCAGCCACCACCCTCCAGACACAAAACCCACCTTTCACCACCAAATTGCCAGACGCCCGCCAGCCCCCCCCCCCAACACACACCACCATTAGTCAGCCCTAACTCGCCAGACCCAGCCCCACCCCCCAAACACAAAAAGCCACCCGTTAGTCAGCCGTCCCCCAACTTGCCAGTTAGTTAGTCAGCCAGCCACACAAACCCCCCTTAGTCGCCCCCCACCACACCAAACCAACCAGCCACAGCTATCAAACCACCAACAAAAACCCGCCCAGACACCCCACGACCAGCCCACCAGCCAACCGCCAGCTACAAAACCCGTCACCAACAAACCAGCCACCAGCCAGCTAAAAAACCATCACCGCCACAAACAAACCAGTCCAAAAAACCAGCCCCAGCCACTAACAAACCACCCGCCAGCCACCAACAAAACCGCCAGCCAGCCAGCCACCAACAAAAACCCGCCACCCCAGCTAAAAACCAGCCCCCCCCACTAACAACCCCACCACCCTCTAACAAAACCACCCCGCCACCCCTAACAAACCACCCAGCCAGCCAAAAACCAGCCAGCCACCCGCTAACAAACCCCCCCACCAGCCAAAAAACCAGCCAGCCACCAGCTAACAAACCACCCCAGCCAGCTAAAAAACCCCAGCCCCGTCAGCCAAATTGCCCTCCACCCCCCTCTATTTTTCCCCTTTTTTTTTCTATTTTTTTCAATCCAACGCCATAAAAGTCATGATTACATTTACTCACACCACCACCACCACCATCACCACCATCACCACCATCATCACCATCACCACCATCACCACCTCCACCATCACCACCACCATCACTACCATCATCACCTCCCTCTCTCCCTCCCTCCACACACCACTTCAGCAATTGCAATAACGGCAAACCTCCCCAAAAAGCAAAGGGATATAAACCTGAAAATACGCGTCGCTTTACTGCCATCAGCCAATTGCACGATGCCTTACCAAAAAAAATTCAAAAATTAAAATAATAATATGAAATAGCAAAATGAAAAAAAATACTGCAAACTACTTCCACACACACACACACACACACACACAAACACACACACACACACACACACTCTTCTGGTACGTGGTACTCCGTAGTGTAGTGGTTAGTACGCTCTGCTCACAACCGAGAAGTCCCGGGTTCGATCCCCGGGCGGAGCGGAAACAGATGGGTTGTTTCCTTAAAACCCGAGCCCCTGTTCACCCAGCAGTGAATGGGTACCGGGTGTTAGCCGGGGTTTGTGACCTGCTCTCCGGGGTGCTGGCTTCGGCCAACACAAAACACTAAGGATGAATGATAAAAATGTTGATATGCAGACGGGGCCACACGAGCATTGCTCTGGCCCTGTAAAAATACAACTAGATGAATACAACTAGATGAATACACACACACATTACAATAATACATAAGAAGCTAGTAATAAGAAGTGGGAAGAGAGCAAAGTGAAATGCAAGGAAGTGAAGGTTCGTAATGACACGAAAATCTCCCTCGACAGGAAAAAAATATATAAAGGATGGAGAAAAAAAAAAGTAAGGGAAATAATAAGAAAAAAGATGGAGCGGCATAAAAGAGTGGGAAGAGAGAAAGGGAAAGAAATCAAAAGGGAAAGTGAAACTGAACTAGATATAAAAGCGATTGGTAATATTAAGATTCGGTTCCAGTCATGATTCGGCTTGATTAGGGGGAAAATCCATTATGTCTCACTAACCAATGTGTCAAGACAATATAATACCTCTTGTAGAAATAATACATAGGAATACATAAGAACAGACACCAGAAGACCTATTGGTGTATAACGAGGGTATCTGCAGAACCACAAACAACTAACTACCAAACTACATGCAAGAGAACAGTTAGAAAAGGATACCATGTCTGTAGAGAAGATAGGATAATGTTAGGTTAGGTAGTGGATAAGCAAGGCGTCTAGAAGAACCAAGTGTTGTTCCAAAGGGCGAAGAGGACACAGACTACAAAATTAAAACAAAGGGGAAAAAGAGGGATAGATGCGTGCCTATGAAAGGGAATCCAAACCAGAGAGGGGAAAGAGAGGGGAAAAAAAATCGGATTGAAACAGCAACTAAAAATCCCTCTTCTTTTTCAGTAGCCTAGAAACAATATGGAGAAAAAGACGAGAGATTAAAGAGAAGCAGTGAGAGATATTCGCAAAGAGATATAAAGAGACAGAGAGGAGATAAGAGCAAAGAGGAACTGAAAGGAATGAAAGAGATCAGTGAAATATTGGGGATGAAGAGAGAGAGAGAGAGAGAGAGAGAGAGAGAGAGACGAGAGCGAGAGAGAGAGA
>JACEEZ010012448.1:52500-70000 GCA_016584305.1 Chionoecetes opilio | reverse complement strand
TACTACCACTACTGCTACTGCTACTTCTACTACCACCACTACCACAAACACGAAAATCACAACCAAAATCACCACTGCCTTTAACACCATAAAAACAACATGAGGTGTGGGAGGAAGGGACGAGAGAAGAGGAGGAGGAGGAGGAGGAGGAGGAGGAGGAGGAGGAGGAGGAGGAGGAGGAGGAGGAGGAGGAGGAGGAGGAGGAGGAGGAGGAGGAGGATGTGGACGGGAATGTTTTGCATATTGGCTTGTGTTGCCTCACTGATTTGTGGCGTCGACTGTAAATCTCCCACGTCGTTAATCACGTCAGCGCCGCAAACCTGGATGTGGCGTGTTTTGTGGCGTGTTTTGTGGCGTGATGTGGCGTGATGTGGCGTGTTTTGTGGCGTGGCGTGGCGTGATGTGGTGAGACTGCTGAAGCGATAGAGGTTTCCGTGCCGTGTGGTGATGTGATGATGTGATTAAACGGTGAGATGTGATGGTGTTTTTTACTTTTCTTTTTTCTTTTTTACATTACAAAAAAGTTACATCACAAAACTTTCATCACATGTCATCACAAAAGAGGTGCAGGTTAATGTAGTGTTGTTGTGTGATGACTATAATGCAAAGTACATGAACAACAGTGAGGGTTGAGTGGGAGGAACAATAGCTGCTAACATTTCCCCTCGCCCCCTATTCCCCTCTCTCCCCTCTGGGTATATATAATAGGGAGACTCCACCATACACTAGACAAACTAATTAACTCATGTTGCCACGTACGAAATGGAAAACAATAAATTATTTCAACTATGCCCGACGAGACTTGATGTTATTGTGGGTTGTGGGTGGACAGAGGGATAATATTTAGTCATCATCATGCAACGGAGATGAGCAACGAGGCCACGCGCATCATAGTGTATGCCCCCATATTTACCCTTTTATCGTTGAAAAGGAGTGATATAACTACGCAATTGGGGATACGCGGATGGATACATGCTGCGACTACTCCTTCTACTACTACTACTACTACTACTACTACTACTACTACTACTACTACTACTACTACTACTACTACTACTACTACTCCTACTACTTCTACAACAACAACAACAACAACAACAACAACAACTACTACTACTACTACTACTACTACTACTACTACTACTACTACTACTACTACTACTACTACTACTACTACTACTAACTACTACTACTACTACTATTACTATCCATACCACTACTGCTACTACTACTTATATTGTCAGTTTTCCTTTTTGCTTGCTCGTCTCCTTAATTCTACCTCTATTACATCCTCCTCCGCCTCTTCATCTCCCTTCTCCTTCACCAAACCGCAGACTACCTCCTCCCCTCCCCCCCTTCCCCCCCACTCCCACGTCCTCCAAAACAGGCTGTGACCTCCTGCACCGCTCACCACCTCATTCCGCCCTACCATTATGCAGTCAAGCAGCCCTAAAGGGAGCTTATGTTTTTAGCTTTTTTTCTCCCATTTATGCAGTCACTCCCTATCGTCTGTACTGCTTTACCGTCTGTACCTTTATTCTTATCCCTTTACCCCCTAAACCCTTTATGTTCCTTTCTTTGACCGGTATATAAAGGTGGGATATTACACTATGTTCTCCGTTAATGTATAAAAGTATATTGGTCATAGGAGTGATGGTAATAAAGTATACATGAGAGCCTGAGTAAGAAAGTAGTCTGCGTCTTGTTTGGAGGAGGGGGAAAAAAATAGTAGGGAAGATTACAGCCTTGGGTAACTTTATGTGTCACGTGTCTACTATCTCATATCATTAAATATTAACAGGAGGCCAGGGAGGGTCTCTGGAGGCCGCGCGTCCCTCACCGCCAGCCAGACTGAGGGCGGCGCGGCAATTACCAGCCCACTTCTAAATTTCAAGTTTTTGTCAGGAACATCGACTCTTGGGGTGACCCGGCCTTACCTCCCCCAGATACCCTTCCCCTCCCCCAGACACCCTTTCCCCTCCCCCAGACACCCTTTCCCCTCCCCCAGACACCCTTTCCCCTCCTCAGACACCACTTCCCCTCCCCCGGGTCTGCCCAAAGAGGGGAGGCACCACGTCGCGAGGGGCAAGACACCAAGACACGTGGCAGTCACAGTCTCTAGACTGTTTTAGGGAGGTAGTGTGAACGTGAATCGTCCTCTCCTTTCAGAGTCGCTTGGCTGCCTCCCGTCTACATACTGTATAGTTACTAGGCATTTCCTCTTAACATCTTAACTAAACGGACGGTCACAGTGAACGCACGTTTACCATCTCCTGCCTTCTCATATTCCTCCTTTTCTTACCGCATACTCATTTCCAATAAAGTCGCGGGAATAAAAAGAATCATGGTAACCTACTGTAGTTCCTACAGGAACTACCACGTGTAGGTTTCGCGGCCTCTTGTCTTATTTTCTTATATTCATATGTAACTAAAAATCATGATAAAACATATTATATATAATATATATATACATAAGTATATATAATTATATTATATAAGTAATAAAATAAGTATGCATGTGGCAGGCCTCACTACCCTAAACCAATCTAAACTTGACTGACCTAAAACTATACGATACCTGAAACTCTTAATTCAGTCAATAACGACAAACAAATGAGATCCAAAAACCAGTTTTAATAGTGAGTGTATCCTCCTCAACCAAAACACACACCACACACACACACACACACACACACACACACACACACACACACACACACACACACACACACACACACACACACACAAACACCAAAACCACATTAAAAACCTATTAGAATCCAACCCTTATAAACCCCATTCAGTACGATCTAATCATTTACCTCCTCATCCTTCATAAGAAAAATAAATACCCTAAATTAATGAGTTCATTCCACTTTCTACACGTGTTTTTCCTAATCATATATTCATCCTGTTCCCATAACCTTCCTTTGAAGACTTCTTTTGCTTTCTTTTCCTTTTTATTCCTTCTTTTCCTGCTATTTTTCTAATTTCCTTTCTTTGCCTTCTTTTCCTTTAACCTTCCCTTCACTTTTGTCTTCTTTCTGTGACCTGCATACGTAGAGGAGAAAGGAGGAGACGAGGCTGGGAAAGATTATATAAAAAGATTATAAAAGAAAAAAGAAAAAAGGCGAACCAAAATTTAGGCGAAAAAAGAAGAAGAGGAGGATAGGGAAAAAAACTAAGAGAAAAAAAAAAAGGAGAAAGAGGAGGAAGAGGAGGAGGAGTAAAGAGGACATGATACCAAAGGAGGAGAAGGAAGAGGAAGATGAAGGGCGATACAGGAAGACTGAGGATGCGAGTGAAGGAGAAGGAAGAGAGAGAGAGAGAGAGAGAGAGAGAGAGAGAGAGAGGGGAGAGAGAGAGAAGAGAGAGAGAGAGAGAGAGAGAGAGAGAGAGAGAGAGAGAGAGGAGAGAGAGAGAGAGAGAGAGAGAGAGAGGAGAGAGGAGGAGAGGAGAGAGAGAGAGAGAGGGGGGGGAAGGGTTCTTGATGGAGGAGAGAGAACGGCGAAAATGGAAAACTTTAGGCTAGTGGATCTAAACTTGGTGATGGAAGGGAAGAGGAGGGGAAGGAAGGGAAGGGGGAAGGGGGATAGTGAAGTGATGGAGTGAGTGGGGGGGGGGGGGGCTGAGGGAGAGGAGGGGGACTTGAAGGGGACTTGAGGGGGGGGGAGTAGCAAGAAGTAAGGGAAAGATAGGGTGGGGGGGAGGGGATGAAGGGAGGTGAGAAGGGGAAGAATAGAAAAGTTGGGGAAACATGGTTGCGTGATAAAGAAAAAAGGTGTGTGTGTGTGTGTGTGTGTGTGTGTGTGTGTGTGTGTGTGTGTGTGTGTGTGTGTGTGTGTGTGTGTGTGTGTGTGTGGGTGGGTGGGTGGGTGGGTGGGTGGGTGGGTGGGTGGGTGTGGGTGGGTGGGTGGGTGGGTGGGTGGGTGGGTGGGTGGGTGGGTGGGTGGGTGGGTGGGTGGGGGGGGGTGGGGGGGTGCGTGCGTGTGTGGTGTGTGGGTGTGTGTGCATGTGTGTGTTTCCAAGGTGAAAGTATGACAAGGATCAGGTTATGAAAGGAGTCTGAAAAGAATGTCGTGAATGTGTAGGAAAAAAATGACGTAAAAAGGAGACTAACACCGAAAAAAATATAGTAAGAGAAAAATGAATGAGAGAGAGAGAGAGAGAGAGAGAGAGAGAGAGAGAGAGAGAGAGAGAGAGAGAGAGAGAGAGAGAGAGAGAGAGAGAGAGAGAGAGAGAGAGAGAGAGAGAGAGAGAGAGAGAGAGAGAGAGAGAGAGAGAGAGAGAGAGAGAGAGAGAGAGAGAGAGAGAGAGAGAGAGAGAGAGAGAGACTCGAATTACTATTCCGCGACCGAAATACAGCAACAAGAAATACCAAAACGCAAGTACTGCCTGATTTCAGAATGGCGTGCGCGGTGATGCCAAGCTTAAAGAAGGGAGAGGAGGAGAAAATAGGATAACGAAGAGGGAATAGGGAATGAAATGAAGGAAGGGGAAGGCACGAGGGAAGAGGGAGGGGAAGGAACGAGAGAAGAGGAAGGGGAAGGAACAAGACACGAGGAAGGGGAAGGAACGAGAGAAGAGGGAAGGGATAGAAGGGAGGGAAAGGGAAGGGAAGCAAGGGGAGAAGAAGGGGAAGGAACTAAAGAAGAGGAAGGGGAAGGAACGAAAGAAGAAGAAGGGGAAGGAGCGAGGGAAGAGGGAGGGGAAAGAACGAGAGAAGAGGGAGGGGAAGGAACGAGGGAAGAGGAAGGGGAAAAGAGGAAGGGGATGGAACTAAAGAAGAGGAAGGGGAAGGAACGAGAGAAGAGAGGGGGGAAGGAGCGATGGAAGAGGAAGGGGAAAGAACGAGAGAAGAGGGAGGGGAAGGAACTAAAGAAGAGGGAGGGAAAGGAACGAGGGAAGGAGGAGAAGGAAGGGGAAGGAAAGAACAATTTGATGCCGCACATATTGGTGTAAGAAACTCGACCAACCTGGCGTAAACTTTTTTTGTTATTACTACCTATTGTTCCCAAAACGATTCCATGAAAGCAGAGAACGTATGTACCCTTGTTGCACCCTTTTACCTCAACGACACCCTCCTCCTCCTGCTCCTCCTCCTCCCCAAGTATTCAGGCCTTCACCACAGCGGCCCGTTTTGTATTCCAAGCTTAATTATTACAAGTCTTTCGGGTTTTGGTTGACGCGAGGAGAGGGAGGAGGTGATTGATTTTGAAATTTGACCTTATGACCTTGATCTTTGACTTTTTGACCTGATCATCATTGCGACACGTGGTAGGATCTATTTCTACCCTCATGCCAACTTTGGTGACCCTCCCCAGACACCCTTTCCCCTCCCCCAGACACCCTTTCCCCTCCCCAGACACCATCTCCCCTCCCCCACACCCTTTCCCCTCCCCCAAGACACCCTCTCCCCTCCCCCAAGACACCCTTTCTCCTCCCCCAGACACCCTTTCCCCTCCCCCACACCCTTTCCCCTCCCCCAGACACCCTTTCCCCTCCCCAGACACCATCTCCCCTCCCCAGACACCCTTTCCCCTCCCCCAGACACCCTTTCCCTCCCCAGACACATTTTCACCTCCCCAGACACCATCTCCCCTCCCCCAAACACCCTTTCCCCTCCCCAGACACCCTTTCCCCTCCCCCACACCCTTTCCCCTCCCCCATACACTCTTTCCCCTCCCCCAAGACACCCTTCCCCTCCCCCAAGACACCCTTTCTCCTCCCCCAGACACCCTTTCCCCTCCCCCACACCCTTTCCCCTCCCCAGACACCCTTTCCCCTCCCCCAAGACACCCTTCCCCTCCCCCAAGACACCCTTTCCCTCCCCCAGACACCCTTTTCCCCCCCAGACACTCTTTCCCCTCCCCCAACACCCTTTCCCTCCCCAGACACCCTTTCCCCTCCCCCAAGACACCCTCTCCCCTCCCCCAAGACACCCTTTCCCCTCCCCCAGACACCCTTTCCCCTCCCCCAGACACTTTTCCCTCCCCAGACACCCTCTCCCCTTCCCCCACACCCTTTCCCCTCCCCAGACACCCTTTCCCCTCCCCAAGACACCCTTTCCCCTCCCCCAAGACACCCTTTTCCCTTCCCCCAGACACCCTTTCCCCTCCCCAGACACCCTTTCCCCTCCCCACACCCTTTCCCCTCCCCCAGACACCTCTTTCCCTCCCCCAAGACACCCTTTCCCCTCCCCCAAGACACCCTTCCCCTCCCCAGACACCCTCTCCCTCCCCCAGACACCCTTTCCCCTCCCCCAGACACCCTTTTCCCTCCCCAGACACCCTTTCCCCTCCCCAGACACCCTTTCCCCTCCCAGACACCCTCTCCCCTCCCCCAGGACACCCTTTCCCCTCCCCCAAGACACACCTCTCCCCTCCCCCAAGACACCCTTTCCTCTCCCCCAGACACCCTTTCCCCTCCCCAAGACACCCTTTCCCCTCCCCCAGACACCCTTTCCCCTCCCCAGACACCCTTTCCCCTCCCCAAGACACCCTTTCTATGTGTTAGAAAGCATCATGTGTTATTGAAGACTGCGGACAGACAGACAAACCAACCAACTAACCAACAGACGGAGCTGACTGCCCTATTCTCTCGTGTGTGTGTGTGTGTGTGTGTGTGTGCGTGTGCGTGTGCGTGTGCGTGTGCGTGTGCGTGTGCGTGCGTGTGTCTTACCCACGGTGCGATTCCAGTAGCGTGTGTAAAAAGAAAACTGCAATTCCGGGACACAGACAATGAAGGTGAAATACGATGTTTTCATCCCTTATAGGCAACAATTTTGAATGTTTATGTTTACTTTCGATATCTGAAAAGTCTTTTAGCTCGGTGCAGCACTTCCGGTTTGCACGGCAGCCTAAAATATGGCGGGAAAGTGCTTGGACCGGATCATGGATAGAGGTGACATTGGTTTTCATTGAATTTTCTTACATTTTTTTTCCTTTTTTACACCACAAAGGACTGTACGCGCCACCACCACTGTTCCCATGTAGCTACACAGGCCACCAACATCGCCTCTGCCAACACATGCCGTCCCATACCATCATTGCTTTACCCTGTTATATACTGTCTTACGAAACCAGGGTTGCCACTCTAAACTTTCAGAAATCCCAAGAATACCCTCCAAAAAATCCCAAGATAAGACAAAAATATCCCAAGGTCTTTAAAAAAAAGGGTAAATGAAACTGAACCCTAAATACGGTACACATGCTTACCTTGAGATAAAATACTGGAAAAATACTTGAATAATCCCCCAAACATTCTAAGCTAGACACAACATATCATAAGGTCACGGCCCAAATCCCAAGATATTGGAAAAAATCCCAAGGAGTGGCAGCCCTGTACGAAACAAATCCCCCTGGTGTAAAAAGCCTCAACCACCTCATCGCAGTACGGGCGCCCACAGCTGCCTCCTGTGTACGCCCACCGTGTGTACGCCCGTCCCCGCCGCCTGACCCGACCCATGTAACCCACAAGATATTCAAATTCAAAGTCGACGTAAGATAAACGAGCGGCACACACGCATATTCAAATACAAACCCTTGCTGATTAACGCGCCGCCGCCGTGTCTGTCGTGCTGTGGCGCCAGACCTTCCTTCCCTTCTCGCCTCCTTCCCTTTCCAGGCGCCACCACCACCCTCGCTCCATCCCTTCCTTCCCCTTCTCTTCTTCACCACCCTCGTTCCTTCCTTCCCACAAGAGGCTGCACAAGGGTGGCTCTTCTCATCTTCTTCTCTTCTTCCTCGCCTCGCCTCCTTCCCTTTCCAGGCGCCACAATCACCCTCGCTCCTTCCCTTCCCTCGAAAAGCATCAAACATCCCAATGTTTCCCTTCCTCAAGTACCTAACCTAACCGTAACCTAACGTAACCTAACCTGACGTGTTCAAGAGTGAAGTAGGCGATCCTTTCCAGACTTGGGTAATATGCTTCCCGGCGCCACCACCACCCTCGCTACTCCTTTCCCACAAGAGGCTGCATAAGGGTGGCTCTTCTCCTCTTCTTCTTCTCTAATTCCTCGCCTCGCCTCCCTTCTCTTTCCCGCCGCCACCCTCGCAGGCTCGCCTCTTCCTTCCCACAAGCGGCGGCACAAGAAACCCAACCCGCCTTCCTGAAACCCGGGTCACGTCGATACTGCCGTGGACTCAGCAAGGAACTGCCTTCATACCCGGCTCAGTGATTGGTCGATTGTTGTCCACAGAGGTGAGAACATGACAGACACACACACACACACACACACACACACACACACACACACACACACACACACAACACACGCACACACACACACACACACACACACACACACACACACACACACACACACACACACACACACACACACACACCATACACACACATACACACGCACACGCACACACACACACACACACACACACACACACACATGGGACGTATTGGCCACAAAAGGTCAAGGAAAGAAGCTGAAAACAAAATGCTTGAAAGATATAAAGAAGTATAATAATTTTCGTTGTCGGTGCATTGATATATGGGAACATCCTGAACAATGAAAAGTGAATGGGTATTATTCCAGATGAACACCGAATTCACTTTGGTGGACGAAACTATATTTTCTGGTGAGTTTTAATGTGTTTTGAATTAATCTGCTAACCGTTTCTGTCACAAATCACTTTTTATATATTTTTTAGTTTGGTAAAGGTTAGGTTAGGTAAAGGTTATGTTATGTTATGTTAGGTAAAGGTTAGGTTAGGTATAGGTTCGGTTAGGTTCTATTTGTTATTTTTTGTCATTTTTATTGAAGAAAAAAAAATTAAGTGATTTGCAACAGAAACGGTTAGCAGATTAATTCAAAACACAACGAAACTTATCAGAAAAAAAATATTTCGTCCACCAAAGGAAGTTCGGTGTTCATCTGAAATTTACCAGTGAATGTTACACACACACACACACACACACACACACACACACACACACACACACACACACACACACACACACACACACACTCACACACACACAAAAACACACACACACACACACACACACACACACACACGATGTGTGATGGTTAGGCTGATAGCGTGTTGACCTCCCATTCTGTGGGTAACCAGTACGAATCCTCGCTGCTTCCGGAGATTTTTAACATTCCAAATTCGGGCGGTTACTATCCCCCTTGAGCAAGGGGATGGGGCTGTGTGGTGTGTGAGGTCCCAGCATTGCCCAAAGATCGGTAATAATGAGCTTCAAGCTCGCACCGGGAGGGTGAAACTGGTCAGCTCGCGTTGACAAGACCATGGGTAAATAACACGAATCTTCATTGTACGATACTGACGAAAAACACAACAACGGGTTAAACATTCTGCGCCCCAAACACATAACTTCCTATAATGTGCAGAGAAAATATCATAAATAACAAACCTTCCTACAATACCAGGCTTTATTCCTCCTCCGAGATAAAGATGATCCATTAATCGTAATGCAATTCTGTTATAAATGATGCTTTCCTATGCACGATATATTCTGAGTAAAAAAATAAAGATAAATATATCAGAAAATAACGTTCATCACTAAACGTATTACCGTCATTGCATATCATCACGATGCATATTTATGACGTGATAAACATTAATGTAAATATAATTGCCTTTGTTAAGCCATGAACGTAAAAAAGTAGAAGCTTAATATACATGCAGATATTTGCTTAATCTATTTTCTTTTCTTTTTTTGGTCATTTTTCATCAGTGGAAGTAATGGAAAATACACAGTAATTGGTATCAACTAACTTTTGTGACGCGTTGCAAAAGCTGAAATGAGGCCAAGAAAAAAAGAAAACAACTACACATTATTTAATTACAATAAATAAATATGGGGAGGAGGGGAGGAGGAGTGGGCTGGTAAGGATGGGGTAAGGGGAAGGAAGTAGGGGTGGAGGGGTGTGTGGGAGGAAAGAAGGGAAGGATGGGTAGGTGGTAGGGGGGAGGAGTGAAGGATCGGTGGGTGGTAGGGGGGAGGAGTGAAGGATCGGTGGGTGGTAGGGGGGAGGAGTGAAGGATCGGTGGGTGGTAGGGGGGAGGAGTGAAGGATCGGTGGGTGGTAGGGGGATGGGTATGGGAAAGGGGAAGGGGAAGGAAGGAGTTGTGAGGCCCCCCAAAAAAATTATAATAAGTAAAAATATCTTTGATCACAATAAATATATACTACTCTGATGGCCGAAAGAATACTCATATTTTTTTTAATTAACTGCATATAAGTGAAAAATGAAAAATAAAACTGGACATAACACGCCACGAGGCAGAAAAAAGGCAACATGACAGTAGCTAAACATTGCAATTTCAAATGACACTGAAAAGCAACTACAAAAAAACAAAAAAAAAAAAAAAAAAAAAAAAAAATGCAAATTGAAAATTGAAAACAAAACTCGGTGAAAAAAAATCCTCATAACTACATACAATTAAAACGAAAAATAAATCAACCAACTAACAAATCGTTAAGTCAATAGCTAAATAAACACACAAACTACCAACGAGCATAAAAAACGAGGCATTAGGGGCGAAAAAACGATAAACCGATGAAACAAAAAACACAAAAGACAAACCTTCTTATCAGCTCCTCACCCTCACCTAACCCGACGCTTAACTTTTATGTGCTTCCTATAAGTTACCTCCGTCAAGCGAACTTACCCATACTTACTCTTCTCTCTCTCTCTCTCTCTCTCTCTGACAGAGAGAGAGAGAGAGAGAGAGAGAGAGAGAGGGGAGGAGAGAGAAAAGGAGAGAGAGAGAGGGGGAGAGAGAGAGGAGAGAGAGAGAAAAGAAAAGGAGAGAGAGAGAGAGAGAGAGAGAAGAGAGAGAGAGAGAGAGAGAGAGAAGTGATTACTTTTACCTCATTGTTACATATGTTCGAGTATTTCACCGACATAACAGTATATGAGTGAGTGACCAAGAGTGCAAAAAGGAAGGAAAGAGGGAAGGAGGGAGGGAAGAAGGAAGGAAGGAAGGAAGGAAGGAAGGAAGGAAGGAAGGAAGGAAGGGAAGGAAGGAAGAAGGGGAATGAAGGAAGGATGAGGGAATGAGGGAAGGAAGGAAGAATGGAAGGAATGAGGGAAGGAGGGAAAATAGGTGAGTAAGGGAAGTGGTCTGAAGAAGGAAGTGGTAACGAAAGTGAAGGCGGGAAAAGTGTATCGAAATCCACCACATCTTTACACTCCTCCTCCTCGTCGCCTTTCGCACCCACAAAAATGACCGTCTTTGCATCCCAAGTTGAAGTTCCTCCCTGTTAAGAGAACTCGAGGACAAGGACGAAGTGAAAGAAAAAATGGGAAGAGAAAAGATAGCGAAAGGAGAGAGAGAGAAGGAGAGAGAGAGGGGAGATGAGAGAGAGGAGAGAGGGGAGGAGAGAGAAGGGGAGAGAGAGAGAGAGAGAGAGAGAGAGAGAGAAAAGGGGAGAGAGAAGAGAGGAGAGGAGAGAGAGAGAGAGAGAGAGAGAGAGGAGAGAGAGAGCGAGAGAGAGAAAAGAGAGAAAAGCGAGGAAAAGAAAGATAGAGAAAGAGGGAAAATTCAGAGAGAGAGAGAGAGAGAGAGAGAGAAGAGGGGAGAGAGAGGGGAGAGAGAGAGAGAGAGAGAGAGAGAGAGAGAGAGAGAAGAGAGAGAGAGAGAAGAGAGAGAAGGAGAGAGAGAGAGAGAGAGAGAGAATCCTATTAATCCATTGAAATTTCATGAAAAGGAAATTCCTGTCCTCTAATAAACGCACAATATAAACAGGAAAAAAATACACGTGTATATACGAGGAAAGAAAGCAAGGGAAGAAATCAAAGAAAGACAAAGGAATAAAAGGAAATTATAAAAGAACACAGATGGTATTCAGATCTTTCATTTTCTCACTTCAATAACAACACGCAATAGAGAAAAAAGAAGAGAAAGAGAAAGGAGAGAGAGAGAGAGAGAGAGAGAGAGAGAGAGAGAGAGAGAGAAGGAGAGGAGAGAGAGGGAGAGGAGAGAGAGAGAGAGCCGAGAGAGAGAGAGAGAGAGAGAAAGGGAATAGACTTAAGTACTCAACTCAAGAATGAATAAACAAATTAGTGAATGGCTGGTTTTTAATGAGTCGGTGCGGCTGTTTTTACTCTCTCTCTCTCTCTCTCTCTCTCTCTCTCTCTCTCTCTCTCTCTCTCTCTCTCTCTCTCTCTCTCTCTCTCTCTCTCTCTCTCTCTCTCACACACACATACACACACACACAAGGGAGGAAAGATTTGCAGTCCTTTTTATAGCATCCTAACGAAGCGCGCCGAGCGGAAAGGTAAAAATTATGTGGAATGTCTCTATGAGGAATGAGGTGGCGGAAATGAGCGGATAGATGGAGAGATGAGGAGGCAAGTTGATGGTGATTGCTTGATCTTTCATTTCCATCTTTCTCACTCTCTCACTACACTTCTTTATCACTCACTTTCACCAGCACGTCCTTCTCTTACCCCTTGAGGCCCAAAACGTCATTTTCATAATTGTAATTTGGGTACCATTAGACAATCTTAATGAATATAAGCAATATTTTATAGATATGACCTGTTTAGTATATTTGTCCACTAGATTATTTAGTATATTCAGTTACCTTTCGAGATTTTATGGCTAACAACAGACGATTTTATATATTATCAAAGAAAAGAAATGGCTGTGAAGGGGTTAATGGTACTGCTATCACTCCTCTCACTACTACTACTACAACTACTACTACTACTACTACTACTACTACTACTACTACTACTACTACTACTACTACTACTACTCTGTCTTCCTCTTTATCTCTTCATTGCAAAGTAAAAGTGGAGTTGGATGTGTTAGAAGAAAAATATGAAAAAGCGCGCTGAGTAAAATCCTATTATTAATCTTCTATCTTTCCTTCTCCTCTTTCTCTAAATACGCATATTTCTTCATTTAATTACATATTCATTATTCATATTCATCCATGTTTACAACGTGTCATAAGGATCCGTTGGTAAATAAACACACATACAAAAACAAAATAATAATAATAATCTTCTCGTGATTCATTTTGCATTTTTTTTCGTGTAAACATTTTTATTCTTGCTTTCTTCCCCTCTCCCTCAGTGGACATGTTTTAAACGTGTTTCTACTCCCTTAAAGAGGTCACGAATATTTGCCAATTACTGTCTCCATTCCTCCCCATTCCTATTCCTCCCTCATCTCTTCCCCATTCCTCCCTCATCCCTTCCCCATTCCAGCATGCCGACAAGATCCCACACAAACATCACAAAGCCTTCTTCCTCCCCATATACCGCCTAGAAAAAAATCTTCCTAACAAAAACATATCCTTCCTTTCCTTCACACACCAACACCCCCTTTCCGAAATCTCTCTCTCTCTCTCTCTCTCTCTCTCTCTCTCTCTCTCTCTCTCTCTCTCTCTCTCTCTCTCTCTCTCTCTCTCTCTCT
Organism: Chionoecetes opilio; assembly: GCA_016584305.1. Taxonomy (NCBI): domain Eukaryota; kingdom Metazoa; phylum Arthropoda; class Malacostraca; order Decapoda; family Majidae; genus Chionoecetes; species Chionoecetes opilio. The sequence continues at coordinate 56,579 of JACEEZ010012448.1, read as the reverse complement.
CTCACCGCAATAAACCCTTTAATAACGTCTCGGGGCCCAAATTTCGCACGCCACCCTCTAAGCCTTCTTGGATATTCCCACCAGAGGCCGACCATTTCTGCCTAGCTTACCGCATAATATTTACCTTCCATGCCAGTCCCCTTTCATTCCTCCCCTCGCAGCGCTCACCCCTCGCTCCTCCTCTTCCACCCCCCCACCCACCCACCCACCCACCCACACCCCACACCCACACACACACACACACACATACACACACACACAGTCACAAACACACAGTCACACACACCCACACCCACCCACAGTCACACACACACAGTCACACACACGCACACACACACACCTTTATCCTCACGAACTACCTTCTTGCCTCATTCCATGTCTTCTGTTTTCTTTATGGTTTCTAAATATCGGAGGGACAACTAAAACCTTTCTTATAATAGAGAAAAAACACTTAAAAAGACTATAGCTGAGTCAAGCCTATCCATTTAACTCCTCCTTTTTACCTTTCTTGAACTATAGAGGTTGGAAAAACAAACTTAAAAAGACTATAGTTAAGTTAGCCGGTCCATTTAAGTCCTCCTTTTCACCCCTTCCATCTGTCCGCCACCTTCGAGTTCTCTCCTATCGGGGCAAAACCCAAACTTTCCCAATTTACATGAACAAACATGAGTCACCGAGCGCCGCCCTGAGAAGCCGCTGCCGGGGGAACGAGAGGCACCAAAGTAGACCTTCTGGAGACGTGCCACAGGGGAGGAATTTGTCATTACATTTTCTCTTGACAGATGGCGTGGTAGTTACTCTTGTAGGTTCAGGGATGTACTTGACCGCTTGCTTCTGCTGCTACCTACTGCTGCCTGCTGTTGTCTGCTATATACTCCTACTTGACTGCTTGCTTCCGTCTCTACATACTGCTGCCTGCTGTTCTCTGCTGCTCCTACTTGACCGCTTGCTTCTGCTTCTACCTACTGCTGCCTGCTGTTCTCTGCTATATACTCCTACTTGACTGCATGCTTCTGCCTCTACATACTGCTGCCTGCTGTTCTCTGCTGTTCTTCCTCTACCTGCTACTGCTATATACTTGACTGCTTGCTTCTTCTACCTACTGCTGCCTGCTGCTCTCTGCTGCTCTCTCTCTCCCTGCTTCTCCTATTTCCTCTCCATCTTTTGGCCTTGCAGTTCCTCCTCCTTCCATTTCCTCTCCTTCTTTGTCTCTCTCCGGTTCCCCCTTCTTCTATCTCTTGCTTCACTCCTGCCACACAATTTCTCGTGCGAATATCCAGGATTCGGTATTTCAGGCATTCATCTTTTACTCTTCTCTATCTATCTTCCTTTCACTTCTTCTCCCCCTCTTCCTCTATTTCCTTCGGTTAGCCACAGTCAATGTTTCTTTCTCACCCTACCATCTCTGTGGCTTCACAAAAATTAACTCTACACGAGAGACATTTTCCTGGAGGATCTAGCTAATCCAGGAGGAGGCGCAGGAGGAGAGAAGGAGGCGACATCAGCATCAGTTCTGTTCTTGTTGGTGGGCATTCGCTGTTTTTTAGGTAACTTTGCCTACAAGAACCCAGTTTTACCTCAGCGACGATTTTAACTATTTGATAAATTCGCATATCATAACGGTAACTGTTTCATAACGGCAAAATAAAGCCTTTCCGACGATTTTCAATGTGATCAACATTCTTACATTCAAATTACATGGGTGAGAAGTACTTTTGACCTCGTATTCAATCCTGGTCGAAAGTATTAATTTACCGCCGTGGTAAATGATGAGTCGTGATGTCCTTCCACTTGTGCCGCGGTATGTTATGTCCTTCCACTTGTGCCGCGGTATGTTATGTCCTTCCACTTGTGCCGCGGTATGTTATGTCCTTCCACTTGTGCCGCGGTATGTTATGTCCTTCCACTTGTGCCGCGGTATGTTATGTCCTTCCACTTGTGCCGCGGTATGTTATGTCCTTCCACTTGTGCCGCGGTATGTTATGTCCTTCCACTTGTGCCACGGTATGTTATGTCCTTTCACTTGTGCCACGGTATGTTATGTCCTTCCACTTGTGCCGCGGTATGTTATGTCCTTCCACTTGTGCCACGGTATGTTATGTCCTTTCACTTGTGCCACGGTATGTTATGTCCTTCCACTTGTGCCGCGGTATGTTATGTCCTTCCACTTGTGCCACGGTATGTTATGTCCTTCCACTTGTGCCGCGGTATGTTATGTCCTTCCACTTGTGCCACGGTATGTTATGTCCTTCCATTTGTGCCGCGGTATGTTATAAGGATCAGTTTTACCCTCCCCCTCCAACCAGCCTTACCGCCCCCTCCAACCAGCCTTACCTCCCCCTCCAACCAGCCTTACCGCCCCCTCCAACCAGCCTTACCGCCCCCTCCAACCAGCCTTACCGCCCCCTCCAACCAGCCTTACCCCCCCCTCCAACCAGCCTTACCGCCCCCTCCAACCAGCCTTACCGCCCCCTCCAAACCAGCCTTACCGCCCCTCCAACCAGCCTTACCGCCCCCTCCAACCAGCCTTACCGCCCCCTCCAACCAGCCTTAACCGCCCCCTCCAACCAGCCTTACCGCCCCCTCCAACCAGCCTTACCGCCCCTAACCCTACCCCCCTCCAACCAGCCTTACCGCCCCTCCCAACCAGCCTTACCGCCCCCTCCAACCAGCCTTACCTCCCCCTCCAACCAGCCTTACCGCCCCCTCCAACCAGCCTTACCGCCCCCTCCAACCAGCCTTACCGCCCCCTCCAACTAGCCTTCCCGCCCCCTCCAACCAGCCTTACCGCCCCCTCCAACCAGCCTTACCTCCCCCTCCAACCAGCCTTCCCTCCCCCTACAACTACCCTTCCCTCCCCCCCCCCACCTCTACCGCTATAACACCAGTCTTCCTTCATCCTCTTTTTTTCCCCCACACACCCACAGTGCCCCCTCACCCATCAAAGAAACCCCCCTCCACCCCCACCACACACTCTTACACATTGCACCTTCAAAATAATGGTACGAAAAAAAAATCGTTGATGCACACACCACTAAACCACCTCAGCTTCCTCCACCTTTCTCCACAGCATGGGGTGGAGTCATGTGGAGGCATAAGTCACCACGTTAAATATTCCACCTTGGTCACCCCTCAGACACAGCAGCTCCTTTTCCCCCTTTTTTCCCTCTTTCTTATCTTGGGACATATGTGGAAGAAAAGAAGGAAGGTTATCTGGGTGTCAGCTACTTTTCCCCTTTTTCCCCTCTCTTAACTTGAGGAATGGAAGAAAAGAGGAAGGTTATACGGGTGTCAGCTACTTTTCTCCCCTTTTTTCCCCTCGCTCTTATCTTGGGAAACACGTGGAAGAAAAGGAGGAGTGTTGTCCGGATGTCCGTCACAAGATTTAGTCCGGATGTCTTCATAACACTGTGTCTCCTCGTCCTTGTGTGGCCCAGATTTCCTCTCATACACAGCTTCTTCTTCTTCTTCTTCTTGTGACCTTTGACGCTTAGTATCGCTTCATAGATCCTCTTCAACTTCGTCTCCTTAGTTAACAATCTTTTTAAGTCTTCCCTTGGCTATTTTGCGGCGGAGATGTCCCCTTGCTGTCACCTTTCTCTCCTCCTCCTCCTCTCTCCCCCCCATCGCAACACACGCCAAAACACACGCAGCGGTAACCAATCCCACTAACTAGTGCACTTAGTCTCCTTAACAAGGCCTCCAGATCGTCCAGCCTTCAGGCGGATCACTCAGATATGTCTAATCGCTCAGAATTGACTCTAAGCCTCGTTGGAATGTATCCTAATTACCTTGGGACACTCGGAGCGGCGCGGCATTAATCCTCATCCTCAGCCTACCTGGACCTTCACATCTTTCCTATTCCAGCACTGCCACTGCGCGAGAACTAAAGGATGAGGGTACTATAGCAGAAGGGAGGGAGAGGTGGTCGCTGGAATGAAAAGATGAAGGTGTGAAGGCTGTGTAGCGTAATGTCAAGGAGTGTGATCTGTAGGAGGTATTTCAGTGCTAAGTAGCTGTACATAAAGCAGAGGTGTGTGTGGAGGGTGTGTTAGGGTGTTTAGGGAGTGTTATGCAGC
>JACEEZ010012448.1:30000-37500 GCA_016584305.1 Chionoecetes opilio | reverse complement strand
ACAAACAACACACACACACACCACCACACACACACACAGACACAGACACAGACACAGACACAGACACAGACACATACACACATACACACACACACACACACACACACACACACCACACACACACACACTCACACTCACACTCACACTCACACACACTCACACACACACACGTCAAAAAAAAAAAAATCCTTTCCTTTTATACCCACTGCATTACAAAAATTACACCTATCTTGTGCAATGTCATTATTATATAGTCAGAAATGGAAAGAAAAAAAATACATAAGAAAAAGTTATTTCATTTTTTTCCTATTATATCCACGTACATTAAAAAATATGACACCTTTCTAATGCGATTAATGCTAAAAAGTCAGAACGAAGAGAGGTTAGCTTGGTCCTCTTCTATACTTATTTATGCTTCTATGCTTTTTTATGCTTCTATGCTTCTATATGTTATCTTCTATGCTTCCTGAGTTCTTTTTGTTATAGTCTGTGCTAAGCCCGGCGGACCATAACAAGTCATACATAACACGTCCCAGTCCTGTCTGTCAGCCGTCAAACGCGCTTCTAAAAACTTTTTCTTGTTTACTGCACGATGAGAGAGAGAGAGAGAGGAGAGAGAGAGAGAGGAGAGAGAGAGAGAGATGAGAGAGAGAGAGAGGGGAGAGAGAGAGAGAGAGATATACAGACACGGAAAGAGAAACAGACACGGAGAGACAGACAGAGACAGACAAACACGGAGAGAGAGACAGAGAAAGTGAGTGAGAGACAGACAGAGAGAAAGAGACAGAGAGAGAGAGAGAGAGGAGACGGAGAGAGAGAGAGAGAGAGCGAGAGAGAGATGAGAGAGAGCCGAGAGCGTATTTTGATGAGAGAAGATGAGAGAGAGAGAGAGAGGAGAAAAGTATATATATATTATATTGGAAGTAGATACGGAGCCAGCCACACATCGTAATCAAGAAATAAACATATCTTTGTATATTAATTAAGAAAGTAAATACGTAGCTACCCTGTCCTGTTCTTCCTTATCTTTCTCCCTTCCTCCTCTTTATTGATTATCACTATCTTATGGTTCCTCCTTCTTAATATGTCTCCCCTTCCCCTTTCTCAATCTTATGTAACGTCTGAACCGGTTCCACATTTCCAAAACAGACATTTCTCTCCCTTCCTTACTTTAACTCTCCTTCACTTCATCTATTTATGCAAGCTCTCTCTCTCTCTCTCTCTCTCTCTCTCTCTCTCTCTCTCTCTCTCTCTCTCTCTCTCTCTCTCTCTCTCTCTCTCTCTCTCTCTCTCTCTCTCTCTCTCGTCCCTACCACATAAAAATTGCACCTACTCTCCTCTACTCCACTTTGTCCACAACCAAAATACCTGGAATACTTTCAATAAACAATTTCTTTCCCCTCCACCCCTCCTTTCCCCTCACACCCCACCAGAAATCAGTGGCTCCAGGTGTATATATCCCCTCCCCTAATCCTTTACCCTCATATCTCTTTCGCCTTCCCTCCCTTCTTCCCCTCATTTCAATATTTTTTCCCCTCCCTGGCTGAAATTTCTTCACTTTTCTTCTTTACCCTTGTCTCTCCTTCCTTATTTCCTTCTTTATTTTATTCTCTCCTCTTGATATCATTCCATTCCTTTCTCTCTCATTCCCTTCTTCCATAATTTTCTTCACATTCCCTCCGTTCTTCCCTTATTCTTCATTCTTTATTATTTACTTCCTACCTTCTTCATTTTACTTTCTCCTCTTGATGTCAAAACCATTCCTTTCCCTCCTATCCTTCCCTAATTTCCTTCACTTTCCCTCCGTCCTTCCCATCATCGCTTTTCCTTCTCTTTTCTTCCTTCTTCCTTTCTCCTTCCTTCTCTATCCTTCCTTTCTCTTTCCTTCCTTTCTCCACCCTTCTTCCTTCTTCCTTTCTCCTTCCTTTCTTCTTCCTTTCTCTCTCCTTCCTCTCTTTTTCCTTTCTCCATCCTTCTCTCTCCTTCCTTTCTCCTTCTTATCTCCTTCCTTCTTTCCTTACTTCTCTCTCCTTCCTTTCTCCTTCTTTTCTCCTTCTTTCTCTCTCCTTCCTTCTCTCTCTCCTCCTTCGGCCTCCCTCTCCTCCTCCTTAATTTTCCGCCACTCTATCTACGTCTTGAATCCTTACCTTTTTTCTCTTTCCTTTTTTCCTACCCGGTCAGTCAGAAACAAAGCCATCAGGTAAACGACAAGGCAACCAGTCAATAGCCATCACCGGCGAGCCCTTAATGTTGCGCTCCGATATGTCTCAAGGGAGAGTTTTGTGAGACGCTGCGCTGGCGAGGAAACGTATATTATTTTATGCCATGTGTTGATCTCGTTTGTGGGGGGAGGGGGCAAGGGGTAGAGGAGTACGAGAAAGGGGTGGGGGGGGTGAGAGAGAGAGATAGATAGATAAGATAGATAGATAGATAGTAGATAGAGAGAGAGAGAGAGAGAGAGGAGAGAGGAGAGTAGAGAGAGAGAGACGATGAGAGAGGAGAGAGAGAGAGCGAGAGAGAGACGAGAGAGAGAGAGAGGAGAGAAAGGAGGAGAGACGGGGAGAGAGGAGAGAGAGCGAGAGAGAGAGAGAGAGAGATAAGGTTTCGAAAAGCAAAAAGTGACTGTCGAGAAGTAAAAAAAAAACTGGAGATTAGGAGCGACAATGAAATCAGAAAGAAAAAGACTTAAGAATATCAGGTAAAAAGTGCGATTTCTTCATTATGTGTGGTGTGAGAGAATGGAGAGAGAGAGAGATAGAGAGATGAGAGGGGATGAGAGAGGAGAGAGAAGAGAGAGAAGAGAGACGAGGAGGAGACGTCCGAGATGAAGAGAGGAGAGAGAAATTTGGAGAGAGAGAGAGAGAGAGACAGAGAGAGATGGGAGAGAGAGGAGGGAGAGGAGGTACGAAGGAGAGGAAGAGGATGAGGAGAGGGAGAGACGAGATGAGAGAGGAGAGAGAGGGAGAGAGTAGAGAGAAGAGACGAAGAGAGAGACCGAGGGGTGGAGAGAGAGAGAGAGAGAGAGAGAGAGAGAGAGGAGAGTGAGATGAGAGAGAGAGGAGGAGAGAGAGAGAGAGAGAAACCTATATTCTGGTGAAGCTTTTCTTCTGACTCTTTGGAACTTGATAGAAAGAAAACTATCACAAATGGATTCAATTAGTAGGATGAATACATTTTTTTTCGATCTGGAGGAGGAAATGACAACAAATAAACGATAAACTGAAGTAAAAATACACCTCCTACATAATCTCTCTCCTTTTTTTTTTTTCTCTCTCTCCTCTCTTCTCTCTCTCCTCTCTCTCTTCTCTCTCTCCTCTCTCTCTCTCTCTCGCTATTTGTGGTTCCAAGATTTACAAGAGCACCTTCCTCGACATTGCGTTACCACATTACCATAAATCAAACTCCAACTCCACGGGAAATTGAGACCGTCGACAATTGCTCCACCCGTACACGCATCCACTCCACTCCGCACTCCACACACTACTCCATCATACCTTACCACCCTGTACCTCAACCTCCATAACAGTAGGACCTAATTAATCCACCTCAAATTCCACACTTACTCCATCTCAACTCCTTATAATATCTCTCGCCTCTCCTTTATTTTTCTCATCTTGCCAGTTCCTTATGATGTAAAAAAATATATAACAAAAATAGTAATAAAAAGGAAAAGGCAACAAAAATGGGCAAAAAAGGAAAAAGGGAAAAAGACCAAAAAAAAGTAGATAAAAATTTAATCAAGGGGAAAAAAGTTAAAAAAAAATGTAAAGGAATAAAAAAGTTAAAAAAAATATAAATAAAGGAAAAAAAATAAATAAAAAATAGCACCGGTTTCATCCCCTTCAATCCATCTCCATGTTTTTCTCAGTCATGCCCTTAGGATAGAAGAGTAAAGAGACTGTACTGTAACAGACAAGGGGCGCCGCGCTAAGGAAGCTAAGATCATCCTGGTTCTATTTCTTTCTCGATAGATTCCCTATTCTCTTTTCTTCGTCCTCGTAATTCTTTTTTATTCTCTCTCTCTATTCTTATTCTTATTTTTACCTGTTTTTTTCTCATCTTATTTTTATTTTGTTCCTTTTCTCTCATCTTCGTCCTCATAACATTGCTTATTTCTTCTCTCTCTCTTCTCTTATTTTTCCGTTTTCAGTTTTTTTTCCTCAGTCGGAATATAAATCAACACCTGGCCAATATATTTTTCGGTAGTGGTGGTGGTGGTGGTGGTGGTGGTGGTAGTAGTAGTAGTAGTAGTAGTAGTAGTAGTAGTAGTAGTAGTAGTAGTAGGTAGTAGTAGTAGCAGTAGCAGTAGTAGTAGTAGTAGTAGTAGTAGTAGTAGTAGTAGTAGTAGTAGTAGGTAGTAGTAGGTAGTAGTAGTAGTAGTAGTAGTAGTAGTAGTAGTAGTATAATAGTAGTAGTAGTAGTAGATAGTAGTAGTAGTAGTATAATAGTAGTACCAGTAGTAGTAGTAGTAGTAGTAGAATAGCAAAAGTAGTAGTAGTAGTAGTAGTAGTAGTAGTATAATAGTAGTAGTAGTAGTAGTAGTAGTAGTAGTAGTAGTAGTAGTAGTAGTAGTAGTAATAGATAGGGGTAGTAGTAGTAGTAGTAGTAGTAGTAAGTAGGTAGTAGTAGTAGTAGTAAGTAGTAGTAGTAGTCAAGTAGCAGTAGTAGCAGTAGTAGTAGTAGTAGTAGATAGTAGTAGTTTAGTAGAGTAATAGGTCAGTCATTAGTAGTAGTAGTAGTAGTGTAGTAGTAGTAGTAGTAGTAGTAGTGTTTGTAGTATTAGTAGTAGTAGGGCAGTAGTAGAGTAGTAGGCAGTAGTAGTAGTAGTAGTAGTAGTAGTAGTAGTAGTAGTAGTAGGTAGTAGTAGTAGTAGGTAGTAGTAGTAGTAGTAGTAGGTAGTAGTAGTAGTAGAATAGCAAAAGTAGTAGTAGTAGTAGTAGTAATAGTAGTAGTAATAGTAGTAGTAGTAGTAGTAGTAGTAGTAGTAGTAGTAGTAGTAGTAGTAGAATAGAAGTAGCAGTAGCAATAGCAGTAGTAGTAGTAGTAGTAGTAGTAGTAGTAGTAGTAGGTAGTAGTAGTAGTAATAGTAGTAGTAGTAGTAGTAGTAGTAGTAGAATAGCAGCAGTAGTAGTAGTAGTGGTAGTACTTCAATTAAACTTTCCTTCACCACAAACTTTTCACGCTATTTATCCATAAACGTGTTGTATTTTTTCCCTATTTTCATTTCCACTTTCAGAAAGGAATATTTTCAGAAAGGAATATTTTTAGAAAGGAAAATTCGATTAAACTCGTGTCTGGTTAACGAGGTGGCAAGACGAGGCCGGGAGGGTAAGTCGCTTCCTTTCATTTCCATATTTCCATAGGCTTCTAAAGGCGACGTAGAGGTCTTCCAAAAACTTAATAGGATTCCAAGATGCGTGGCAGTCTATTATTCGATGACTCCTTTATGCCCGCTCCTTTTCCTCCTCTTCCTTTATGCCCCCTTTCTCTTCCTCTACTCCTTCTCTTCCTTCGACGACTCCTTTACGCTTCCTTTTCTTCCTTCTCTTCCTCCTCTTCATTCGACGATTCCTTTATGCCTCCTTCTCTTCCTCTACTCCTTCTCTGCCGCCTCTTCCTCTATTTTTTTTCTATTTCCCTCAATCCATTCCCCTCCCTTCCGTTGTATTCCCTTCCCTCTGCCACTTCCTCCCCATCTCTCGATCACTCTCTCTATCTCTATCCTAATACGATCGATCTCTCTACTCTCTCTTCTCTCTCATCTCTCTCTCTCTCTCTCTCTCTCTCTCTCTCTCTCTCTCTCTCTCTCTCTCTCTCTCCCTCTCTCTCTCTCTGTGGATTAATCAAGTGAGTTCATACTTTCGATTAACACGCGAGGAAAATAAAAAATCCAAGTCTACCACAAAAACTTCCTATTTTTTCCCCATTAGGTAATCAATGGAACTCTCATAAAGTACAAGGGACGGAGAAAGAAAAAATTAGGTGCCAGGCAGGTGTGTGGCATAGAAGATTAGAGGTTCATTCCATGTTTTATGAGCTGGAGATTCGAACGTTGGGATGCCATTCGTCTGTTTCTTACCCTCTACTTTCATTTCTTATTCTCTCTCTCTTTCTTTCTCACGTCTGAGGCATTAAGAGTTACTTGTAAGTCTGGGAGTCTAAGTACGCTCTCTCTCTCTCTGCATCTATTAGCCTCATCTCCTTCCTCCTCTCTCGTATCCATCTCTCTCTCTCTCTCTCTCTCTCTCTCTCTCTCTCCTCAGATTAAAACCTCAAAGTAAGCAGCAGTGAATAGGCAGAAATTCCGTTTAAGCAAAGTGAAATGAGTAGCAAATGAGTAGCAAAAGTAGCAATGACAAATGAGTAGCAAAAGTAGCAATGACAAATGAGTAGCAAATGAGTAGCAATGACAAATGAGTAGCAAATGAGTAGCAAAAGTAGCAATGACAAATGAGTAGGAAATGAGTAGCAATAACAAATGAGTAGCAAATGAGTAGCAAAAGTAGCAATGACAAATGAGTAGCAAATGAGTAGCAATGACAAATGAGTAGCAAATGAGTAGCAATGACAAATGAGTAGCAAATGAGTAGCAAAAGTAGCAATGAAAAGGCTATGTCGTCTCTCTTCTAAGTAACACAAAGATATAATTGCGTACTCGTTGCAAACATTCTTGATTAACTTTAAATGTAAGTATTCACAACTATGAAACAAAACCAAAAAAATTAAATAAATAAATATAAATAAATAAATATTCAACATCTCATTTATTTATTATTACTATTCATATTGGTTGTTTTTTTGTCGTGTACGCGGTGACAGTTATTTACTCATGAATATTTTTTAAGAACAGCCTCTGAGCGTTATCAATTAATAATAAACATGGAGAGTCCTTTTTTTTGCAGCGAAACTAAACACACACCACAAAAAAAAAAAAAAAGTGAGATTAAAGATTAAAAAAGTGTGTGTGTGTGTGTGTGTGTGTGTGTGTGTGTGTGTGTGTGTGTGGTGTGTATGTGTGTGTGTGTGTGTGTGTGTGTGTGTGTGTGTGTAACAATCCTACATATTCCTACAAAAAAAAAAAAAAACAGTGAAAGAGTCAAATATAAAGGGATTCCTGCCGAGGATTCCGACGCAAGGAATCTCCCGGTTCGTATCCCCTCGGCCTGGCATCCAGCTGAGGGGGGGGAGGAAGGGGAGGAAGGGGAAGAAGGGGAGGAGGGGGAAGGGGGGAGGAGGATTGAGAAGGAGAAGGGAAGAAGGTTAGAAATAGAAGTGAAAAGGAGGAGGTAGGGGGAGGGGAAGGGGAGAGAGGGAGGGAGGAGGGGAGGGAGGAGGAAGGGGGGAGAGGAAGGGGAGAGAGGGAGGGGAGGGAGGAGGAAGGGGGGAGGGGAAAGGTAGAGATAGGAGGAGTTAAAGAAAAAATGGAGGAAGAGGAAGCAAGTAAAAGATAAAAGCAAATAATAATAGAAACAAAAAATAATAGGAGTAAGTAATACACAA
>JACEEZ010012448.1:17500-20000 GCA_016584305.1 Chionoecetes opilio | reverse complement strand
TGACCCACCCATCAGCCCCATCGCCCCATCAGCCCCATCCCTCATCACTAAAAGAAAGCCTTGTGAGGGACCTTCGACTCTTACCCCACGAAGAACACTGCCTCGCTATTAACCCGTCAGGAAATTTATAGATGCTTAGTGCTTGTGTTTACTGAAGAAGGAAGGGCACAGATAAAAAAATAAGAAAAAAATAAGGTACAAAGGAAGGAGGAAGATGAAGGGTGAGGTGAATGTGTTTTGGTGAGAGAGAGAGAGAGAGAGAGAGAGAGAGAGAGAGAGAGAGAGAGAGAGAGAGAGAGAGAGAGAGAGAGAGAGAGAGAGAGAGAGAGAGAGAGAGAGGAGAGAGAGAGAGAGAGAGAGAGAAGAGAGAGAGAGAGAGAGAGAGAGAGAGAGAGAGAGAGAGAGAGAGAGAGAGAGAGAGAGAGAGAGAGAGAGAGAGAGAGAGAGAGAGAGAGAGAGAGAGAGAGAGGAGAGAAGAGAGAGAGAGGAGAGAGAGAGAGAGAGAGAGGAGAGAGAGAGGAGAGAGAGGAGAGAGAGGAGAGAGAGAGACGAGAGAGAGAGGAGAGAGAGAGAGAGAGAGAGAGAGAGAGAGAGAGAGAGAGAGAGTGGGAAGAAAAAGGAAGAAAGTAGGGAGCATGAGAGGATATGAAAAGGAATACAAGACTGCGTTATATTGATGGACATATAATTGTGTATAGAACGTTTATTTTTTATGGGGTCAAAGTTAAGGAGGTTTTTTGTTGCCTTTTTGAGTTAGAGAAAAGTGGGGGAAGGATGAGGCATGATTAAGAGGAAGAAGAAGGGGGAGGGGGGGAGGGAGGGGGTATTAATATATTGTCCACACTGGCTTGGATGAGGGCGTTAGGGGTAGGAAGGAAGAGGGGGAGGGGAGGGGGAAAGTGAGGGGAAGGGGAGAGGGAAAGTGACGGGGAGGGGAGGATAGAAAGAAGAGGAGAGGAGGAGGGAGGGGGATAATGTGGTAGTATATGGTGATGAAGTCTCTGAAAGGAGGTGGGGGAAGAGGGGAAGGGAGAGATATTCGTGAGTATAAAGATGTGGGCGAGGGGGTGCCTTGGTGTCAGCCCCCCCTCTCCCCCCTCCCCCCAGTTAAGTGTAAAAAGGTGGAGGTAATGGCCTACACGACTGGTTATGGAGGGGGCGGTAATAACGGGGGGAGGGGGGTTGGTGGGGGGGAGGGCGGTGGTAGGGGAAGGGGGGGCACGGACACCACCAGCAATACAAACTTCCTTTAATATACTCTCTTTACTTTCCCCCTTTCCCCTCCCCTCTCTCCCCCCCCTCCCCCCTCAGGTGTTTGTATAGGACGGGCGAAGGTAATGGTTCTCTCTCTCTCTCTCTCTCTCTCTCTCTCTCTCTCTCTCTCTCTCTCTCTCTCTCTCTCTCTCTCTCTCTCTCTCATATCAGAGGTGAACAGCTGGTTTCACTTTCTCCATTGGTCGTTGGTGAGGTTTTGTGGTGGGGAAAGGTCCATAGTGTGTGTGTGTGTGTGTGTGTGTTGTGGGGTGTGTGTGGTGTTGTGTGTGTGGTGTGGTGTTTGTTTTTTTTGTTTGGGGGTTTGTTTGGTGGTTTTTGGTTGTTTGGGTTTTTTTTTGTTTAATTTTGGGGTTGTGGTTTGTTGTTGTGTGGGTGTTTGTTTTTTTTTTGTGTTTGTGTGTTGGTTGGGGGTTTGTTTTTTTTTTTGGGTGGGTGTTTTGTTGTTGTTGTGTTGTGTTTTTGTTGGGGTTTTGGTTTTTGGTTTGTGGGTTTGTTTTTTTTGTGGTTTTGTTGTTTTTGTTTTGTGTTTTTTTGGGGGGGTTTTTTGGGGGGGTTTTGGGGGGTTGGTGTTGGCCCTGGTGTGTTTGTTTTGTTGGGTTTTTGTTTTTTGTGTTTGTTTGTTGTTGTTTTTTTGTTTTTGGGTTGTTGTTTTGTTTGTTTTTTTTTTTTTTTTTTTTTTGTGGGTTTTTTTGGGTTTTTTGTTGTTTTTTTTTTTTTTTGTTTGTTGGGTGTTTTTTCCCTTGTTTTTGTGTTGTTGGTTTTGGGGTTTTTTGTTGTTGGTTTTGTTTTTTTTTTGTGGGGGGGGTGTTGTTGTTTTGTTGTTGGTGTTTTGGGGGTTTGTTGTGTGTTTTTTTTTTGTTTGTTTTTTTTTTTTGTTGTTGTTGTTTTTGTGTTGTGTTTTTTTTTTGTTGTTTGTTTGTTTGGTGGTGTGTTTGTGTGTGTTTTTTTGTGGGGGGGGTTTTTGTGGTTTTTGTGTGTGTGTTTTGGTTGTGTGTGTGTGTGTGGGTGGGGGTGTGTGTGTGTGTGTTTTGTGTGTGTGTGTGTGGTGTGGGGGTGTGTGTGTGTGTGGGGTTGTTGTGTGTGTGTGTGTGTTGTGGGGGTTGTGTGGTTGTGGTGTGTGTGTGTGTGGTGTTGGGTGTGTGTGTGTTTTGTGTGTGGGGTGTGGGGTGGTGTGGGTTTTGGTTTTTTTGTGTGTGTGTGGGGGTGGGTGTGGGGTGGGTTTGTG
>JACEEZ010012448.1:0-7500 GCA_016584305.1 Chionoecetes opilio | reverse complement strand
GAAAGAGAAAAGAGAGAAAGAGAGAAAAGAGAGAGAGTAACCCTACAAAACATAACAGGTGTGGAGGAAGGGAAGCAAGAGAAACAAAAAAAACGAGAAATTAAAGATAGAAATAAGAAAGTGGAGAGAGAGAGAGAGAGAGGAGGAGAGAGAGAGGGGAGAGAGAGAGAGAGAGAAGAGAGGAGAGAGGAGAAGAGGAAGAGAGAGAGGAGAGAGAGAGAGAGAGAGAGTCAAGCAGAGGGAGATTTGGAGGGAGGGAGGGAGGGAGGAATAGAGGGAAGAGGTGGAGGGAAGGGTGGATGGGAGTGATCAAGTGGAGGAACAAGAGGGAGACGCAGGAGACAAGTGGATTCAAGTGGAGGAGGATCGTGCTTTGAATGCGTCCACAATGAAAATCGAGGAGGAGGAGGAGGAGGAGGTCCTTAATGTAATCGATTCGGTATGCTTTCATCTAACGACCAACTTAGAATATTCAAGAATGTAATTAAAGGGAGGGGGAGAAAGAGAGAGAGAAAGAGAGAGAGAGAGAGAGAGAGAGAGAGAGAGAGAGAGAGAGAGAGAGAGAGAGAGAGAGAGAGAGAGAGAGAGGAGAAGAGAGGAGAGAGAGAGAGAGAGAGAGAGAGAAGAGAGAGAGAGAGAGCGAGAGAGAGGAGAGAGAGAGAGAGAGAGAACAAAAAAATATAGTATTACAGTTGATAACACACACACACCACACACACACACACACACACACACACACACACACACACACACACACACACACACACATCCAATATGCAAGGACAATAATATCCCTTCGCAACTAGAATGAAGACGTTATTTATTTATTGTATTTATAATTTTAAACATAGGTCATGAACTTGTCCCTAAGACACCCTACACAAAAAGGAAGCCATAGGAAGCAGGCAACCCACTCCCACATTTAACACCTGAGCATCCACGTTCCTCCCACACACACACACACACGCGCACACACACACACACACCCACATCAACTTGTCCACTCTAAATCTAAAAAAAACTACCCCAGATTCTCCAAGCCAGTTTCCTAAACACATTGTCCTTTCTTCTACACCAAAACATATCCCCTCTCTCCCCTTCCTTCCCCCTACACTACACCAACATCCCCCCAATCCATCCCCAATTCCCCCCCCCCCCCCTGTATATCCATAACTCCCGCCGCGGCACACAGATGGCAGTAGCATCGCCATCCGAGCGGTAGTGTCGGTCGCGCGCTGGCCATTTCGATCTGTTGTTACTTGTCACGAAGGAAGTTATTCGAGTGCTTACGGCCATGTGCTGGCGTGTTATGCCCTTGTTATGTGCTTGTTATCACTGCAACAACGGCCTGATTAATGCTGTGCCCTCGTGTGCCTCATTGCATAGGGGAGGGAAGGAGGGGGGAGAGGGGAGAGGAGGGAGGGTAAAGAGAGGGTAGGAGGGGAGATGGGGGAATAAAGAGAGGGGAGTAGGTGGTGAATGAAGAGAGGGGAGGGGATAAAGAGAGAGACGGGGGAGAGGTATAGAGAGAGGGGAGGAGGGAAGGGGAGTAAAGAGAGGAGAGGGGGGAGGGGATACATAAAGAGAGGGGAAGGGGGAGAGTAAAGCGAGGTTATTACACGTGTCTATCGGTCGCTCGGATAAAATATTGCCCTGCGGATGAAATGTTTGTGATTTGCTGTGTTTATCGGTGTTTTTAAGGGCGTCACACCTCTACGTAGCGCCGATAACACGCCGGTGATGTCCTTGGGGGGGTGGGCAAGAGGGGGGAAGGGGGGATAATACTGTCCCCTCACACCCCTCCCCTCACCCACTTTTTTGGCATGTTTGTACGTTTCATGAGTCATTTTGTGAACATCTGCCGCAAAATGAATAGTGTTTCATTGCTTTACCAGATCGTAGTAGTGGTGGTGGTGGTGTAGTGGTGGTGGTGGTGGTGGTGTGGTGGTGGTGGTGGTGGTGTGGTGGTGGTGGTGGTGGTGGTGGTGGTGGTGGTGGTGGTGGTGGTGGTGGTGTGGTGGCGGTGGTGGTGGTGGTGGTGTGGTGGTGGTGGGTGGGGGTGGGGGTGGGGGTGGGGGTGGGGGGGGGGTGGTGGTGGTGGTGGTGGTGGTGGTGGTGGTAGGTAGATAGAGGCCTGGGTTGTTAAGGAGATACTGGCGATGCAAAGTGTAGGCTGAATGAAGTGTAGGTTACTGTCACGCCGTCCTACTAATAATGTCCAAATAATAATAATAATAAATAATAATAATAATAATAATAATAATAATAATAATAATAATAATAATGTCCAAAGCAGGTCTATATTTGGATTTCCGAAAATGTACGGCAGTATGTGGAAAAATAATAAGCGTAATGAATGTAAGAAAAGTAAATAAAAAAAATAATAATAAGTAATTAATTTTAACATTACTTCGCAGCAGATGTAGTGGTGGTGGTGGGGTGGGGTGGGGGTGGGGGTGGGGGTGGGGGTGGGGGGTGGTGGTGGTGGTGGTGGTAGGTAGAGGCCTGGGTTTTAAGGAGATACTGGCGATGAAAAAGTGTAGGCTGAAGAAGTGTAGGTTACTGTCACGCCGTCCTACAAATAATGTCCAATAATAATAATAATAATAAAAATAATAATAATAATAATAATAATAATAATAATAATAATAATAATGTCCAAAGCAGGTCTATATTTGGATTTCCGAAAATGTACGGCAGTATGTGGAAAAATAATAAGCGTAATGAATGTAAGAAAAGTAAATAAATAAAAATAATAATAAGTAATTAATTTTAACATTACTTCGCAGCAGATGTAGCAGTAGGAGAAAATAGAGCAGAGAAGCAGCAGTATATACAACAACAGCAGATGCAATAGTAGTAGCAGCAGAAGCAACAACAACAACAACAATAACAGCAACAAACAGTAAAATTAAAAGATTTTCGTCTCATCAACTATTATGCTCTAACTGACTCTTTAATCTCCTAAACAGCGTCACAGTCTTCTACTATCATAGTTATTCTCACCATAACTATCGCAGCATTTACAACAACAACAAAAAAAAATATATATATCTATCTATCTTTTTTCCTCAAGGAGAAGAAGATGATCTCAGAGGAAAACCGCCAAAACTAACACAAGAATCAACATCCAAAGCAAAATTAATGGCGCAAAAATTATCTTTAGTCATAAATTAAAAACCGGAAAAAAATTAATGGAATGCGTGAAAAAAAAAAAAAAAGCGTAAACATCAATATAAAAAAAATATTTTGACCTCTGTTAACCCCCCCAAAAAATACAGCCGACCTATCTACTCACTCAAAGAGGCATACTTGGTACAGTACATGGCAGGAACGCGTACTGGATCACAGGTATTGGCAATGGAAAGGAGTCAATGTTAATCTCCTGTAATATATTTTATGAACACAAGTCTCCATCGACCCTCCCGCAGCGCTGTTACCCTGGCAACCCCGGAGCTCCTTCCCGCCGCTGTTGTTAAGGCGCCCCGAGAACACCTTTGTAATTATTAATGATTAGATAAGCGATAATAATAAGGAGTAAAATAATGTAATGATAAGAATGAGGCACGTAATACAGAAAGTTATATGTGAAGTAATGTGAAGTGATGTGAAGTGAAATGAAAATAATGAAAATAATTATAATATGATTATAATAATAATAATAGTAATAATAATAATAATAATAATATCAATTTTGTTATTATTATCTATATTATCACAATAACAATTTTTATTATCATTATTTTTACACGAAAACTACACGAAAAATAATGAAATAAACAACACTAATAATATTTTCGTTACCATAATCATTACTATTATTCCCAAAACTATGATAAAAAATAAAAAGGACGAAGATGTAGAAGAAAATACAAAAACAAATGGAGGAGGAGCAGAAGGAGAAACAGGCGGAGGAGGGAGGAGCAGAAGGAGAAACAGGCGGAGGAGGAGGAGGAGGAGGAGGAGGAGGAGGAGGAGGAGGAGGATACAGGAAGGGGCAGGGGGGGCAGGGGGGGCCCCCAAAGCTGAAGTTCACCCCCCCCCCTGCCCTCCCACGCGAGGTACACACACACACACACACACACACACAAACACACACGTGCCACACTCACTAATAATTAGGCAGCAATGATAACAAATTTTGGTTGCTACAAATAGATAGATAAACACACACCACACACACACACACACACACACACACACCACACACACACACACACACCACATACCAATCCACACAAACACACACCACATACCACCCACATACACACACACACCATACCACATACCACCCACATACACACACACACCCTCCCAAACACCTCCCCCACCCCCCCAAACACCCACCAATCCCCTACATACACACCACACACCGCACAAAAAATCCCAAACACCACACACACACCAAAACTCAGTCTCCCCCCAATTCCCCCAAAACCCAAAGATCAAATTCAAAACACTTATTACAACTCCGTAATGAGGGACGGCGATAGATATATAATACATAATAATACAATACTATACGTACAGTACATGGTAAGATTCTTCATCATAACAAGCACATCTCCCCCCTTACCTAAATAGCGAGACTTTCCCTTTAATCTAAGCCTTTCGGGGAACAAAGTCTCTCTTCTCTTTTTATCTCTCTTTTCCCCATTTTCCCTCTCTCTCCTCCCCTTCTCTCTCTCCCCTCTCTCTCTCCTCTCACAAAAGGAAACTAAAAGAGGGAATTTTCCACTCTATATCATCGTTCAGAAAGAAATAGAGAGTAAGGTGGAAGAGAGAGAGGGGGAGAGAGAAGAGGGGAGAAAAGAGAAGAGAGAGAGGAGAGAGGAGAGAAAAGGGGGAGGGGAGAGAGAGAGAGTAATGAGGAGTAGAGGGGAGGAGGGAGGGGGCCTCACACTGAAATCTATCCCAAAGGAAAACTAAAACCCCACACCTTTTAGAATGACAAATGTGGGGATCATTTCTTACGAGGGGCGCCAGGTCGGGGGTGTGTGTTTTGGGGTTGGGGGTGTGTTGTTTTTGGTGGGGTGTTTTGGTTTTGTGTGTGTTTTGTGTGTGTGTGTGGTGTGTTGTTTTTTCATCTAGTTGTTTATTTTGCGGGGGCCTGAGCTACCTCTTTTAGGGGTCCCTTTTTTCCATGCTATATTTTTTGTTTGCCTCCAGGGTGTTTAAGGGGTTATCCAAAGTTTGTGTGTAGGTTTTGGGGTGGTTGGGTGGGTGTGTGTGTGTGTGTGGGTTTGTGGTGTGGGGTTTTGTGTGGTGTGTGTGTGGGGTGTTGTGTTTTGTGTGTGGGTGTGGGGGTGGGGGTGTGATGTGTGTGGGGTGTGTGTGTGTGTGTGTGTGTGTGGGGGGGGGGGGGGGGGGGGTTTAAGGCCGGGAAAAACTGGGACAAAGCATAAAGTCTACCTCGTAATTGGACAGAAAGGGGAATGAATGGCGCAAAATTGTACACAGACACACACACACACACACACACAGGTAGGAAAGGTCTTACCATTATGCAATTCAGAAACAGCTTCTTTGTAGCCTCTTTTTCCCCTCAGCGCCAGGAAAACAAGGGGTCGGCGCACATTATCTCCCGGCACACTTATAAAACCCGGCTCATGAATGTCTGTTTTGCGTTCACTTATTTCTTTCCTCTGCCTGTAACGTGAACTTTCTCAGCAGGTGGGGGAGGAAACGGGGGGAAGGGGAAAAAAAACCAAAGGGGAGAGTGGGGGTGAAGGGCTTCAGAAAAGGGAAGGGGTAAAAGGGGAAGAAATGAGGGGAAAAGAGAAGATGAAAGAATAAGGGAAGGGAAACGCGGGAAAGAGGGGAAAAAGCGAAGGGAGATGTGAGGGAGGCAGAGGCTTCAGTAAGTAAAGGAATGGTAAATAGGGAGGAAAGGAAGGGAGAAAAGAGTATGGAAGACAGGGTGGCAGAAATAAAAATGGAAAAGTAAAGAGAAATGGATAGAATGTGATGGAAGAAAAGAGAGAAGGAAAATTCGGTGAGGAAGAATGAGGAGGAGGAGGAGGAGGAGATATTTAATTGGTGGTGGTGGTGGCGTCGGGCCCACGAGAATTGCCCAATAATTTTCAAAAGGGAGGAAAAATTTTTTTTTTATTCGAAAAGAGTTTTCAAAAACTTTTAGTTGTGGGGTGGGGGCGTGTGGTGGGGTGGGGGTTGGTGTGGTGTGTGTGTGTGGTGTGTGTGTGTTTGGGGGGTTGGTGTGTGACTGGAGAACCTCAATCGCAAAAGTTTCATAATCAAACAAGAATATTGATAAAATAATTACAATAATGACAACAAAAATAATGTTAATACTATCATTAAAAATCGTATCAGTAGTAGTAGTAGTAGTAACATTACCATCATCATTAATAATCATCATTTTCATTTTGCTTTTAGGCACCGGTAATGATCAATAAACAAGAGAAAAAAAACGGTCCCGTACACTTTTGGGGGGGGGTTGGGGGGGGGGGGGGGGGGGGGGGGGGGGGGAAGGAGAAAAAAGGGGGAAAAAGGGGAAGGAAAAAAAAGAAAAAAAATTTAAAAGGGAAAAAAAAAGGGGGGAAAAAAAAAAAAAGGGGGGGAAAAAAACCAAAAAAGAAAAAAAAAATTTTGGGAGGAAGGAAGAGGAGAGGGGAAAGAGGGGGAAAGAGAGAAGAGAAAAAAAGGAGAAAAGGGGGGGGAAAAAAAAAAAAAAAAAAAAGAAGAAGAAAATAAGAAAGAAAGAAAGAAATGGGAAACTAAACCAGAGAAAAACCCCCAAAAAACCCGACAAAAAAAGATAAAAAAAAAATTTTAAAAAAAAAAAAAAAATTTTAAAAAAAACAACAAAATATACTTAAAGGACATATAGAAAAAAAATTGAACACAAACCACCAGAGGACCTAAGAAAAAATAACAACTTCTAATAAAAATCTATAGAAAAAACGTTCTAGCGGTACAAAACAATACAAATACATAGTCCACAGTGCACCTCCCCCCCTTAACAATAGGCCTGCCCCTTCAAGTCCATAAAAAACCTAAAAACACAGTGATTTCGCCAATTGCCCCGAACGTTTCCTTTTTAAAAAGCAGGTCCACATAATTTTCCGGGGAAAAGGGAAAGGGAGGAAAAGGGGAGGGGGAAGGAGGAAAAGAGGAGGGGAGGGGAAAAGGAAGAGGAAGAGGGAAAAGGAAGAGGGGAAAGGAGGAGGAGGAGGGGGGGAGGAGGAGGAGGAGGAGGAGGAGGAGGAGGGAGTGAATAAATAGGTATGGAGGCGGAAGATGTAAGAAATTCGATACCAGAAGAGAGATAGGATGTAGAAAAAGAGGTAGAGGAAGAAGGAGGAGGATTACATAGGATTACATAGGAATAAACAGACACCAGGAGACCTTTGGTCCATACGAGGGTATTCTGAACTACTACTACTAACTACAATACTTGTAGGAAAACATTTTGGAAATATAAACCCCGGGCCCCAAAGAGGATAGGAACATGGAAGTTTATTTGTCAGAATGAAAGGT
>JACEEZ010012447.1:0-32441 GCA_016584305.1 Chionoecetes opilio | reverse complement strand
AAGGAAGAAGGTTTCAATAACCGTATGTTTTGGTCTGGGACAAGTTGTCGCCTAGGTCCAGTATATGGGGGAACCGGTTATTTTTATTATACTAAGGCCATTCAAATCTTTTCTGTTCTCGCACAATTTATCTTTCATCCGTCTTTCTTTCTCTCTCCTACTTCTATCTCCACCCCCCCACTCTCCCCCCATACACCCAGAGCACGAGTCCTAATGCGTGGGACATTATTTCGCGACCGTCAATAACTGGTAGAGTCAAAACTTCTCAACCTCCCCTCATCCTCCTGACAGATCGAAGAACACTCTTAGATTCTTAATGTCCTTAAAAACAGACACAATAGTGTCGGTTACGTTTATAAATGGGTGGGTTAGTCGAGTTATTCGCTAAATTAAAAGTCGACCAAATTTATGTTCCGACTCCACATACCTCGTCACTCTGGAAAACACGTTCGTAGGCTGACCAAAAGGGAGAACAACTCTCCCCGGATATTAGAATAAATGTATTAAATTCTTCTATATCAAATTAAAAGAACTGCGTCATAGGCAGCCATTTCATATGTATACTTGCTTCGTTAGCTAATTAGAGTCATTCGA
Source organism: Chionoecetes opilio (assembly GCA_016584305.1). Lineage (NCBI taxonomy): Eukaryota > Metazoa > Arthropoda > Malacostraca > Decapoda > Majidae > Chionoecetes > Chionoecetes opilio. The sequence continues at coordinate 31,847 of JACEEZ010012447.1, read as the reverse complement.
GGTCTTATATTCCCTTCAGGGGAAGTCTCTCATAAGTATCCGAACATTTCCCTTTTTTCCCGCTAATCCTCCCAACTTTGCCTCGGTTTTACCACTAGGAAATCAGTCACCTCTCTACTCCCTTCAAGGTAAGACATACGGTAACTCGCCCCTATCTCCTCCCCCTCTTTGTTATTAATTATAAATATATATATCTATATATATATATATATACCGTTGTTTAGTGTTCATTAACGCATAGGTAGCCTGTCATGCCCTTACAAGTGTTATTAAAGAGTCATCTCTCTACTCCCTTCAAGGCTCTGGCGAATGTCTCTGTCGGGAAAGAAATCAAGCCACATGGTACAGTGAATCACAAACCAATCCATTACTCTTACATTTTCTCTCCCCTATATATATTCCATGTATACCTATAGTGCTCAGTTTGTATGGACATAGATGGTAGTTCTAAGAATATAATTCAGTGAGGTAGGTTATGCTCTTTAGAGCTTTCCTTCGCCAAATTAGAGTTATACATGTACCTAAGTTCTCAAACAAGAGAAATAACTTTTCGTGGTGAATAAACCGGATGATGTTTAAAGTATAGCTTCTTGTGTTTCTTGCAAAAACCCCAGGTGACTATTCCCTTGTTATGGAAATATTTCCCCACGTCTCAAAAAGAGTTTCAGCCTTACTCGGTGTAATAATAAGTACCCCCCACGACTACCAAAAATTCTCATATAGTAAATCGTGTTCAGGGAGTAAACCATAGGACTACTCGCCTGGACTGGTGGCAGCATTTCCCCTTACTAAACCCTAAGTTCATCCCAATTCAGTTGTGACGAGGAGAATTTATTCGTCAATGGAGAATTATCTCAATTAATATCATTAAAAAACCAGATACCAGTACAGAGAAAAACCCTGGCATCACAGAAGTGCCCTCAGAATGTGCGCGCCCTTCGCCTTCTAGTAGAAGAAATTCTTCGGTCAGTCCTCGAGAGCGGGAACATCACCAGCATGGAAGACTTAGAAGAAGAACTCAAGAAGCGCTCCTCACAGAGTCGCACCACTAAGATGAAGGTCGAAGTAGTCATCCGTCCAGTCCTCATCATCATGCTGTACTGTCGAGCATCACATGAGATGACTGGCTCCTTCATCTAAAGGCAACTGAGATGATGCTGCCATACATGTTTGCTGCTCACAATTACAACTACAGCCGCTATGGACTCTACTATGTGCGGTCAATGACAAGGATTCAGCCAGATATCCTCGGAAAGTTCTATAAAGGACAGCAAAGTCTACGTCACACAGCAGGCCTCTGGAATGGTGAGTGGTCGGACATGTTCATTGAGACTACCTGGATGAGGAAAGGTCATGGTCCAGGGGGTATTATTGGCAACACAGAAAACCCCCAAACGATGGCCACATGGGTCTACAGCATGGATGCTGTCATGACCCTGACAGGAGATCTCAAGAGGATGGGAGACCATGATAATGGGAAGATGGAAGAAAAACATAAAAAGAAGAATTTCCAAGCCGAATTAGACATGATGGAGATGACAGACAGGTTATCCGACAGGCTCTTGCCTCTTTCATTGATCCTCTCGACCCATAATCACATGGAGGTGGGTTACTTCTGAACATCGTCAGTGGCAAGGTGGCCAGCCCCGAAGTCAACGTTGACAACTCGGTTGACTTAGGAACAACAATGATGACAGACTTCGAGATCATGTGACCTGAGGGATTTCACACAACTATCTCAAAATGTGTTATCACATTTGAAGAGAAGAAGAAACGTGTGAAAGTTGCTGGACATGATGTCATGGACCCAGAGGCGATCTACAATCGAGTGATTGGTTTACTAGTCAGTCAGCGGGATTTGGACCTTCAAGGTGTATTTGCAACTGAGCTGACAACATACCCACCATCAATGTTTGCTCCAGATGGCACCATGCGTATTGCCACAGGTAAAGCCACACTAAAGAAAAACCTTCCAGTCGAGATATCTCAGAGGAATGCCTTGACCCCAACTGCAATTGTGGTGGACGTATCTGCTCTGCTCTGGACTCTTGCATGGCCAGTCCAAGGCACTGTAGAAACTTTCATCACTACCTTCAAGCTCTGGCTCTCTGAAAGACTTACGGAGGCTGATGTTTATCTCTGCTTTGATAGATACCATGACTACTCCATTAAGAGCAGCACAAGGAATTCAAGAAGCATGACAGCACGAGTATATAACCTCACCCTGCAGACTCGACTTCCATCTAGAGATGCAATTCTGAAGAACTACAAGAACAAGGTCCAGCTCAACAAACTTCTTTGCCAGCATATCCTGACTGATGACACATTCCTCGAGGCGGTCACAGACTCCCATGTCCTCATTGTCACAGGCGAAGAATCCATCCCCACACAGGTGCATAAGGGGCAGAAATCATTGTGTAGGGATCTTGCCTCAACATTTGAAGAGGCTGACAACATCATTGCTCAACAAGTTGTGGCATTGGGACCAATCCGGATGCACGTGTGCTTGCATTAGTAGATGACACCGACGTGTTTGTGTTGCTGTTGTTCTTTTATGGAAACTCTTCTCTCCAGTCCGCCATCTACATGCAGTCACCAGTTTATGGCCGTTGTTGCATTGACATTAAGGCCACGTATATGAAGCACAGCACCATTGTGCCAGACCTACTTGCTATTCATGCTATTTCAGGATGTGACTCTGTAGCTGGTATTGGTAAATATGGTATTGGTAAAGCTACTGCTTTAACTGTTGCATCAAAAAGATACAGGCTGGATCTACTTGGAGATGTGGCGGCTAAGGTAACACAGGTGACAGAACAAGCAAAGGAGTTCATGGTTGCGTGTTATGGTGTAAAAAAATGGTCATCTATGACAGAGTGCAGGCAGCATGTGTGGGCTCAGAAGACTGGTAAGACTTCCTCCGCCCCAAAACTATGCAGTCTACCACTGACCACAGAAGCATTCCATGAGAATGTTCTACGAGCTCACCTCCAAGTGGCAATCTGGCGAGCGGCTTTAAGCGGAGATCCCCCAGCAATGGATCCAGTACATTTTGGCTGGGAAACTGATCATGTCAACAAGTGCCTCATTCCACGGAACATGTGCCAGGGGACAGCTTATGCACCTGAGAACGTCCTGAAACTTGTACGCTGTAGCTGTGATTCAGAGAAGGCATGCCGCGGGGGCAAATGTGGTTGTATGAGCCGTCAGCTGCCATGCACCGTCTTTTGCGCTTGTGGTGCTGCTAGTGGTGTGTGCCACAACCCATTCAACTTGAAAAATGATGGAGAAAACAATATGGAGGAAGAATGTTAGGATAATAATTGTACTTTGTGATGTAGTACGAGTTAAGCCAACGGAAAACGGCTATAACACAGTATTTTTAAGTAAATGTATGTCTAGTATTTACATGTCTTTATTGTGTAAGGAATTGAGATTTCCAATTATCATGTTTGCTTTGGATTTTAATGTTTCTCATCCAGAAAATATGAAGTGAAAATGCATCAAGAATTTATCATAATTAAATGCAGAAAAACTACTTTTTTTGTGTAATTTTGCCCACCATCTTGGTATATATTCAATAGGATGTCTTGAAACCATTAAAACAATGCCAGAATCGGATTCTGTGCACCCGAAAACATACCTATAGACTATAAAAACAACATATTTGTGAGCTCAGAACAGAAATTATGAAGGGTTTTGTTAATTGACCATTTTTGGCGACCATTTTGTTTTCTGAAATTGGCAAGCGGGTGTGAAGCTCACACCCACCCAGAAATTGAATTAGACACCAAGTTCTATCGAAAAATGCAATAAAATGATTACCCTCTCGCAGTGCAAGGTTCCATGGCCCTGCCACCGGACTAGCAAGGCAAGAGGAAGGAGAGCTTATTCCTGCCGTGTCTGGGGCTATTCTCGCAATGATGGACGATTCTAGTGATGAAGAAGAAGATATTATGTACCAGTACCATCCACTGCTGGCATCTTTGGCAGATATGATGAGGTATTGTGTGAGGTATGAGGTAAAATGGTACCAAATTAAGCATGGCGATAATCTACATCATATCACCCAGTCTGTGACTGTGAATGGTTGGCTTTGATAAGCGGCGGCCTTCTTCTTCTTCTTCTTCTTCTTGTGACCGACATATAAAGCGGCGGCCTTCTTCTTCTTCTTCTTCTTGTGCCCGTTGTTGTTATCGCTTCATAGGTCCTCTTCCACTTCGTCTCCTTCGTTAACAAAACTTGTTTAACTCTTCCCCTGTTTATTTAACTTTCTGCCATGCCATTCTCTGTTATGAACTGGATGAACTGAAAATTCTACCCACCAATGGATGTGGGTAGAGAAAGTTCAGGGTTATGCTGGGTCACTACGCGGGTCGCCTCGGACCTAGGTTTTCGTGCGCAAATGGAACGCCTGAATTCTTAGGTTCCGTGAACTGGTTCATGAAATGTCGCAAATGGAAGAGGCCTATAGTCGCCAGTCACTTGCCACTGCACTAATGTCGCCAGGCACAATATATTACGAATTTTAGCATCACTACTAATTTGTATGTGCCACTGAAGACGCATCCACAGTAGTTTATATTATGTACATCACACTACATGTCTTCAGTGACACACAAAAGTCTGTAGGGATGCTATAATTCGTAATATATTGTGCCTGGCGACATTAGTGAGTGCATGTGGCAATTACTGGACTATAGTGTTATATCTACGGTACCTTGTATATTCTTATACGTGGTCTTAAGGTAAGTCCATGCTTTTGAATGTACATCTGTGTGCTTACTTTTGTCCTGTTATCTGTAATTACATTATTTCTACGACGATATTCACTCTATTACTAGTTCCGCCTGTCCCGCTGTTTTGCGAAATATTAACCTAACCTGACCTGACCTGACCTAACCTAACCCTACTGGACTAGTTTTTCTCAAGAACCTGAAATTTAATATCGGCCATGTAGGCAAAGTAAGGATCGGCACTTATTAATCTAAACAGATGTGTTAAGGACAGTAAGTATAACACGTAGAGCCAACATTTGGGTCAGCTTACCGTGGAGCCCTTGTTCTTAAGATTTTCCCTCAACGCAATGCTAGTCATTTCCACAATACCTATCAGCACCTCTACCTACAAATTAATTTTGTTCATGTCCGTCAACAGTAATGTTATGCATACTTAAGATATCTTGCAATGTTTTGTGGTGGAATTCGGATGATGATGAAGGTTTATGGTACTCTCGTCCCCGTCGGCGAGAGTTCCAACATTTTCACGTTCTCAACAATTGTGTGAGAGATCTCTAAGAACCAAAATTGGAGCATAATGCATCAGCGCAAACGTTTCCGGTCTGCTTTTGACAGCATAATTAGTAAAATTAGAAAAACAACGTCTGGTGTTATGGTTAAAAGACTCGAGAAAGTTATTTCACCAGACGACGTTCTACTCTCACCATGTCATTCCATTTTAGCTCTATTAGTGTGGTCCGAAAGTTAAGCCCGTGCTACTAAATGTACAAATCAGGCTAATTTGTGCCATATTATCAGCGAAATTCAGCAAAAACTACTACGTCGCAGCTAGGCCCTATCGTCCGGCCGATAAGACATGATCATTCTTTCACCAGTTTTAAAGTTGTCCTGTCATGTCATTAACCTTGTATATTCTTGTTCGTGGTCTTAAGGTAAGTCCATGCTTCTGAATGTTTCTCTATCTATATGTTTACTTGTGTCCTGTTATCTGTAATTACATTATTTCAACGACGGTACTCACTGTGTAAGAAGCTGTGCCCTTCCCGCCATATTTGTTGTAATCTCTGACGTCACGGCAAGAAGCCGTGAGAAGCGAGCCCGTCGAAATTTTAAACACAACAAACAAACTTAAAACTACACTTATCAAATGTCACCACTCTTAAAAAATAGCAAAGACAACTACAAATAAATAAAAAACTAAAAAATAGACAACTACCCGAGAAACGAGGCGATATTGTATGAGAAGTGAGGTTTCCGGCGTCTGGCGGACTTAATGTAGGTCTTACGGCAATGTCGAAGGCTCACTTCCGATAGAGTTTTTTGCGCTCTACAACTTTGTCTTCAGTGAAATTTTCGAATCTCGATCGTAAGTGGCTTTTCTGTGGGTGTAAAGTGTAACGGAGTGTGTTTCAGGTGAGCTTCGTGGCTTCTGGCGGACTAAGTGTAGGTCTGAATGTAATTTTGAGGTCACAATCCCGATAGAGTTTGTGGCCCTCTACAACTTTGTCATTCAGTGAAATTATTTTAATCTCGACCGTAAGTGGCTTTTCTGTACGAAAACCCCCCCTGAGCCTCAGAAAAACCGTCAGCAATGGTCTGTGACTTTTGGTTCTCGAGTTGCCAGGTGTGGGAATTTATGTCACATATATATTTAATTTGAAAGTTCTCTTACCTAACATCAAACCCATATATCCCTGCCCGACTCCATACCCTAGCTAATCAACAAACTAGGATACTTATCGGTGGATAGTGGGTTAAAAATGGGCTGTAGGTCTTGTATTAATACTGCAATGGTCTTGTGATCCGCAGTGGTCGCCGGGATCGAGGCCGCCCGTGAAATACAGAAGCGGAGGGGCGGAGGCGAGTGTTTCGTTACGGGTTTTCACACCAAGTTACTTGACGCACGGCTATTGTTATCAGTGTGTTGTTTCTTTACACATGTCCTTTGATTTTAAGCTATATGTACAAAAGAGTCTATATACAATTCTTATCAATGTAATCAGATAAGATCAAAGAGATGTTACTCTCACGGGAACTGGAATAGTACTTGTACTGGTAGACAAGCAAGCACGTATATTAGATTGATGTTAGCCTCACGGAGGGTCTGGGTGTACTGATTCTCCGATGGGCAGCGGCTAGGGGCCACCCTACCTATAGCCACGTACAGAAATCTTAGTGGCTAGTATTTATGGGCGGCAACCAATGACCGCGCTCCAAATTAAGGTACTAATTATTTAAGTGCAATGTTTATTAACCACTGGGAATATTAATTTATCCTATCCCAGTACTAATCATTTACTTATATTACCTTAATATTACCCATTACCATTATAATTATATATACATTCCTACTCACACCCCCTATAACGAGTGGAAAATACCTCGCTCACAAGGGGGGAGGGGGAACAAAACCACCACTCTACCAATTATGCGAGGGTGGTTTATGGATAATTTCCACACTGGGGGCCGGCGAAAACTGAAGTTACGCTTCATGTGACATCACCCCAGGCCACATAGCGCCGGAATATTTCAATAGTGGTTTCGGCACTGTGGTCTTTAGCTATTTTAAAATTAAAAGCTCTGATAGAGGTACCAGTGAATATTCTGACATATACTTGATCGGGGGGAGAGTTATCTCCTGATGTTATAGTATCCCCAGTATAGTCATCACCATTGACCTCAAATGGTTTTAAGAGCTCATTATCAGCGGGAAGTTCAAGGGGACCTAGATAGGAGACTAGTCTATAGTCAGATCTATTAAATTTAATGAGAAATCTGAGGTAATGTTTGACTGCCTGTCTACCATGATTTATCTAAAATTGACACCTGATATCGGCCAACATTGTAGCCATTCCGCCATGTAATGAGTTCCTATGATTTTCTTCCACCAACAATTTAGTAAGATGATGGCGTTTGGGAATTAGTATGGGATGGCAGGTTTTATTTGGAAGATCAGCTTGAAAATTTCGACCTCGACACCTAATACCCTCATGATCAAGGAACAGACCCAATATGGTCAATTTGTTCCTATGGGGGCTGGCTGAAGCCAATAGCTGATATTCCTCAGGAAATACCTGCTTCTGTATTGTTCTGATACAAAACTTCAAAGGATCAGAGCTATCCCTTTTATTAACCTTGCAGGGAATATTAACCTTGCAGGGAGTATTAACCTTGCAGGGAGTATTAACCCTGCAGGGAATATTAACCTTGCAGGGAGTATCAACCTTGCAGGGAGTATTAACCTTGCAGGGAGTATTAACCCTGCAGGGAGTATTAACCTTGCAGGGAGTATTAACCCTGCAGGGAGTATTAACCTTGCAGGGAGTATTAACCCTGCAGGTAGTATTAACCAATAAGGAAAACCTTTCTATGTCTATCACAGGATCTGGGATCAATTCAGGTTCCCTTATTATATCTTCAGATATGTCTGACTGAGTGGAAACCATATTAGGATTATTATTACACTCTTTCAGCCAGGTAGGGCCTTTAAACCATAATCCTGTATTCAATTTGAGGTTGCTATCTCCTCGCGACACATTATTATTAGGATTTTCATTAGTGGCAATATATTCATTATGAACTGGAATACCACTTTCCTCTAAAACCTCACTTATTGGTGTGGGCAAGAAAGTGGTTCCTAGTCTGGTAATTAATAGGGGTTGTGCATGACTAGGAATACTCTCCTGTTCGACTGTATGGGTATGTGGGATGGGTCCCATTATTACCTTACCACCAGCACTAGTGAACATTGAGACGTTATGTATTTTGATGACCTTCCTTAGGTAACGCCCAAAATAATCGGCTCCTATTATTAATTGGAAAGGTCCATCAATGTCTTTGAAGGTAACTAGTTTAACACCATTATCCCTCAGCATTTCAGCTGTGTCTTTTAGTCCATTAACAGTTAAACTAATACCAATATTATTTACTACTACAGCAGCTACCCTACATTTATATCTTCCCAATTGGACTAGGGGTTGAACTATGTCATAGGTTTGAGCCTCATTATTGGCGAGGAAACCTGATATGGCTATGTTCACTTTATTAATTATGGGTACTTGTAATAATTCAACTATCTCTCTGCTTATGAAGGATCTTTGTGCACCACTGTCAAACATTGTCTTTACTATGACTGCATGACCATTATGGCCTCACATTCAAATCCGCAGTGGGAACAGCTGCTGAACTACTCTTATTAGTGACTGCCATTTTAACTACTGTAGGGTCTGCGTTATTATCACTGTTAGGACAAAGAGCGATGTTATGAACAGATTGTTTACATTTCCTACAAGTTCTTAAGCTTATAGGCCATGCATTTGAAGCATGTTTACCACGGAGACAGGTTAGGCAAATACCAAGGCGCATTAACCTTTCAACTCTCGTGTAACAATCTGAATAGATATTACATGTGGAGGGCGTATGTTTCCCCTCACATAAGACACAATTTATTATTCGTACTTCACTAGAAGTCGCCCTTGATGTAGGGATTGTATCCATTATTTGAGTAGGTCTAAGTGGTTTACTGGTAGGCTGAGAAGTTTGAATCTTAATTACAGGCTGTTTGATTTGCGTAACAGGCGCAGGATAACTACCCACTAACGAGGGATCCTTAAACTCTGAGGGTGGCTGCTATAGCTGATTACCTTCAGGCGTAATAATCGTGATCTCCTTGTGGGGGGGTTCTTGCGTAATACCTTGCAAACTTTGGGTTAAAGAAGCTATCGCTGTTGATGGAATATGAGCACACTCCAGTAATCCCTCATATTCAATTACTTTATCGAGATATCTTTGACATTCGTGTTCATGATTGATAACACATAACTGAATCATTTCTTTATCCCCAGCTTGTCTTAATTTAACTTCATATATGCAGTAAGCCGTCTCATATTTTCCCCATTTAGTTTTTAGCTTTAGCAGACCCGAGTTTAAACTATTATAGTCTATAGGGTTAGTCCCAGCTGCTTCATCACACGTATTATATAATCGTGTCAGCCAACCTAATTTAGCAGCTAATGATTTAGTCCCTTCCGTCATGATTTTAATTGATTAACTCAAGTGAAATATTAAATTCAAGATTACGTTACTAAAACATTGCTAGTTGATAATTAATTATATTATAAGTGCGGGAAGCGCTGTTGGCTGGCCTAACAAGGCGCATAACCAGGCCTATGGCCAACCCCCACTTTAGTTATTACAACTAACTAGTACGTAACGTCTGATGCTATCTACTAACACAGGGTGATGGCATATGGTAGTTGAACAGCTGAGTCATTCTTGACGCCGCGAAAACCCCCGCCTCCAGCCTCATAACCAGCGATTGTGGTAGGCTCATAACTACCTCACAATAAACGATCACTTTGAATCACATGAACATCAATATTCCTCTACACGGGGCACCAATGTGGGAATTTATGTCACATACATATTTAATTTGAAAGTTCTCTTACCTAACATCAAACCCATATATCCCTGCCCGACTCCATACCCTAGCTAATCAACTAACTAGGATACTTATCGGTGGATAGTGGGTTAAAAATGGGCTGTAGGTCTTGTATTAATGCTGCAATGGTCTTGTGATCCGCAGTGGTCGCCGGGATCGAGGCCGCCCGTGAAATACAGAAGCGGAGGGGCGGAGGCGAGTGTTTCGTTACGGCGTCAGAAGGGTTTTCACACCAAGTTACTTGACGCACGGCTATTGTTATCAGTGTGTTGTTTCTTTACACATGTCCTTTGATTTTAAGCTATATGTACAAAAGAGTCTATATACAATTCTTATCAATGTAATCAGATAAGATCAAAGAGATGTTACTCTCACGGGAACTGGAATAGTACTTGTACTGGTAGACAAGCAAGCACGTATATTAGATTGATGTTAGCCTCACGGAGGGTCTGGGTGTACTGATTCTCCGATGGGCAGCGGCTAGGGGCCACCCTACCTATAGCCACGTACAGAAATCTTAGTGGCTAGTATTTATGGGCGGCAACCAATGACCGCGCTCCAAATTAAGGTGTTAATTATTTAAGTGCAACATTTATTAACCACTGGGAATATTAATTTATCCTATCCCAGTACTAATCATTTACTTAAATTACCTTAATATTACCCATTACCATTATAATTATATACATTCCTACTCACACTCCCCCTATATAGAGTGGAAAATACCTCGCTCACAAGGGGGGGGGGGAGCAAAACCACCACTCTACCAATTATGCGAGGGTGGTTTATGGATAATTTCCACACCAGGTATGAATTTTACGGTTTTTTCGTTCTGACGAGTTTATGCGACTTTTTGGGCCCAATGACCGTTAACATATTTTGAGCAACGTATGGTTTACTATCTTTTGGCTGTAATGTACAAACGCTCTACGACTGACGGTTTGGGAGTTAGAGTATGAATGTTACGTTATGGTTTTTCCCGTTCAACAAATATTCGTCATTGGGAAAATTACATAGAATAGCAATTATTTATACCGTCATTATACACAATTATTACTGAGATAGTTTTCACGTATATATGTAAATAACAAATATCATACTTTTTGGCTGCAAAATTCCTTAACATTTTGACCTCATTTGGTTTTTGGCTTTTTACGACGAAACTATTAACCTAAGAAATAAGACACAAATAAATTATGTCCAGTTTGACGAGTTCTACCCAATGGCACACTCAGTTTAGTCCTAACATGTCACGTTCTCGATATATATAGTTTTTTTTTTTAAGTTTTTCGAAAACATTGATTTGTGGCTTTATTTATGCATAAATATTACGTCCGCGTATACCACTGGGTCGGCCGTCTAGAGCTGCATCTTTTATGTTCCATACCGTTTTTGTCCTTACGTTTATGGTTACTGAGATATTAATGAAAAGTTCATTCGCATAAAAACTTCCTGGGCCTGCAGATTTTTGGAGAAAATAAATATATTCCGATTTGGATGAAAATTAGTTTATAGGGGCTTCTGCTGATGCGGATCACGAATCTGGTCTTCGTTTTCCGATATTTTGTTCTAAACGCAATTGTTTCCCCTCTGTAAGACTGGCGGCTAGTGTTACTAGCCGAAAAGCCGCCCTCTGGGCGGACTTTTTGGCTAGCTCCTGCGGAGGGCTATTCCAGATAGCCACACACTCTCCAGATAGCCCCTTCTAACTTTCCTGAAATCATGGATGTAGAAATGTATGTATTAACGCCTTACCCATCACCACACACCCATTACCCATCACCACACACCCATTACCCTTCACCCCCCCACCTATTCCCTCACCCATCACCCCCCACCCATCACCCCACACCCATTACCCATCACCCCACCCATTCAGTCACCCATTACCCATCACCCTACATCAAGGTTTCTTCAATTCTCGCAACCCACTTTTTTTTCACAATTCTCGCTAATAACTACTAGAAATAAAAATAAATTAAGTGATCGGATCATCCCCAAAGTGGCCTTAAAATGTTCCCCTCGTCGACCTGGTTCCAAAACTGTGCCATATGATGGGATTGCGCCACTGGGGGCGGAACCTATCGCGGGCACACAGGCAGACAGACAGACTTTCGCTTATATTAGCATAGATGTATCAAGGGGTTAATCTCGTTTATTTCTTTAGATTATATTTTCTTTTTTCAACAGTAGTCAAGTGTGAGTTAATCTCTAAGAAATATATGACAAGTGAAATCATGATGTCTCCGCTGAGTGAGTCTCCCTCGCTGTCTCCAGTGTCTGTGTCAGAGAGAGAGAGAGAGAGAGAGAGAGGAGAGAGAGAGAGAGAGAGAGAGAGGAGAGAGAGAGAGAGAGAGAGAGAGAAGAGAGAGAGAGAGAGAGAGAGAGAGAGAGCGAGGAGCGAGCGAGAGACGAGCGAGCGAGCGAGGAGAGAGAGAAGGAGAGAGAGAGAGAGAGAGAGAGGAGAGAGAGAAGAGAGAGAGAGAGAGAGAGAGAGAGAGAGAGAGAGAGAGAGAGAGAGAGAGAGACGAGAGAGAGAGAGAGAGAGAGAGAGAGAGAGAGAGAGAGAGAGAGAGAAGAGAGAGAGAGAGAGAGAAGATGAGATGAGAAAGAGAGAAGAGGAAGAAGAGAGAGAGAGAGAGGAAAAATAGTAAGTAAGGACATAGAGACGAGAGAAAGAGAGGAAAGAGAGAGAGAGAGAGAAGAGCGAGAGAGAAGAAGAGAGAGAAAGAGCAGACAGACGAGAGAGAAAATATAAAATAATCTGCAGAGACAGAGATAAGAGAAGACAGGACAGAGGATGAAAGAAAGAGGATGAAGAGACAGAGGAACACAGATAGACAGAGAAGAAGATGAGGATGATAAGAGATATCAGAGCAGAGTAGTAGGAGTAGTATAGAAGAGATCGGTGGAGGAGAAATGGAGGATGAGAAAAAGTAGGAAAGAGGAAAGGAGGATAGAAGAGGAGGAGGAGGAGGAAATAGTATGTGTAAGCACATTAATTCTCTCCTCTCCTTTCTTCTCATTATTCATCAAAATCATCTTCCTTTGAGAGACAGAGACAGAGAGACAGACAGACACAGAGAGAGACAGAGAAAGAGAAAGAGACAGACAGACACACAGATAGACAGAGAAAAAAATAATAATAATAATATCAATACTACTACTACTACTACTAGTATAATAATCAGTGGCAGCTCGTGATAAAATACAATGGAGGGACTGCAAGCTTTACACAACAGTAGGATACACAAATTTTACCTATCTCAGGTATGAGTTGTAGTTGATGTTCACGGATTTCAGGGCATGGTAGTAGTGGTGGTGGTAGAAGAGATGGTGGTGGTGGTGGTGGTAATAGTGGTGGTGGTGGTGGTAAAAGGGATGGTGGTGGTGGTAGTGGTAGTGCTGGTGGTAGAAGGGATGGTAGTGGTGGCAGTAGAGGGGATGGCTGAGGTGGTGATGGTAGAATTACAGTATTACTTGAAAATAAAGTCGGTACCGCTTGATTTCAGTTTTTACATTTAATGTCAGCTGGGATCAGTTGATGTTTTGCAAATACTTCACTGGATTTTCCATAGTCAGAGGGTAATTAAAGAAAGCACGATTTAACCACACCGTCTACACGCACTGTAAATACGAGAGGGACGAGACTTAGCTGCCTCCGTTGCAGCTCACTGTGTTCACAAGTGGCGCGAAGGCAGCGCAGACATGAATCGTACAGCAAATACGAAAGTAACTTAAATTTTGGTCTGGTTTTAATGAACATTCACTTAGTAACGTATTGAAAATAATTAATCATATAATGACTTTTTATTATGATATATTTGTTAGTTAGTTACGATAGGTTACGGATAGGTTAGGTTAGAATTTCCTGGTCATAACATGCTTACTGTGCGTGGGAATCATAATGAGGGTATTTACCAGACAATCCTATGGTTAGTTTCGGAGCTACAGCCAAGCGTGTTCACTGGGAAACCACAGACTGGCACAGAGAACGGGACTATGCCCCCGGGGCTTGAGACAGGTGGACTCAGGGATGCCACTAAAGACACTCTACTAGTAGGTTAGGTTAGAGTGTCTGTACAAAGGCTACAAACCTGTTAGTCATTATAACTATAGGTAGGGTTTTCATGTTTTTATTATTTTTTATTTTTTTTATTTCTCTCTTTCCGTCTATCTGTCTGTGTCTGTGTCTGTCTTTATTTCTCTCTCTTTCCGTCTATCTGTCTGTGTCTGTGTGTCTCTTTCTCTTTCTCTTTCTCTCTCTGTGTCTATCTGTCTGTCTACATATAATATTTCATATATGTAGGGTTATGGTTTTCATGTATATTTCATCCCTCCAACATGTCTCAGAAGCATTAGTGTGGTCAGTCAGTCAGCCAGTGGTGATGGTAATAGTAAGAACCATTGACACTTACGTATAGACCATTTAAGCTGATACAATATAGGCACGAGTAATATTGGGCTATAAGCTGTATAGACCATTTAAGCTGATACAATATAGGCACTGTTGAGTTAATATTGGGCTATAAGCTGTAGGGTACTTTGTCTTTGGGACAGTGGTGTGTGTGCAGTGTCAGTATTGACAAGGTAATGCTGGACTAACTTTTGTACATTGCAAGTTCATTTACAAACCCCACGAACGTACGAAAGTATGGGAGCTCCTGTATTTGCCTCAATGTTACTTTTGTTCGGGTTGTAAAAACTCCAACTGTTATTAATTCACTCATGGTGCTTTATCATAACTATTTCCATTGTGTTTGAGTTACTTTTGACCCATTGCCATAATGACACTAGCTACCCCCTTTTTAGGCAAATTTCTGCCTTATTGTATTAATGCCTTATATTTAGGGGAATTTCACACTAGTATACCAGTTTCATTTTTCCCAGGTTTACTTTGATATTCTAGGGAAAAATCTCCCATGAAATAGACACAGGTGTAAATATTTATAGCCTCGTTTTTTTTCTAACTTCGTCGACTGTTTTGTATATTTGTAGACAATTTGGACTTAGTTTTTAATGCAGTTGTCATCACTTTCCCTGCGGCTGTGCAATGAGAAGGAGACAGAGTAAGGTTTATGCGATATACATATGTGTGACCTTGCAGAAAATAGGAGTGTAACTTATGCATGGAAAGACTGTTTTTTAAGGCAATCAGCAGATAAACCTTTAAAACCCTGGATACATTTATTAAAAGGGTCACACCTGCCCCGCCAACCCAACAACTGCTGGGCCATTACTCTCTCACAGAAACACAAGGGGCACGGCTGCCACCAAACATGTAACACACTCCCCACCCCCCACCACCACCACCACCCATTTGCCACACAGGACACACTCCCAACGGGCCCAGGGTACAACCACACTTGTCCACACAACACACCACCTCAAAAGTGGATCTTCATGTGGTGGCAAATATCACCCTTTGTCTTGAAACATTGCTACAAAATCACACTTGAACTCCCGCAAGCCAGTGTGTCAAAAGGTTTGTGTTGGGTGATTTTTTGAAGGGGTTTATAAAACCTTTTCCCACATTAGGCATTCATGATTCCTAACACCACTGTGTGTCAGGGTGTGGTGGTGAGTTCACTCTTTCTAGCAAATCTTTTCCCACACTCTAAACATTCATAATTTTAACACACTGTGTGTCGGGGTGT
The DNA here is from genome assembly GCA_016584305.1 of Chionoecetes opilio. NCBI lineage: Eukaryota > Metazoa > Arthropoda > Malacostraca > Decapoda > Majidae > Chionoecetes > Chionoecetes opilio. Next base: position 16,011 of record JACEEZ010012447.1, on the reverse strand, counting down.
GTGTGTGGTGAGTTCCACCTTTCTAGCAAATCTTTTCCACACTCTAAACTTTCATAATTTTTAAACACCACTGTGTGTCAAGGTGTGTTGTGAGGTCACTCTTTCAGCAAATCTTTTCCCACACTCTAAAATTCATAATCTTAACACCACTGTGTGTCAAGGTGTGTTTGGTGAGGGACCCATTGTATAAATCTTTTCCCACACTCTAAACATTCATAATTCCCAAAACACCACTGTGTGTCAGGGTGTGTTGGTTTGAGGTTAGACTTTCAGTAAATCTTTTCCCACACTCAAAACATTCATGGTTCTTAACACCACTGTGTATCAGGGTGTGTGTGGTGAGGTCACTCTTCTAGCAAATCTTTTCCCACACTCTAAACATTCATAATTCTTAACACCACTGTGTGTCAGGGTGTGTGTGGTGAGTTCCACTTTCTAGCAAATCTTTTCCTACAACTCTAAACATTCATAATTCTTAACACCACTGTGTGTCAGGGTGTGTGTGGTGAGGTGACTCTTTTGAGTAAATCTTTCCCAAAACTCTAACATTCATTAATTCTTAAACACCACTGTGTGTCAAGGGAAAGTTGCTAAGGTGACTTTGCATTTGAATGTTTTGTCACACTGCTGGGCACTTCAGCCCCACTGTGTGCTTGTGGCCTGATTTGCTGCCCCCAGGTGATTTCTTGCCATCACCCTGTGCCTCCCCACACCTGAGGCAGACTGATCCTGCTGCTCCCGGCCACTCATGCTGCTCCCCGGGCCCCCACAGCCTCCACCGCAGCAACACCCCGCCACCCCCACGCGACGGCCGGTCCTGCGGGAACCCTCGGGGATGCCGCAGCGAGCCGGGTCAGTGCAGGGCGGGGCAGCCGGCTTGGACTGTGACCTCAGCACCTGCAACAGTGGTGACAGTCAGCACACAGAGAGCCACGCGCTGCCCTGTTATCTGAGACCCTGACTAATTTTTCCCGGCCAAGTTTTAGTGCTTTTTCTGATGGAGATTCAGTGTCTTTAATGCAAACGACGACATTAAAATTCGTTGATGAAATTATTATTATTTTTTTTTTTTAATATGGGTTTCCGGAAAATAAAACTATCTCCATTAAACAAGCGGTCAATTTATAGTTTCACCCAACCAACGATTTTCTGATGCGCCTTATGTTTTTCTGGTGTGTTTTTATGTGTTCTGAATTAATCTGCTAACCGTTTCTGTCGCATTTTTTTTTTTTTTTTTTGGCAAAAATGACAAAACAGAAACAAAAAAATTAACCTAAACCTAACCTAACCTTTACCTAACATAACTTTTACCTAACTAAAAAAAACAAAAAAATAAAACTAACCTTTATCAATCTATAAAAAAAATTTAATAAATAAATAATTGCGACAGAATCGGTTAGCAGATTCATTCCAAATACATAAAAACACACCAGAAAAACATAAGGCGCATCACAAAATCGTTGGCTGGGTGAAACTGTAAATTATCCCAAAAAGCAGCAATTGTAGGCCAGGAACAATGAGTCTGTGTCTCTGAAAACGCCCGCGCAGTCCTCGTGCATTATTACCGTGTGTGTGTGTGGTGTTGTGAGGAGGAACCCTGGGAGCCCTGGTGGTGATGTCCTGGCAGGCTGTGTGTGTGTGTGTGTGTGTGTGTGTGTGTGTGTGGGGTTGTGTGTGTGTGTGTGTGTGTGTGTGGTGTGTGGGGTTGTGAGAGGAACCTGGGAGCCTGGTGGTGATGCCCTGGCAGGCTGTGTGTGTGTGTGTTGTGTGTGTGTTTGGGGTTGTGAGAAGGAACCCTGGGAGCCCTGGTGGTGATGTCCTGGCAGGCTGTGTGGGTGGGGTGTGTGGTGTTGTGAGGGGGAGCCCTGGGACCCCGGTGGTGATGTCCTGGCAGGCTGTGTGTGTGTGTGTGTGTGTGTGTGGTGTTGTGAGAAGGAACCCTGGGAGCCCTGGTGGTGATGTCCTGGAGGCTGTGTGTGGTGTGTGTGGTGTTGTGAGGAGGAACCCTGGAGCCCTGGTGGTGATGTCTGGCAGGTGTGGGTTGTGTGTGGTGTTGTAGGAGGAACCTGGAGCCCCCGGTGGTGATGTCCTGGAGGCTGTGGTGTGTGTGTGTGGTGTTGTGGAGGAACCGGGAGCCTTTGGTGGTGATGTTGGAGCTGTGTGTGTTCTGTGTGTGTGTGTGTGTGTGTGTGTGTGTGGGTGTGGTGTGTGGTGTTGTTGTGTGGTGTTGTGAGGAGAAACCCGGGAAACCCTGGTGGTGATGCCTGGCAAGGCTGTGTGTGGTGTGTGTGTGTGTGTGTGGTGTTGTAGAGGAACCGGGGGCCCGGTTTGGGGATGTCTGGCAGTGTGTGGTGGTGTGGTTTGGGGGTTGTGAGGGAGGAGCCAACTGTGGTGAGTGCCTGTGTGTGTGTTTGTGTGTGTTGTTGTGGGGTGTGAGAAGGAACCCGGAGCATGGTGGTGTGTCCTGGCAGGCTGTGTGTTGTGTGTGGTGTTGTGAGGGGAACCCTGGGAGCCCTGGTGGTGATGTCCTGGCAGGCTGTGTGTGTGTGTGTGTGGTGTTGTGAGGAGGAACCCTGGGGGACTGGTGGTGATGTCCTTGGGCTGTGTGGGGGGTGTGTGTTGGGGTGGGTGTGTGTGTGTGTGTGTGGTGTGTGTTTGTTGTGTGTGGTGTTGTGAGGAGGAACCCTGGGAGCCCTGGTGGTGATGTCCTGGCAAGGGTGTGTGTGTGTGTGGTGTGTGTGGTGGGGTGGTGAGGGGGAACCCTGGGAGCCCTGGTGGTGATGTCTGGCGGCTGTGTGGTGTGTGTGTCTGTGTGTGTGGTTGTGAGGAGGAACCTGGGAGCCCTGGGGGTGATGTCCTGGCAGGTGTGGGTGTGTGGTGTGTGGGAGGAACCTGGGAGCCTGGTGGGATGTCTGGCAAAGGGTGTGTGTGTGTGTGTGAGTGTGTTTTAGAGGACTCTGGAGCCCCGGTGTGATGTCTGCAGGGTGTGTGGTGTGTGGTGGTGTTGTGAGGAGGAACCTGGGAGCCTGGTGGTGATGTCCTGGCAGGCTGGGGGTGTGTGTGTGTGTGTGTGTGTGTGTGTGGTGTTGTGAGGAGGAACCCTGGGAGCCCGGTGGTGATGTCCCGGCCCGGCTGTGTGTGTTTTGGTTGTGTGTGTGGTGTGTGGTGTGTGTGTTGTTGTGTGTGTGGTGTGGTGTGTGTGTTGTGGGTGTTGTGGGAGGAACCCTGGGAGCCCTGGTGGTGAGGGCCTGGCAGGCTGTGTGTGTGTGTGTTGTGTGGTGTTTGTGAGGGGAACCCTGGGAGCCCTGGTGGTGATGTCCTGGCGGGCTGTGTGGTGGGGTGGTGTTGTGAGGAGGAACCGGGAGCCCTGGTGGTGATGTCTGGCAGGCTGTGTGTGTGTGTGTGTGTGTTGTGAGGAGGAACCCTGGGAGCCCTGGGGGTGATGTCCGGCAGGCGGTGTGTGTGTGGTGTTGTGAGGAGAACCCTGGGAGCCTGGGTGGTGATGTTGGTGATGTGTGTTGTTTATTGGGGTCTAGTAGGTATAAATGAACCAATGATAAATGATTACAAAGGGGTACACAAAAGTGCATATGTGTTTATTTTTTCTGAGTGTCCTCCGCCATCGTCGTCTGCCCGAAAAAAATGGTAGTGAAATTGTAAAGCGTCTTACTTGCAGCTACAAAGCTAAACAACGCTGAAACAGGGTAGATTATACAGTCTGATATAATATGTGTATCATCTTCAGTGGCAAGAACGCAGTGGGAGGCTAATTCCTTATATATGGCGCCCGGCGACATTGTGCAGCTGGCGACTTAGTGTTATCTACGGTAAACCTTCCTAAATATGGATGTGAATGTAATTATTAACGCCACCACAAGTCTGAAACAGAAAAAAAACGTGTCTGGGACTTAAAATGTTTTCTACGTAGAACAAGCACCTATTGCAGGGCAATAAAAAATTGTCGGTTTCCTGAAATGACCGCGAACTCTCGTCCATAATACCGGCTCACTAACAAGTGTTCCTGCAAGCGGCTCTCGCTAAACATTTGTCCCCATACAGAAGATTTAAAACACAACCAGAGTACGAATTACCCGCCATGTTTGTTGTTGTTTAAGGTGGAGGATCCCTGGGGAACACTATGAGCCCTGGTGATTCCTTGATGCGATCACAGGCGCGTAGTTGACCTTTTTCTTCCCCAGGAAGGCACAGGAGGGGATGACGGGTGTTGCAAGAAGGGGGGAACACCCGCCCCGCCAGCAGGGTGGAAGTCAAAGGTTTTTGCGTTCGGCGAGATAGTTGTGGTGGTACACCACACGGTGGAGTGGAAGCGCGACACGCAGCCCGAAATTTTTTCAATGTCTCCGGAAAATTATGCAAAACCCGGGGCAGTGGGGGTCAGGGACAGACGGAGGCGATGCAAGTGAAAGCCTTTTGAGTGACTGTTTGCCCAAGGCGAGGCGGGTGAGAGCGACATCAAGGACACGACTTTTTTCCTTATCCACGGCTGGGGGAAGAGCACTGCGGGTAATGCCCATGGAGGTGAGCGGAGGGCATCGCCGAGCGTGTGTTCCCGGCGGAGCGGCAGACCCGGGGGATGAGGCGTTTGGCCGCGGAGAGCGGCAGAGGTAAGGGTGTAGTGTTTACATCCGTCAAGGCCAGCCTGGCAGCAGAATCAGCCACCTCGTTCCCTGGGATACCAGCGTGGGGGGGAACCACTGAAAGGTGATCTCCCACCCCTCGTTGGTAAGGTGGAGAAGGGCCCTCTGGATGGTGTGGACGAGGGACGTAGAGGATCGTGGATGGGGGAGAGGAGGAGGTGGAGTGAGGAGAGGGAGTTTGTGTAGACCACAGCCTTGCCCTTGGTGTGCCCGGTGTGGAGGTGTATGATGGCCTGGTGGAGGGCATAGAGCTCAGATGTTAAGACATCTGTCTCCGGGGGAAGCCTCCACGTCCTGCAGATGGAGGTGGCAGGATCGTAGATGGCAGCCGCCGTGGAGGGGGGTGAAGGGGAGTGAGAGCCATCTGTGAACAGCTTTATGTGGTGGTGATATAGCGATCTGTCCATCTGCCTGAACAGAGTCGGTGGGAGGGGAGAGTGTGGGCTGGTGGGTTGTGGTGGTGGTGGTGGTAGGCCTAAGATGGTGAGAGCCAATAGGGCCCTAACCAGAAAGGGTTGCCTGGCACCCGGAGACCAAACTGGGGCGTGGTGATTCACACCAGAGCCAGCGTAGAGAGCAGCAAGGGGGTGAGATGGGGGCAGGCTCATGAGTTGGTGGTACTGCTGGCATAAAATAACCCTTCTGTAGGTGGACAAGGGGAGGATGCCACTTCGGCATGCAGGGAGAGAACCGGGGAAGATTTCATGGCCCCCATGGAGATTCGAAGCGCGGCATTCTGAAGAGGATCCAGCTTGGTCAATGTAGTACGGGCACCCCGACCCATAAATGCTGCTGCCGTACATGAGTTTGGGTCTGATGGTGGCAAGGTAATATTGGAGGAGGAGATCCCGGTTCGCACCCCAACGGACACCGGTAATCCTCTTCATGACATCCAGGCGCTTGTTGCAGGAGGTGCGGAGATATTCCACATGCCCGGCCCAGGAGAGGCGAGGACCGTCAGCCGCAGCCCCAGGAAGGTGTGCGTCCTGGAGTAAGGGACCGGCTGGCCGCACAGTTGGAGGGCAGGTGGGGAGGAAGTCGCTTGAGGGTGAAACACATAAGTGTGCTTTTAGGGGCACTGACCTTCAGACCCCAGGTGGTCACCCAGTCACCGAGGGAGATTGCTGCCTCTTACAGGTGGGTCTGCGCCTGGGCCAACGTTGGGGCCCGGCTGACTACGGTGATATCGTCAGCATAGATGAGGAGGGTGGGAGTGGGCGGGGAAAGGGGGAGGTCGGAGAGGAGGACGTTGAATAAAAGAGGACTTAGGATGGAGCCTTGAGGAACGCCTCTGTGAATGGGACGGGAGGGCGACAGAGAGGCACCCACTGCAACCCGGTACGAGCGACCGCCAAGGAAGTCCTGGACCCAGGCAAGGGTGGCCCCGGTAATGCCCATGCCGGCCAGCTTGTATAGGATACCCTCGAGTGGTGCCGTATCGAAGGCACCCTCCAGGTCAAGGAAGAGTGTGTCATGACCTGGCGCTGACGGTAGGTGTCGCAAATATGGAACTCAAGCGGCCCAGCACGTCCATTGTGCCCCTATGGGGTCGAAAGCCGCATGCTCCTCCCTTAGCAGTCGCTTCTCCTCAAGCCACCAGGAGAGACGTGTGGACACCAGGCGCTCCATCAGCTTCCCAATACAGGAGAGGAGAGCTATGGGCCTGTAGGAAGATGGGGAGAGAAGGATCTTTACCGGCTTGTGGATGGGGATGATGACAGAGGGCTTCCAACAGGTGGGGTAATTTCCTGTCTCCAGCTGGCATTGTAAATGCGTAAGAGGCATTCCTGTAGGGGAGGGGAGAGGTGAGTGAGGAAATCGTAAGGGATGTGGTCGTGTCCCGCTGCCTTGCCAGTACGCAGTGTGGACAGGGCCGCATCCAGTTTCCCGCCGGCGTAAGGCTGGGTTAGCTCAGAAGACCAGGGGAGGCGATGGAGGTAGAGGTGGCTTGGTGGAGGTCCGCAGGGGGATGGGGAGAGTAGGGGGAAGCCCGATCTTCTGGTGGTAGTGGCAAGCCAGAGCCTCGCCTTCTCGGGGTATCCAATAGAGACTGGGCACATCCGTCAGAGGGATGGGGTGATGCGCCTTCCTGCCCTCCATAGAGTGCAGGAAGTCCCAGGTCTCTTGGGGAGGAAGAGAAGGAGAGGGAGGAGCAGTGGGAACCCCAGGCACTCCTCTGGGCCTTGAGGATGATCTTGGCGCTGAAGGCGTTGAGACGGCGTAGTAGTGCCTGCCAGTATCGTGGGTGTCCTCCGCCACTGGTTCTAGGCCCGACGGCGTACCCCGCCATGTGCAAGACACCCTTCCAAGTGCCAATAATTCCCTGACAAGCAGCGACCCTAAACTCAACACAAAACAAACAGTCTTTGAAAATAAATGTACTTACATCACACTACATGTCTTCAGTGGCACGTACAAGGCTGTAGTGATGCTAAAATTCGTAATATATTGTGCCTGGCGACATTAGTGCAGTGGTGAGTGACTGGCGACTATAGTGTTATGTAAGGTACAACGTTGCCATGACAACAGTATTTTGTTGACGTCAACATTGGTTCATTTCACTTGGCCCAAAAAACTCCTAAAAACATGATTAAACAGTAAATGTAACACAGATATATTAAACTATTTTTATTACGCATATTATTATTATTTGTGAATACAGAGTGTTGTATTAATGGTTGAAAGGATGAAATAGGGGGATTTAAAGAGCCAAAAAGTATTGCTCTCGCTAGCTTAGTAAACCGGGCATTTTTGAGGCAACCTTTGTACCCTAAAGAAACTTGGACGTTATGGCGAAGTGATGTAGGTCGCCACTATGCCGGGTATAGTGTGTGTGTGTGTGTTGGTGGTACTGCATGTTCCCTTTTCCCTCCAGCCCAAAAGTGTTGTATGGGGTTATGTACTAGGGCCCCGGGAACTGTCGAAAACAAACTCGTCTTTTTTTTTTTTTTCACGTCGGCGAGATTCGGTTTGGTGTTTCCCACAGTTCCAAAAACCTAGCGGGTCCCTGGAACTGTCCCCGATAGAACCTCGCCGACTAACGATTTTTTCCCCTATTATCACTCGGCGAGTGTTCCCATTACCTGTGTTTTTTTTAGGAATTAAATCCCAACAAGCGTATTTAGGCGGTTATGTGTTTGGTTTTAGGTTAGTTCCTTTTATTTTTAAAGTTGAACGTCGCCAAAAAGTACACGTGGGCGAGTTTCCAATATCGGGGAAAGTTTTGGGATGGTTTTTCGGCGAGAGCTCCTTATTACATTTCCTAAAGCTCTGGGTGGGTTTTATTTTTTTTTGAGGGTTTGCAGCCCTTTGAGGGGGGTTTTACAGGCCTTCCCGCATAAGGGAATGAAAAAAACGGTTTTATTTTCATAAGACCGAAATTGCCTACACAATTGGGAGTGGGGTTTCTTTTTACCTTTTTGGATTTAGGAAACATTCTCTCTATGAATTCCGGCAAATCTTTAGTTTTGGAGTTGGAATTGTTTTTTTATAGAGAGGCGAGAGACAAGGGTTTAGGTCCCCCCAAAACTCTTTTTTTGTACCTGCATCCCCTCTTTTTTCCCTTTTCCCCGGGGAAGGGAGGGAAACGTATACTAAATTTTAGAACAAAAAATGATTTTAAAAACGGGGCATTCAAGCTTTCTCAAATCCGTACTACCGTAGCTAAAACCAAAACACACTTGGAATTGTGAATGTCATTGTGAATTTGGTGAAATAGCAAAACCTTATTTGAAAACTGAAAAGACTCCAGATTCGTTTTTCACATCCCCTGATAACGGCTGGGAACGAATTTTTCAAGCAAATTATTTTGCAAAAAATATTGAAAATTTAGCAAGGGGGTAGGGCCTTGTTTTTTTTTGAAATTACTTTTTTTTCAAAAATTTAAAAAACAAGGCAGAAAAATGCAATGGCTTTGAGGAAGCAATTTCCAAATTATTTTTATGTTTGAAAAAATTTTTTTTAATTGTGTTTTTTAAGGAATATCTAAAGTATATGTCTTCTAAATTTGGCTGAAATAAGGACTTTTAATCATTGTAACTAAAAAATGTTTCCCAGTTTCGAGTCAGCATGCCGATAACTGCCATAACAAATTTTTAAGTAAATCTATTTCTCAAAAAAAATTTTTTGCAAATTTGAAAGGGGCCTTCATTTTTTTTTTTTATATTACATTTTTTCAAAAATTTAAAACTATGACAAATAAATGAAACATGCATTGAAAAAGCAATTTCTATTAATTTTTAGTTTTGTAGAAAGTTTGTCAAATTTTGTGGTTTTAAAGAATCGTCCAGACCTTTTCATCATTGATTTAATGCATTAAATTATAGCCATTAAGGGTTTAAACAATTGTCGTCTTTTTTTTGCTCAGTCGCCTTTTTTAAATTCCCGCAATCAAAATCTGCAAATTCCTCGAGCTTCCAAAACGTCCCTCAAAAAAAGCAGACGATGCCCAGGGCCGGGTGACGTCACAAAAGGAAGCGCCGGGGATAGAAGACTTTAACACAAGAGAAAAATATAGTACGTGAAGTTTTTTTGGGCGTTTTTTTTGGGGAAGAATTTTTGGTTCCCTCCCTGATCCTTTAAATTTCAGCAAAACCCCTTTCCCCTTCTCTTCCAATTCCTTTTCTCTCCCTACTCCCCCTTCTTTCCTCTTCTCCCTCTCTTTTTCTTTCTCTCTTTTTCTCTCCCAATTCCCTTTTCCTTTTTTCCCGTTTTTCTTTTTTAAAAATATCTTTTTCCCCTCTCTCCTTCCCTCTTTTCCCCTTTTCCCCCCTTTCCCTCCTAAACCTCTCCTCTTCCTCTCTCCTCCTCCTTTTTTCCTCTTCTTCCTCTTCCTCTCTCTTCTCCTCTCCTTTCTCTCCCCCTTCTCTCTTCCTTTTTTCCCTTCTCCTCTTCTCTCTCTTTTCTCTCTCTTTTCCCCTCTCCCCTTCCTTTCCTTCCTCTCCTTAATTTTTCTTCTCTCTCGGGAGATAAAGGGGGAAAAGGGAAGGGGGGAGAAGAAATGATAAAAAAAGAAGAAGGAAAGGAGAGAGAGAGGGGAGGAGGAGAGAGAGAGAGAGAGAGAGAGAGGAGGCGAAAGGAGAAAGGAGAGAGAGAGGAGAGAGAGATGAGAGAGAAAAAAGGAAAGGGAAAGGAAAGGGGTAGAGGGGAAAAAAGGGGAGAGAGAGGAGAGAGAGAGAGACAAAAGAGAGAGAGAGAAAAGAAGAGAGAGATAGAGAGAAGAGGAGAGAGGGGGGGGAAAGGAAAGGAAGGAGAGGAGAGAGATTACTTTTTGAGTTCAAAACTTGAAACCCCTCTTGGGGCAGAAAAAAATTTCCCGCGCTTTTACAAAAGTCGTTTTTTTACGGAAAAACCCCTGGAAAAAATTATTTTGGTGGTTGGTGTTTTGAATGTAATACATTCAACATTTTTAGGAAAAAAAAAAAAAGGGTTGGACGTTACTTTATTAAGGAATATCGGGAAGTATAGTCTTTGTAAATTTGGCGAAATGGGGATTTTAATCATTGAAACTGAAAACGCCCCCAGATTGGTTCAGCATGCCCAAAAGCTAGAAAATTTTTTCAAAAAATATTGCAAATATGGGGTATTTGGGTTTTGGTTGGAGTACTTGATTGTCTTTGATTTTTTTTTAAATTACATTTTTTTCAAAATAAAAAAAATAGGCAGATAGGGCAACATGTATAGAGAAGTAAGTGAAGTAGATCAAGGATTATAGTTTGGCGCAAAGAAAAAAAATTTTGATTGGTAAAAACCGGAAAAAATACATTTTGTCTTTTAACAAAAATATAAATTTTCTCGAAAATGAGGTGTTTTAAAGGCCGAACGCCACATGAAAAACACCTCAAGATAAACCTTTGTTATTAAAAAGTTTTCACGACTCAAAGTTTGGGCAAAATAAAAAAAATATTTGTAAATTTTGGGAAATTTTTTTTGAGAGCAGAAATCCGAAATATTTTTTTCATAGTTTTGAGGAGCGAACACAACTTAACCCCCAGATCCTTATGGCTAGATCAAATCTCCAACCCCTTTTGCCTTAAAATGTAGGCATAAAGGCGCCAGTTTTCCCCAGCAAAACGTCCCACGCGGCAAGGCAGTCAGCGCATTGACAGCCTTCGCTTTAAATCCCCCTGAGGGGCCCTTTTCCCCCTACCCAAAACCCAACCCCCCACTTGATTAAGTTTTGATACCCCGATCTGTCCTTTGCCCCGGCTATACACGAGTCGGTCGTATCTTTAACCCTGCACGCCCCGAACGTAATTTCCATTGTATTTTGGGTACTTTAATTATTTTTTAATTTAAAATACCCAATTTTATAGATATATTTGTTTGTACTTTTCGACAACTAATTGGTATATTTAGTTACTTTTTGGAATTTTTTAGGGAACAAAAAGACATTTTTTATAGCAAGGAAAGATTGGGGGGAAAGGGGTTTAAATAAATCTTTAGGACGTCGCAAACGGGTGTGTTTTGGGTCAGTTTTGGGGTGCAGAACGCAAGACTGAAGGGGCTGTGGTGTGCGGTGAGAGAGAGAGAAGAAGGGAGAGAGAGGAGAGAGAAAAGAGAGAGAGGGAAAAGAGAGGGGAGGGGAGAGAGAGAGAGAGAGAGAGAGAGAGAGAGGAGAGAGAGAGAGAAGAGAGAGAGGAGAGGAGAGAGGAGAGAGAGAGAGAGAGAGGGGGAGAGAGAGAGAGAGAGAGAGAAGAAGAGGGGGAGAGAGAGAGAAGGGGAAGAGAGAGAGAGAGAGAGAAGAGATGTGAGCGAAAAACACCCATTTGTAAAATTGAAAAAAAAAACCCCCTGATAATTTGACACAATCGCATCAGTTTCATCACTTTTCCCGCGGTGTCCAATGATGAAGAGCAGGTAAGGTTAGCGAATACACCGAGGGTCCATTTCGACCGTGTCGGGGCCCGAGAGCTTTTACCGAGAGGGTTTTTTCCCCCCCTCCCGGCCCCACCATTTTTAATTATGGACGGGAGGATCCTAGCGGGGGCAGGGGAACTCGACAGTACCCGTGCAAAAAGAGGGGGAATCTCTTCCTTTTGGGATTGGGTGAAAAGGAAAGGGGGGAGAGGGAAGGAAGGAGTATAGAGAAGGAAAAAAGGAATAAGAGTAGGAAGAAAATTGGGGGGAAGAGTCAGAAGAGGAACTACGGGAATTCGAAAAAAAATAAGGAATAAAGAAGGGAAGGAATTCCTCCCCTCACGCGTTTCCCCTCTTTTCCCCACCCAAAACACCCCACCCCTTACCCCCCCCGTTACCCCCTTTCCCCCCCCCACTCATCACCCCTTTCCCCCCAACCCCCACCCAAATTCACTCACCAAAAAAAAAAACCCTCACCGCACCCTCACCACCCCATTCACTCACCCATTACCCATCACCCCCGGGCCCCAAATTTACTCAACCATTACCCTCACACCCAACCCCTTCACTCACCATTACCTCACCCCACAAATATTTAGTAATTTTTTTGTTTAGATCAAAAGTTTAGTAGGAAAAAAACCCAAAAAAAACCCAAAGAGGCCAAAATTTTTAGGAATTTTGCGCCAGAAAAAGTGAATTTTTTTATTTAAAATTACGAAAAAATTTTATTTGTAATAATTTTTGTATAATGACGGGATAAAACTTGTTTTCAAATTTAATTTTTTTCCCGTGATGAATATTTGTAGAGATGGAGTAATGTTGAAAAATTTTTTTGGGTGTAAAAAAAGCTTATAGGGGAAATTTTTTATTTAAAAAACAAATATTGGCAAAAAAAAGACCAGATTTGTGATCGCCATTTTTAGAACCCCTATAAACCCAGTTTACCCAAATTGGGGTATATTTTTTTTCGCCCCCAAAATCTGCAGGCTATTGTATGGAGGGGCCCCCGGGTTTTTTTTTTTTTGAAAATCACATTTTGGGATTTAAATCCATAACCCATAAACGTAAGCAAAATGGTATAGAACAAAAAGATGCAGCTCTGGAGACCGATCCCGTGGTATACGGAAAGTAAAATTCATGCTAATAAGCCACAAATAATGTTTTCTAAAAAATAAACAAAACAAAATATTCGAGAACGTGACACGTTGGTTAAAAGGACTGTGCCTTGGGAGATCTTGCGAACCGGACAAAAAGATTTAAAGGGTATTTTTTTTTTAGATCAAAGTTTAGTCGGAAAAAGCCCAAAAACCCAAAAGAGGAAAAAGTGAGGGTTTTGCAGCCAGAAAAAGTGAAATTTTTGTTTACATATCGTAAAAATTTCTCAGAATAAATTTTGGGATAATGACGATTTTAAAAATTTTTATTCAATGAATTTTCCCAGTGAGAATATTTGTGTGATGGAAAATAATGTTTTATGCATTTATAGGGGTAGATAAGTTTAAACGGGGAAAAAAAAAGCTTTTATTTAAAATTTCCCCTATCTTAGGTCTCTTTTGAATGTGCCCATTTTGCTGATATTATGGTTAAATATGATAGAAACAACGAATTAGAAGAAGCTAGTATTTCCCTTTTCCCGGGATCAAATATCAGTCTAAGAGCAAAAGGTCGGGTTTTTTACGCCGTAAAAAACAACTTTAGTGAGTAGAGGAAAACGGTGACTGTGTTCCATGCTGATTTCCACCATGTACCAATCTCTGTTGTTGGGTTTTTTTCCCTTTTTTATTACGTATGTTCTCTTTGGGCTTATCCTAACCTAAATTTTGGAGGGGGGGGTGAGGGCCCATGGGTGGGGTGAAAGGGGGGTGGTGTGAGGGAATGGTTTTAGTGAATGGGTCCCGGGTGGGGTTTAAAGGGTGAGTGAATGGGGGGGTGATGGTGAGGAATGGGTGTGAGGTGATGGGTAAGGGTGAGTGAGTGGGTGGGGGAAAAAGTAACGCGGGGGGTAATGGGTGAGGGAAGGGGGGGGAAGATGGGGAACGCGTGAGTGGAGGAATTCCTTCCTTTTTTTATTCCTTTTTTCTTTCGAATTTTTCGCAGTTACTTTTGATCTTTATCCCCCAATTTCTTCCTTACTCAAATTCCTCCTTACTCTCTTTCTCCTTCCCTTTCCTCCACCCACCTTCCATTATCCCCCATTCACCAAAAAGGGGATGGATTCCCCCTCTTTTTGACGGGCGCTGTCAGAGTTCCCTGCTGCCGGGTAGGTCGCTGCGTCCTGAAATTTAAAAAGGCGCGCCATGTTAAATAGCCGAGTGCACCTCTCGGAGAGGGGTCTCTGTCGGGACCCCCCGACGGGCCAAGTTGTTTGGTGTAAGTCGGGGCCCAGTTATAAAGATTTTTTTTTTTCATTTGTGCCCATAAACCCCCGTAGGCAGTGGCTATAAGGCCCGGAGGGAGGCCCCGGAGGCACACTTGGGGCTGTGTGGTGGCCTGGAACACTTGAGGGCTGTGATGGTAGGCCCCGGGGCACACGAGGGCTGTGATGGTTGGCCCGGAGGACACTTGAGGGCTTGAGGTTGGCCCTCGCCCCTGGTGGGCCCGGGAATGATAAAATAATGGTTTATGAATTTTTAAACCCCTTTCGTCTATTTTTTCAACATTTTTATTGTTTATTATTGCAACAAACATGTATCACCGGTTCGATCCCCCAGGACCCAAAACCTTTCGCACCGCCTATCGTGGAAAGAAAAACCCCCTGCTGCCCCCCAATTACTTGCCTTGGATTGCGAGTGCAGGGGCACAGGCGGCGGATGAGCCCCTTTTAATCACAGGGGCCCCCACAAACTCCGCCCGCGCCACCACGGCAGGCCCAACCATCCCCAGCCCTCAAGGGCCTCCCAGGGCCCACCTCAACCCTCAAATGTGCCTCCGGGCCACCCACAGCCCCCAAGTGGCCTCCAGGGCCTACCCCCCACAGCCCCAAGTTCCCCCCGGCCCACCCTTCGGGGTTTGTAGTCACTGCCTACCGGCGTACAGGGACAAAAAAAAAAAAAAATATAAAAGCGCAATTATAGCATTTTTCCGCCCGGGGTAAAGTCGAAAAGTGTATGTGCGTAGGTCGTAAATCGGCGGAAAAGTTGTAATATAGTGACCTGCAGAAAAAGGAGTGTAACTAGGTGGGCAATGTTTTAAGGCAACAGAGAGAAACCTTTTAAAACCTGGATAATTTTTTTGAATCACCCGCACTGCCAACCCCAAAAATGCTGGGGGCCATTACTCCCTCACAGAACAAAGGGGGCGGGGCCCCCACACAGTAAAACACTGCCACCCCACCAAAAAGTAACACGGCCCCCCCCCCACCCATTGCCAACAGGCACCCCAAGGCACGGGGACAACCCAAAAGGGGCCACACAACAACCACCTCAAAAGTGGATCTTCATTGGCTGGCAAACAGTTTTCTTGAAAACACTTGCTAAAATACACACTGAATCCGCAAGCCAGGTGTCTAAAGGGTGTTTGGTGGTTTAAAGGGAAAAAACCTTTCCCCCAAATCTGGGTTCGATTTTAACACCACGTGTGTCAGGGGGTGTGGGGTTTGAAACGGGAAAAAACCTTTTTTTCCCCCAAATCTAGGATTCATGGTTCTTAACACACGGGGGTTTAGGGTTGTGTGGTGGGGGCACCCTTCTAGCAATCTTTTCCCACACTGTAGCATTTTGTTCTTACCCCCCACTGTGTGCAGGGTGTGTTTGGGGAGTTTTAGAACGGGTTAAAAACCTTTTCCCCACTTAAGTGAACGAAGAAAAAACATTTAATGGGGGAAGAGATGAAAAAAAACATATAAATATCAATAAGCTAAGAAATTTTTTCCCCCCGCTCAGTCCCGAATACGGTTAGGGAAAGGCTAATTTTAAGCCAGTAGTAATTAGCCAGTAGCGAAACGAAGGAGAAGGGAGTTTAAAATAGGGTAACCTTAAAAGCCAACGCCGCTGAGTTTAAACGCCTGTGGGGAGGGAATTCTCGCCCTTTTAAAAAGGTTGTAAGAGAAAGGTTTTAGGGTAGGATGTAGGGGTGATTCTTGGTGATTCCTTTTTTTGAAATAAGGATAATGAAATTTTTTACCGGTCCAAGTGGAGCCCGGGGGGGGGCCGGGGGCCAAGCGGCACGAATTGCAAGGGGGCCACTACAAATTCAGCCAGCCCTGTGAGGCCAAGGAAAGAAGGGAACAGAAAAAAAAGTGCGAGGGAAATTTGTAATGAAAGACTACATTTGTTTTGGACAAAGGTTGGTATGTTGTGGTATTGTTAAAGTGGAACAGTGCGACTGAAATTTTCCCAAGATAGTAAACTACATTTGGGACGCTAGCACTACGGTGGTATCGTTAATTGGTAACGTGCAAACCGAAGTTACCCGAGATAGTAAAAACAGGAAAAAACCACTCCCGGGGAAAAGGGGAAAATTTGAAAGGGGAAAAAAAAAAAGCGGGGAAAAAAAG
>JACEEZ010012446.1:0-22663 GCA_016584305.1 Chionoecetes opilio | reverse complement strand
GCTCCACGAATGAGGGTGGCTCTGACCAACCAGCCTAAAATTTCAGAAATAGTCGCACATGGAAAAACCAAAAACACATGAGAGTTTTTTTTCAATTTCCCCGCTGTTTATGCTTGAGTGATTTGTCCATGCTCTTTACTCTATTGTTTGTACCTATAGTATTGCATCCTTGGTGTTTTATTTTTGGGGAATGAACAAAATATATAATCAAGCAACTGTAGACTTTGTAACCAGATGTTAGCCAGAGTTAGGGGGTGCTGGACTTCCTAGACCTGACTACAGGGGGTGCTGAGGTCGGAAAAGGTTAAGAAACGCTGATCTAGAGTACGGCATTGTGAGTCGCATGTCCTTACCAGTTAACTCTGACATACAAAGAACTGCAAAGATCTACATGAATAAGTATATATGTAATAAAGTATCATGAAAGTAAATATAACGCTAACGGCCTCCACTGAAAAAAAGTGGTGCAAAATATTATATAATATATATATATATATATATATATATATATTTTATATATAATATTAAAATAGATATATATATATATATATATATATTATATATATATATATATATATATATATATATAATATACGTATATTATATATAGTATATTTTATAAAAATATATATATAAGTATATATTATATATATATATTATATAGTATGATATATATAATATAATATATAGTATATATAAAATATGATATATAATATATATATTAAAATATAAATCTATATTATATAGTATGATAATATATATATATATATATATTATATATATATATATATATAATATATATATATATATATATATATGATTTATATATAATATTTATATATATATATCATATAATAATATATATATATATTAATATATACTATTATATTATAATAATATATATATTTATAGCTATAATATATAAGTATATATATATATTTATATATATAAAATATATATAATATTAAATTTTGTGGAGGATGATAGAGTATATAATTTTAAAGATATTATAGCATATTTAATCACTTAGATTTTATTCTTATAGTGAGGTTACTTAAGGAATGGTAAATACTTATCTAGATAAAAAGGGGAATATTTAATTTTCCACCTAATATCCCCTAATCTGTACATTAATCCACAACCCGAAATATGTAACATTTACAAATATATAATTTTGATTATATATTTTGTACATATATCTAAAATAAAATATAATTAGACAATACGTATAATCAAAATTATGTGAAATATGACAAATAATAGATAAAAAAAATATGAAACATAAAATATATTATTTTTATTATAAGAATATGTGATAGTTTAAAATTAACTAGTTTTATATTCCATTCATTACATTAAGTTACATGAAAGAGAATTATAAATGTTTGATCTTAAAAGATAATTCAACTTAAATTACAAATACGTATTAAATAATGTAATTAATTAAGCCAAATCGAATTCAGTAGTACCAACTACAACAAGTATTAACGGAATAAGTATGATTTTCGCAAATCCTTGTACAGGAGACAATAACTCTTTCTAGGTTACAATTTTTACCAGAAAGGTCTAGGATATTCTAAAAAATATGATCTTTAGGAAAGTTCCTTTGTCATTGGTGGTCTCAAAGGTGCGACGAGGTGAGGAACAATATGTTTCTACAAGCATGGGACTGATTTCCCCATTTCTCGCTAGATCGGCAAGCTTCCCACAATTCCCTCCTTGGATTCGACGATTCCGAGAGAGAGCTTCTTCTTGAAGGTTTCTACTCCTGTTTCTGCACAACAAGATTAGTTAGCAACGTGCCTGCATGGCAAGTTTGATTTCATTCAAAGGGCTGAAAATGTCTGTCAATAGGAGAGAAGCTGAACATTTCGTCCTTACCATTTTCAGCGAACCTATTCTGATACTCTCGATGAATATTGCAATCTCATTCTAGAGCTCTGCCAAATAGGGTCCAGGGTTTTCCCACTTGAGATCCCCGCACTTCTCTGGTGAAAGAGGACTTGATGTTAACTTCCATCTCCCCACAAAAGTTCTTGAACACTCTGTGGTTATAGACTATCCCCGGATGAAATTCACAACTTGAACACAGACAGATAGAACTTCTTGCGGTGGAGGCGGCAACGTCCTTTGCGGGCCAAGCATGGCAATGAGAGCACAGTGCTTCATGAGATAACTGGTAACCTCCCTTTACCAAATCAGTAAAAGGCAGACCTTATTCCCTTCAATTGCTGGGGCACCATCTGTGCAGACCGACCCCTACCTTCTCCCATTTTGAATCTGATGCTTCTCCAACTCGTTCAAGAGTCGAAACACATCCTTGCCTTTGTCATAGTTTTGCCATGCCTCGCAGAAGAGGATTAAATCTTTAATTTCCCCATCCTTATGTACCGGTTTATACCAAAAATCAGTTGACTCTGTTGGAAACATCAATTGCTTCATCCATCTGGAGAATGCTGTGGATGGGACTGTCCATAATCTCCTGCACCATTGGTCCAAGATGTCGCAACAGTTTTACTCATATCTGCCACTTTTCCCTGCGATGATTGTTGACCAGAGGCCCTTGTTTTATCTTCTTGGCTGCCTCTGTTTCAAGAACCAGTTCGACCATCCGAATGGTTCATAGCTTCACCAGGTTTTTCCGGGCCGAATACTAAGCCCTTCTCCCTTGATGCACTGGTAGGCACCTATAGGAAGCTTGCAGAATGGCATTTTCTGTACTGCTTGAATCCAAGTCGAGGTAGTGTGCCTTTCGTCTCGATAGTTCTATTCTGTTTCATGCATATGGATCTTCACCATGTGTTATTTGAGTCTAAGCAGGTTTCAATTTGAGTTGCAACTATTAAATTGCCATTCCATACGGTGCCCGGTCTGGTCCTCCACGGTCATCCATGATGCAGTGAACCTACGTGACATATCCTAAATCCTTAACCATAAATCCTGCCTGCGCCCCCACGAACGAGGGCCAACCATCACAGCCCTCATTGACCGCCAGGGACTACAATTCCCACCCTTCACTCACGAAGGTGGTGAAGGTGGAATAATACTATTGTTTCGTCTTTTTGTTGTTTGTGTTCTTTTAACATCACTCATAAAGTAGTTGCTCAAATTTTATGATTTTTTGGGGGGGAAACGTTACTATGTCAAAACACCAATCAATAAAATTTTGAAGGGTCAATATCTAATTTAAATTTGTGCATATTTGCTAACATCTTCTTTGTCCATAGGCCTTTAGTGTGAGTGGTGTAATCCAAAAACACACTGCACTGGAGTGCAAAACATTTTTTTTTTTTTTTTCTTTCTTTTTTTTGTTACTTTTGCCTTCAGCGCCTGTAGGTGCAGTGGACCTCCGGGGTGGGATGGTAGGCCTTGGAGGTCACTGCCTACCGGCACTATAGGCCCAAGATGTAACAAAAAACAAAAAAATATATTCGTCACTCCATTTGCGTGTTTTGGCATTACCCGAATCACGCAAGTTCACTCCAAAAAACTTCATAAAATTGAGCAACTACTTTATGAGTGATGTTAACAGAGAAACCAAACAAACAAACACAGGACGAACACAATCGTATTATTCCACCTTCCACCACCTTCATGAGTGAGTTAGCGCACTGAGAAGAGTAACCCCCTCCAATGGGTCTTACCATATTCTAGAACTAGAAGTTAAGGCAAACACAACGATGCGGGGGCTTGAGCTGCACTGCTACTACGCAACTCCTGCCTGCAGCGGCACGGTCTCACCGCCTTCACGTCCGACACAGCACTCGAGTGACATGTAAAACACTTAATGACAAAGTCAAAAAAACTTCGTATAAATGAGGTTAAAGTTTTAATCAAATACAATATTAGGGGTGTGCTTTGTCAACAAGTATTCCTTCGAAATTTTTTTATCCATTGCGAGGAACTCTAATATTGTACCGCCACAACGTTGCAGCATTTATCCCGCACCCCCTAAATTTAATTTCACCACCCCCTGGGGTGCTACCTCCAGGTTAAGAAACACTGCTCATAGATCATCACGTGTTTTTTTGATTTGATTTATAATTGAGGGATGGTTTCGGATCTACGAGGCAAATGTTTCACAATTAGAATATATCTCTTCCACAAAATCCTTCAGCAGCGAATACATTTATGTCTTCGCCGAAGGATTTTTGGAAGTTGAAATATTTAGTTTAGGCTAAACTAGAATGTCCCCTTTTAAGGCCACTGAAAGAGTTTATAGCTGTTATACTTTGTGGAGCAGATCTGTCACTTTGATATCTTTGCCATACCGGTTCCACTCGAACACGGACTCGCACCATGGCGTGACGCATCAAGCCCTAAAACACTGCCTTTTAAGAGTCACACAACACTCTGGCAAACATTCAGAACATGACCTTCATTGACCTAACTAGAGAGAGGAGAGAGAAGAAGAGAGGAGACGAGAGAGAGAGAGAGAGAGAGAGAGAGAGAGAGAGAGAGAGAGAGAGAGAGAGAGAGAGGAGAGAGAGAGAAGAGAGAGAGGGCGAGAGAGAGAGATGAGAGAGAGAAGAGAGAGAGAGAGAGAGGAGAGAGAGAGAGAGAAGGAGAGAGAGAGAGAGAGAGGAGAGAGTAGAGAGAGAGAGAGAGAGAGAGATAGAGAGAGAGAGAGAGAGCTCAAGGACGGAAGTTTATAGCCACATGACTGAATCATTCCAGTAAAATAACATGTTGTCACGCTCGGTGGGTGAGGATCATCACGCTTAGGAGACTCTGCAATGTATGTATATGTTGCTGGTGTGCATTGTTGTTTGTCATTCTTTTAGTTTATCTTTAAGGTAATGATCAGCTCTTGGTTATCTTTTTTTTCTTTCTAGAATATCAATCCCCTCACGTAATAACATTTTTGTAATCCATAAGTCTCTCTCTCCCTATAGATATGTAAGTCCTATCTATCTATCTATCTCGCTATCTATATCTATATAATATATATATATATATATCTATATATATATATATATATATATATATATATATATATTATATATATATATATATGTCATATATATCTATATATATATATATATATATATATATATATATATAGATATATATATATATATATATATAATATTATATATATTATATATATATATATCTAAATATCATATATAATATATATATTATATTATATTATATATATATTTAGTACCCCCTCAGCTCATGCTTTTCATGGTTTACCATTACTTTACCGTTTACTGGTTAGTGAGCCTAAACTCCCCGATGGGTGAGGGTTACGGATGCACGTAAGCAATTTCATGTAACACTTTATTACCAACACACGCATTTACTTAATTACTTATTGTGACCCGCACATCAAATCTCAACAACTCCTATAACCACACATCAGTTTCCCTAACCAACGCATACACGTATGATAACATATCACTCATGTCTAGTTCACATCCAATACTCCTAATCAATCCTACTGTATACATATTACTATATATATGAGAGCCTCCAATTCCCTTTTTCCTAACTGCCTAAACAAAAGATTTCACCTCTCACTTACGATTTCCTGTCATTGTTTCCTCATTAATCTATACGAAAAAGTTTCCTCCTACTTGCTGTCCCTGTCCTTTTCATAATTCTGGACAAGTACTATGCCCTAAACTCGCCCTTATAGTCCTTGATTCCCCTAAAATCACCCTTATTGTAACCTCGCCCCTTATCGGCATGATTTTTCCTAAATCACCCTTACTTTCCATCCTGTCCTTTCCTCGAAACCAGTCCATAAGCTTCTACTATTTCTTTTGGCTTGAGCGAAAACAAGTAATTTAATTCGCCTTCCGTGGTCTGTGAAACACCGAATTACTTTTTTGCCTTTAACTGTGTGAAACCATTACGTTTCTGACTACTGTGTGAAAACCATTAGCAGTTTGTTGGCCGGCTTTTCATCCTATTTTTCCTTTTATTGACTAATACTTCATTACTACCCCTCCTTCCAAAGGACGCGGCCCCCTTGTACTATAATGGTTGATGGAAAAAGGACATAGCGGTAGTATATGTGGCATTGTGGTCAGGTAAAGTCGTTTGGGTCTTCAGATTCTTTGTGAGGCTGTAGTTCTGTCTCCATCGAGTTGTCACTCAGCGTTGGAATTTCGGACAATCTGAAAGTCCGTCTAGCGCAACCAGGTCCGGACGCGGCACCAACCAATTGTAGCAGGGCGGCACAGATGATGAGTTATAAGCAACAGGCAGCAACAAGCTCAACCTGGTCGGTTTTTTCACCGTAGACTATTTTCTTGTAGCGAAACGTGGGCTTCCAACAAAGGCTGGCAATCGATTATGTCTTTTGCGCGGGGAAATGGGGCTCCAGGTCGACACTGCTGGGAAGACTGATGTTAAGTAGCGTTCAAACAGAAGTTTTTTTCATGTTCCCATGATTGGTAGTTACGATGCAAGGAGAGGGTACGGTTTTCATCTGCAAGGGCGTTGGGCAGGAAGTGTGAGGAGGATGCAGGGAATAAAAGGTATCACACCGTAAGCTCCATCCTTGTCCTACTTTTAAAGTTCCAATATTTTTTTATATTTATCTTGTTGCAAAAAAAGATATAAGCGATTAGGGCATGTCAATGTTTAATATCCTAGGTGGTCGGTTAGTGAATATGTCAACGTGAGGTTCTTTAATGATATTGGAGGATTTCTTGACAATACCGTTTTACACACAATGTCGCCGCTGAGGCCGTCTTCAAAAATACTGGAAAATTCAGCTAAAAAATAGGCATCTATTCCTAATACTAGATTGCTTTAAGGGCTAATGCAGCATGAAGAATCAGTATTATGTATATGAAAAGGAATAGTGACAATGTGAAATTACATAACAGTATCATCGTGTATTCCCTCTACATGAGATTAGTTAAGGAGAAGCTTCATCCTTGTAATGCAGTATGGTTTTTATGAACAACACGAATTGCAGCTTCTGTGTAATCCTAGAATTCTGCCTTTGGAGGACACAGGTAATCCTGGGAAATAACAGCTTCTCCTCTATCAATGTACCAAGTTTTTTCATTTGTAATAAGTGGTGTGGAAAACATATATGTTTTTCCATCATTTGTCATCATCATTTTGTAGTCAATCAGCGGACATTATCTGGGGCACTCAGGGACAAACAACCGGCGGGCAGAAGCTAGGAAATCTGTAAACGATAACCTATCATTTATGTGTCCCTATTGATATTCAATAGGTCTGGGCATACAATGTAAGTTAGGCGGGTTTTAGTATGGTTTGAACTAGATCCTTAAGTTATATCTGGGACCAGTTTTTCCCTGCGGTATGTGTGTTCCTCTTCCCTCTGTCCTGTGAAGTTGAACATTATCCTTATCATCCTCGTCTTCTGAGGTTTGATTTATCCTCCTTGCATTCAGTGTAAAAGGGAAATTGATCTGATGAGTACAAGTCTTTTAGTCTGCTTGTTTCACCGTCCTTTATGCAACTGGGTATGTACTTTCTAACAATTCGGTTATCTTTAGGGTTTATTTTATCTTCATGTATCACTCTTATCCTATCTGTATGCAATGTCGGTGTTCCCCGTCCTAATGTCCGTATTTTGATGACAACGTCACTAACTTTGTCTGTAACTCTAAAGGTCCGACATAAAGCCGGTTGCAGTTGGAAGGCATTCCCTTTTTTGGGTCCTTGTTTCCATAAAACCCTAGCACAGACATTCACTTTTTTTTGATCCTCAATTTCTGGACTGAACTCTTTTCTACTGTTCTCTTGCTAGATATCTCAATCTCTTGACATCGAAGCATTAACTCTGTTTTACCATAGTAGCTAACTCAGTTTTTTATAGTGTCTACGTGTGTCCCACTTTCTTTTCCTCTTTTGACTATTCAAATGGGAATGCGAATCCCCCTAAGATACATTAAATAGAAAAGACTATCCTTAATCCTTCGATTTATTGCCACTTTTATATAAAAGTTAGGCAACAAGTCGTAACTGGAAGCAGTGTATCCCAATACCAATGTTATCTTCTACAATAGTACGCAAATATTTTATGGATAGTGCCATTGGCTCTCTCTATCACTCCATTTGCCGATGGATGATATGGGGTGTAGTAACATGTCCTATGTGCAAAAGCCAGCTAACCCTTTCAAAACTTTGTTTTATGAATTATGAATCCGTGTCAGTAACTATTCCTAGTTATTCCGTTGTTTACATACTACTTACTCAAAAATATCTGGCTACTTCTGTAGCATTCTTAACTTTTCCAGTGGCTCTGCATTACATATCTAGTACGCACGTCAATCAAAACAACAATACTTGAATCTCCCTCTCTTCTGAATGTCCCATAGGAACCCACAAGTCAAGATGTTCCGCGTTTCAAAGGTCAGATATAAACATCTGGGTATCTTCGAGCGGCGCACGGGCGTCCCCCACGTTTCAAACATGACCATCAGGCAGGCCCTAAAAAAATGTCAAGCCTCCTTTTTAGGCCCGGCCCGTAGCAAACTTTTGTACATGCTAGCTAAGGTAACTTGTACAGTGAAAATGTACCATCCAGGTCTCAGCGGTTGGCAAGAGTCTAGACGTATGCACAATTTTTTATACTACCGGATAACTATGTGACGTGTTCTTCATTATAGCAATTTTACCACTCTATATAATATTTCTTCATTTACAACAATATTCTCCTAAATTAGTCGTTTATATATTTACTTTCATTTTCATATTAAATCCAAATCTAATTTTATCTACCTACATCATACCTTTTTCTAATTTTTTTCAGATATCCAATCATTCTGTTCCCTCTTGGGTTTCTTGCCTAAGTTCTTCTAAGTTCCCTTCTAATATTTCATTTTCCTCTAGGGTTTCCTGCACAGACATTTTTCTCATGAATAAATTTTCCATTTTATCCGAACAAACAGTCGGCTACCCCATTTTGTTTTCCTCAGGGATCTACTCTACCCTGATGCATCAAACTCCGCTATGGGAAGTTGCCACCGATCTATTCTACTGTTCGTTGTATTGGCTGTTAAGCACCAAACTTAAAAGGTCTATGACCTGTTTTAATTTGATTGGATATGCTAAACGTAGATTCCTAATTGATTTGAGTCCATAACCAATAGCTAAAACTTCACGCTCTATTGTGCCTATACTTACATTCCGCGCTGTTTAGTTTTCTACTGAAATATGTAGCGGCCTCAATTATTTTGCTCATCATACTGCTGCAAATACCGCCCCAATGCTATAAAAATTGAGGCATCTGTAGTCAAATAGAATTCATTTTTCAATGTTAGGACATAAAAGAGCCGAGAAAACTATGTTATTAGTTAATTGTATCTTTAAGGCTGGAAAAGAGTCTTTTAGCATGCTGCGTCCACTGACTTTCAATGAATGTGATTTTTTTTCTTATGGTCTTGCCTCCGGTAAGTTTATGTAATAGAGCTCTATATCGCGTCCCGTAAATAAACTTACGGTAGTAATTTGACATCCCTAAAATTACTGTAATTTAGTTTTACTGCTTCGGTAAATTTCCATTTTTTATCGCCGCGCAACTTTTTCGGCCTGATGTCTTAATCCATCATCTGAGATTATGTGCCCTAAATATTTAACACAAGGTTTGAAAAATATACATTTTTCTAGTTTTAAAGTTTAACTTGATTCTAGAAGTCTTGCGAGTACATTTTCAATTTTTTTTTTTTGTTTTTTATTTTTCCTCATATCCTTCCCACTGGATAATAAAATAATCCATATAGACATGGATGTCATTACCAATAATACTACAAGCCCCTAGTGTCAGTGCATTTTTTTAAGCACATCTTACTAGGCGACATTCTTTGGATATTCAGAAAGGTACTAGCCTAACTGTTAAAATATAGTTTTTTGGACTCTCATCAACTTCACCCCTTTTTTATAAAAAAAATGGTTTTTTTTTTGTGTCTAAATAAAAGATATATCAGTAATAAGAGTGCACATTCTGGATCTAGCAACACCCAGATATGATGAACCATTGTATCCAGGAAAGTATTTTATGAATAAATAATATCTTGTCGCCCAGTAGCTTAATTGTTCTTACTGGGCGACAGTTTTTTCATCCACTGGGAGAATTTTGGTCGCCCAGTTATGATGTAAAAAAATGCCCTGCCCTGTGTGATAATTCGCTAAAGGAGGTCGGAGAGTCTTTAAAGACCCATGGGTCCCACATAATGTTCCCAAATATCCCCCGGGGGCAATGAGCCCTTCAACGCCTTACTGGTCCTTCACAAGGGGTATCCGTGATATGACCTGCTGAGACTTGTAAAAATGTTCACTTTTCCCCCAAACTCCGAAGGAATTGGAATTATGTGGAGTATGTATATATAATATATATATATATATATATATATATATATATATATATAGTATATATATATATATATATATCTATATATATATATATATTATTATATTATATATATATAGTATATATATATATATATATAAATATATATCATATATATATATATATATATTATCGATGGTAAGGCTTTATGGAAAGATTTTGCGTGTATCAAAATTCTGATATTATTTTTTTTTCTTCAATTTTTTTACATCTCCAAAGAAAGGCATAACTGATTGTTAACTCGACTGGCCAAGGGCATACAAATTAAAAAAGTAACTAAAAGCTCGCTTATATCCTGTACAGCGAGGCCGAGGGAGAGGGGGGAGGCATGCAGTTAGCAATTTCAGAAAAGCAGTGAACATGAAAATACCGGTAAAAGATAGCAAGAGAAGCAATATTGCGGCGGTGATTTAAAGGTTGAAGACAGTCAGTCAGAGGAGGGGAGTTGATGAGACGAAAAGCTTCTGACTTAACCCAGTTTAGGAGAGCTGTAGGGGATGTGAGTGGATCCCCCCCAAGCATGTGAGACATACTCCATACATGGGTGGATAAGGCCCATGCACTATGGGTAAAAAAAGTATCGGGACACTATATGCGCGAAACATTCTGACACTACAGAACGAAGAAAACGAAAACATAGTGTGATACCAGCCTATATTATTGGTAGGTCTTGATGTCAGGAAAGATGCCAAAACATCACCTAATAGCGTAATACAGTGTCACAATGGAGTAATATTTTGTTTATAATAAACGTATATATTATGTCACAGTGCTACGTTGTGACTTTCCGCATGGGAGACCTTAATATAGCAGGTAACGAATGCCAGTGGTTGGTTCCGATGTATACACAACTGGCTTATCTGAGAGGACGTTAATGCGGCCATGAATTACAGCACGTTACGATGTAATTGGCGCCACACCTTTACCGATTGTCATATCCTTTGAGAAAACCACCACATATGAGAGAGAAATTCCACATCTCCTGTGATTTGGCAACGTGGGCAAAATGTGCATGCTCATAGCACATCATTGGTACAAGATATATCATAATATATTTTGTATCATAAAGGGAACTATGAGACATAATATCTTGCTTACATATTTTTATTACCATTTATTACTTAGTATAACCCCGCCTGCAGCCAAGACCGCATTCAGCCGTGAAGGCATGGAATCCACCAACGCCCTTGTAGGCGTTGTCCATGTGGCACGTCGGAGATTTCCCACGCCCTAGTATACATCGAGCACTTCCCTCACGACCACATCACGGTTTACGTGGACGTTCCCTGGTCATCCATATGTTTTGCGCATGGCTGACCAGACCGTGTCGATGGGATTGATGTCCGGGGATCTGGCTGGATGTGGCAACAAGGGTATGTAGTGAGGTCGGGCAAACTACTGTTGGACAACCCCGGCACTTGTGTGCAGGGCTGTTATTGACTGTAGGAGGGAGAATGGTTTCACCCTCAGGGAACAGCAACTGCTGGCCGATGGAAGAAGACCTCTCCGGGGTTGAAACATACTTTTTGCCCTGTCAACTTCCCGGTCCCAACATCAGCCAGCTGCCTGACACCACCGGCGTGCATCCAACCGCAACAACCCGGCGGTGACACGCGCCCACTCCTCCGTGGTGGGGGACACATTTTTTGCCTCATACTGAAACATACCGTGGCCCCGTACGGGAATGTCACATTACAACTCTTCTGGAACCGATACTGAAATTGTGGTAGATCATGCCCAATTGACATACAAATTAAGTTTATGCCATTGTTACGCAAAGGTTTAAACAGTGATATACCCACTACATTTGTGCGATATTACACTAAACCTAGACAAACTGCAAATAAAGTCGCTAGCATGTCAATCATGCATAGATGAATTTATTTCCCTTAATACTTGCCATTTGTTGGTTAGGGTGGCGTTCAAAACGAATTATGCAACCTAGAAAACACGAAATATGTGCATGGGTACAGTCAGGTGCAAATTGGTACAGGCAGGAAAGAAAATATGTGACGGTACAGAGAGGAGAGAAGAGAGAGAGAAGACTAACTACCCTTGTGTTATTTCACTCGCCAAACATAATGTTTGCTGACGGACCCTCTGTTCGAACGTTTTTTCATCGCAGTATACCACATGCTCCCAAAGTTGTCAGACTTGTCAGCATATTCCCCCAGCGCATACTCCATCTTGTCCTCCCATGTTGCACGGTCTGTCAGTTTTCGGGCTTTTTGCTGGGCTGCGTCCCTTGCGCCCCAATTGTGGATGCCTGTTTTCGTACTGGTCTGTGTGCTGCATGGTCCAGGTCATAGCGTATGTTGCCTGCAGGCCGTGCGTGGACGAGCCACACTGGCGTCAGGCTATGGCCTAGTAAAAGAATAGAATGGTTGTATGTATGTATGTATGTATGTTATGTATGTCTGTATGTATGTATGTATGTATTATGTATGTAATGTATGTATGTATTTATGTATGGTATGTATGTAGTATGGATGTTGTATTATGTTTTAGGTATGTATGTATGTATGTATGTATGTATGTATGTTATTTGATGTATGTATTTATGTATGGATGTATGTATGTATGTATGGTATGTATGTATGTTATGTTGTCGTACGTACGTACTTACGTACGTAACGTACTTACAGTACAACATACCATAACATACATACATACTACCATACATATGTAGTGGTCAAAATGACATCCCCACCTGTTGCACCATTATGTAGTCCACCTTGGGCGTGTACTCTACCGTACTGTGTTACTCCGCTGGCCACCACCCACATTTAAGTGGGAAAAATATATGAATGGACAAAAATAAAAGATTTAAGAAAATATGTAAGTACTGGTTGGAAACTGAATGACAACGCGTTAATATATTTATAATTATAATATATTTAACTCTTTACTGTCTCCATTATGTAGTTATTATACATTCACAAGTTATCTTAATATTAAGTCTTCCTTCCCTCCTAGCGATACGCACGCGAAATGCTAAAGTCGTTATCCTAATATAGTTTACTATCTTTGGTAACTTCGGTTGCACTGTCACCACATTAACGATACGCACATGTAATGCTCAAGTCGTCATCCTAATATAGTTTACTATCTCTGGTAACTTCAGTCGCACTGTTACCCCTTAACGATACGCACATGTAATGCTCAAGTCGTTATCCTAACATAATGTATACGTAGTCTATCCCACTTCCAACTGTTTCCCTCTCACTTATTTTTCTATTTCCTTCTTTCTCCTTGTCCTCACACGGCTGGCTGTGACATGTTGTGGTTGCCCCCTCTGCTAATTTGTGAGTGCTTGGCCCCCTGGTCCGCCAACAGCATCCTACCTTGGGACCCTAAGTAATACACTTCGTTAGTCTTGGTCAACAAAAGGAATCACCAATAAGTCATGTCTACATCTCTAGTTAACAAACATTTCATAACATACCTTTACCAAGGGCGAGAATATCACCTCCCCACAGGCGACTTAACTCAATGAACGTCGAGCTGCTTCTAAAATTATCCTAACCTAGAATCCCCGTTCTCACCTCGTTTCGCTACGTGTCTAATTACTACTGGCTTAAAATATAAGCCTAACCAGTGATTCAGGAATGAGGCGTGGAGGAAAATTCCTCGTTAGCTTATTGATACTTATGTGTTATTTCATCTCTTCCCCTATTAATGTAATTTCTCGCGTTACATAGCTTCTTCCCCCCCAAAAAAATTTCCTTATGCCTCAGTCCTTCATCAAGCATCCTACCGGATATCTAACTAAAAATAAAAAAAATGTATCATATACATCACACATAATTTCATATAAATTTTCTTAGGATGTTCTATCACTTACAAACAAATATTCTCATCCTGCATTTTCCAATTCTTCAAACAAATTTACAACAAAATGAGATAGTATGTATTCTTAACTTATCACTTCCCTCACCAAGAGTAGATTTGACCAGTTTGGGGAATACGTATTTAATGTAATACCTTCACTCCCTTGAAATGAGAACCTTCTCACTTCCTCTCTTATTTGTCAAGGCCGAAGCCCTATAGAGTCGCAACTGGACTCGTCCCTCTAGTCTGAAATGGTTATTTTCTTATACCCCACTAATCCTGGGCGTAGGTGCGGTGGGAGAAATCACGACTGGATTTACTCCATACCCTCAATACTTGGGATAAGGCTCACCTCCTTTGTGAGGCATACATACTCCTGCGTCTATTCACCCAACGAGCAAAGCTCAGAGCCAAGCACATCCTTGGGTCTAACGACATCCTAGCGGGTTTAGTGTTCAGTGCAATCTGTGTGCACCCTCTAAAGCAAGAATTTCTAACCTTTACATTCTTTCTAGGGGATCGTCATCTCTCTCTCTTTCTCTCTCTCACTAGAGAAAGTGGTGAAAGTTAATCTCTTTCTCACGAGATATTAACATTTCTGTCATTATAATAAGCACGTATCTCTTCACTGGCCTCCTCTCTCAAGATGGTATTAGTGTACAAATTCCTCCTCCACTACTACCACTCTAAAGCAAATTTTCTAAGGTGGCCATTACTGCCACGACAACCCGTAAAGTTGCTTACTTGTAGGGCGTCTAGTCCTACATGAGCTGTTAAGTGTGGAATACAAGCCCCCTATCCACACATTCATCATCCATCCACTTCCACACACATCACTATCCACTTCCACTCGGCATTGTTCCACACTGCATCCACACGTGGATGTAGTGTCACATCACCCACATCCACACTACCTTCACGCATCCTACATCACCCATAAACACACTGCATACGCGCTACCCACATCACTTTCATGTTCAACAGCGGGTCTGGGGTGTGCAAGTTTCATGTTGCACCCTTTCACTACTCCGCTTCGGCTTTTCCAGGCCATCACTAATGTCTTTATCAGCGTCTATGTTAGCATGTGGGTAACCCGGGCCTACTGTTACGTTAGTATCATCTTCCTCCACGATCTGAGCGAACTAGTCATAGTCACTAACGCTACTCTATACACCTATATGTACACGTATACTCTGTACACACCATACTGTACAGTATGTGATCACTAGGTAACTGGCACTTGCCCAAAAAAACTAACTAACAAGGCGTTAGTTGGCTCGTGGGTACGCGGATACCATCGAATGGATCCCACCGCTGCCACCATTATGTAGTGGTCAAAATGACCATCAACACCGTTGTCACCATTATGTAGTGCCCACCTTGGGAGTGTACTCTACAGTACTGGTTACTCCGCTGCCACCACCCACATTAAGTGGGAAAAATATATGAATGAACAAAAATAAAAGATTTAAGAAAATATGTAAGTACTGGTAGGAAACTGAATGACAACGCGTTAATATATTTATAATTATAATATATTTAACTCTTTACTGTCTCCATTATGTAGTTATTATACATTCACAAGTTATCTTAATATTAAGTCTTCCTTCCCTCCTAGCGATACGCACGCGAAATGCTAAAGTCGTTATCCTAATATAGTTTACTATCTTTGGTAACTTCGGTTGCACTGTCACCACATTAACGATACGCACATGTAATGCTCAAGTCGTCATCCTAATATAGTTTACTATCTCTGGTAACTTCAGTCGCACTGTTACCCCTTAACGATACGCACATGTAATGCTCAAGTCGTTATCCTAACATAATGTATACGTAGTCTATCCCACTTCCAACTGTTTCCCTCTCACTTATTTTTCTATTTCCTTCTTTCTCCTTGTCCTCACACGGCTGGCTGTGACATGTTGTGGTTGCCCCCTCTGCTAATTTGTGAGCGCTTGGCCCCCTGGTCCGCCAACAGCATCCTACCTTGGGACCCTAAGTAATACACCTCGTTAGTCCTGGTCAACAAAAGGAATCACCAATAAGTCATGTCTACATCTCTAGTTAACAAACATTTATATCAATACACAGTATTATCAAACTACCAGATGAATGATATGATATTTATGAAGACTGAACATACCATCATCTTCACGAGACATTACTGTGTGTCATGAATATAAATAAATTTACAGTAAACTATACAAAGAAAAGATAATAGGGCGAAATAAGTGTATAAACATTTTTTTCATCTAAAACCTTTTTTTTTTTTCAAAACTCTTGTTATTCCCAGTAATTTTGCTTGCATTGAATTTTTTTTTTTGTCTCGGAATCAGCACATTTTCCGATTCTGATGGTATGGCGACACTTTCTAAATCCCGAAAAAATATATGTGGTAAAAAATTGCAATGAACATCAATCAAACTTGTGATGGAGTGTTCGCCTCCCCGCCATGGCGGTGAGGCACAGTCTGGACACTCGGTGGGCATTCAACACATCCACCTCCTCGCGTGATTTTTTTTTTTTTTTTTCTTTTCATCACAAGGAACTGGCCAAGGGCACAACAAAAATGGGTAACAAAAACAGCCCGCTTAGTTCCCAGTCCCTATAAAGAAGACAGTAAAGAGAATGAAATAAAAAGAGGGGTGAGCCAATTTAGTTCGGGAGTGTCTTGTTACTCTTTTTTTGAAAAGATGTAAGTCATAGGAAAGAGGAAAATAGAAACGGGAAAGAGAGTTCCAGAGTTTACCAGTGAAAGGGATGAAAGGTAAAGATACTGATTAACTCGTGCATTAGGAAATGGACAGAATAGGGATGAGATGAGTAGAAAGTCTTGTGCAGCGAGGCCGCGGGAGGGGGGAGGCATGCAGTTAAGCAAGTTCAGAAGAGCAGTGAGCATGAAAATAACGGTAGAAGAGAGAAAGAGAAGCAACATTGCGGCGGTGATTTAAGATTGAAGACAGTCAGTCAGAGGAGGAGAGTTGATGAGACGAAAAGCGATTCAACCCTGTTAGGAGAAGCTGTATGAGTGGATCCTCCCCAAAACATGTGAGACACACTCCATAAAATTGGGCGGATAAGGCCCCTGTAGAGAGCAAGCAATTGGGGGGAGAAAAAAAAGGACCAGACCCCCAAAAAGGACACCAAACTTCCTAGAAGCTGTTTTAGCAAGAGATGAGATGTTGAGATTTCCAGTTCAGATTTTTAGTAAAGGATAGTTCCTAGAATGTTCATTGTAGAAAAAGGAGACAGTTGAGTGTCATTGAAGAAGAGGGGATAGTTATCTGGAAGGTTTTTGTCGAGTAGATAGGTGAAGAAATTGGGTTTTTGAGGTATTGAACAAACAAGGTTTTCTTTGCCCAATTAGAAATTATAGAAAGATCAGAAGTTAGGCGCTCGGTGGCATCTCTCCGTGAATCACCTAGTTCCCGTTGAGATGGACGTTTAACACGACTTTGAAAAATGCAGGTAGAATCGTCAGCGTAGGAGTGGATAGGGTTTGAGTTAGACTTAGAAGATCATTAAAGAATAATAGAAAGCGAGTGGGGGATAGGACAGAACCCTGGGGAAGACCCACTATTGATAGATTTAGGAGAAGAACAATGTCCGTCTACAGTATCTGCAAAAGAACGGTTTGAAAGGAAACTTTAAGATGAGGTACTGCAGAGAAGGATAGAAACCGAATGAGGTGTAGTTTAGTAAATTAAGATTTGTGCCAGACTCTATCAAAAGCTTTTGAATATGTCAAGGGCAACATAAAAAAGTTTCACGGAACCCCTAAAGGAGGATGACCAAGATTTCAGTTAGGAAAGCTAGAAGATCTCCCGTAGATCGCCCTTTACGAACCGTACTGACGATCAGATAGAAGATTGTGAGGAGATAGGTGCTTTAAGAATCGGTCTTATTAAGTATAGATTCAAACTTTAGAAAGGCAGGAAGTCAAGCTATAGGACGATAGTTTGAAGATTAAAGGTCACCCTTCATAGGGAACCGGTTGATGTGATGCAAACTTCCAGCAAGAAGAAAGGTGGAAGTAGATATGACAAAGACGGAAGGTTTTGACCAGGCAAGGTGCAGCACGAAGCACAGTTTTTGAGAACAATAGGAGGGACTCCGTCAGGACCGTAAGCCCTTCCGAGTAGTTAGGCCAGAAAGGGCAAAGAAACATCATTCTGAAGGATCTTAAATGACAGCATAAGATAGCAGAGGGTGGGAGGAGAAGGAGGAACAAGCATGCTTCATCAGGCCGAGTGGAATTTTTAGCAAAGGTTTGAGCGAAGAGTTCAGCTTTAGAAAATAGATGAGACCAGCTGTGGAGCCATCTGGGTGAAGCTAGGAGGGAAAGATGCAGAAGAAAAATTATTAGAGGATGTTATCTAGATGCTAGAATCACAAGAGGAATTATTTAGAAGATTTTTGACATTTTCTATGAATAAAGAGTTTTTGGTAGTTTGAAGGAAGGATTTGGCATGACTAGGGGATAATTATAATTGGCATGGAGTTTTCAGGAGGTGATGGGTTACGGTACCGTCTGTGAGCCGCCTCTTCCCTATCACGGACAGCAGGAGAATAAGCGGAGTTAAACCAAGGTTTGACGGGCTTTAGGATTAGAGAAAGTGTGTGTATGTAAACGCCTCCATGCCAGAGACTATGACCTCAGTCATGCGGCCCTGCACAAAGAGATTGGTCGTTGACATAGAGACGGCAGGTAATCATTCCATGGAAAATCAGAGTATTACTGCCTTAGGTCTTCCCACTTTAAGCTGAGTTTGAACTGCAGGAAGCACCGTCCGCTAGGGGTTCCGAGGCGGCCCGGAGCGAAGACATGTTACAAAATAAGATTCTGATCGAGGAACCCAACGAGAAGAATAGTTTTTTCACAGAGTAAGCGAAGGCTATAATTAGGAAAAATCAAGAATGTTTGTCGTGGTCTCCAAGCGGTCGAAATACGGGTATGGGCTGCCCAGCTGTATATATATATATATATATATATATAATATACTATACTAGAATCTATATACTATATATATGATATATGTATATATAATATCGTAAACCATCTCTACTTTCGAACCCGTATATTCGAAACTTTCGGATAATTCACCTGTTTTTCATTCAAGGTCCAGTTAAACATTTTCAACAACTTTCCATAATCCCGAGCAGAATTCGACTTTGTCCGCACATTGTTCGAATTGTCGAAGTATTTTCTTTCTGCAGCATCTTCCAACCTCCTCTGTCCTCCAACCTTCGTCAGCCAGCCTTCACATCGCCTATACACATTAAGCACCCTCAAGCACTGAAGACCTTAACTTACATATCTCTAGAGTGACACCACTGTTGCGTTCAGTATCGGTCGCCCCCCCTCGCACTTCTTCTCTACTGAACGATACTGAACGCTACCATACATATTGCTACCAAGATAGCAGCGGCGAAGTTTATCTCTGTGGCTATTCTTCTTGTTGTAGAAGCAACTTGTTTGATGACCCTTTATGTGATGTTAGCAGAAGTTATAGCAGCAGAAATGAAAGTATAAAAAGAGGCAAAGAAGAGGAGAGTCTTTCTGTGCCCTTTGTTTACATAACTTATTGTGGCCCGAGCTGTCAACTCAGTATCGATCGCACCTCCCAGGGCTGCTGTGCGGGGTCTTGCGCTAGGCATACTCTATGCTACGTCACCGTGCCCTCTTTGTGCATCACGTGCGCGTTTGCTTTGAACTTTGTAGCCCTTCATGAAGACGCTATCATTGACCCCTGTGTGCTCAAGTGTACAGTAGTCTTGCACTTCAGACTTCAGTGCGCCATGGTTTTAGTGAGTGAAGTAATACACTCTGTGTTGTATTGGCATGTCTTACGTGAGTTCCTATGTATGGAGGGATAGGTAATCATCGGATTTTCGGACTTTCGGCTAGAAATTTGTCCTCGTTTCTCCCCCATTAGTTCGAATTGAGGGGCCTTTACTGTATATATATATATATATATATATATATATATATATATATATATATATATATATATATATATATATATAATAATATAAGCGAAAGTGTGTCTGTCTGTGTGTGTGTGTGTGTGGTATAGGTTCCGCCCCCCGTGGCGCAAGCACCTCATATGGCACATTTTTGGAATCAGGTTGACCAGGGGAAGGTCATAAGCCCACTTATGAGATGATCCGATCTTTTTTTTTTTTTTTTTTTTTTAGCAGCCTATTAGCGAGAATTGTGAAAACAAAAGTGGGTTGCGAGAATTGAGGAAGCCTTGATGTAGAGTGATGGGTAATGGGTGAGTGAATGGGTGGGGTGATGGGTAATGGGTGTGGGGTGATGGGTGAGTGAATGGGTGGGGGGTGATGGGTTGGGGGTGATGGGTGAGGGAATAGGTTGGGGGGTGATGGGTAATGGGTGAGTGAATGGGTGTGTGGTGATGGGTAATGGGTGAGTGAATGGGTGGGGGGTGATGGGTAATGGGTGAGTGAATGGGTGTGTGGTGATGGGTAATGGGTGAGTGAATGGGTGGGGGGTGATTGGTAATGGGTGAGTGAATGGGTGGGGGTTGAGTGAATGGGTGGGGGTTGAGTGAATGGGTGGGGATTGAGTGAATGGGTGGGGGGTGATGGGTAATGGGTGGGTGAATGGGTGTGTGGTGATGGGTAATGGGTGAGTGAATGGGTGGGGGGTGATGGGTAATGGGTGAGTGAATGGGTGTGTGTTGATGGGTAATGGGTGAGTGAATGGGTGGGGGGTGATGGGTAATGGGTGAGTGATGGGTGGGGGGTGATGGGTAATGGGTGAGTGAATGGGTGGGGGGTGATGGGTAATGGGTGTGTGGTGATGGGTAATGGGTGAGTGAATGGGGGGGGGTGATGGGTAATGGGTGAGTGAATGGGTGGAGGGCGATGGGTAATGGGTGAGTGAATGGGTGGGGGGTGATGGGTAATGGGTGGGGGGTGATGGGTAATGGGTGGGTGAATGGGTGTGTGGTGATGGGTAATGGGTGAGTGAATGGGTGGGGGGTGATGAGTAATGGGTGAGTGAATGGGTGGGGGTGGATGGGTATGGGTGATGAATGGGTTGTGGTGATGGGTAATGGGTGAGTGAATGGGTGTGTGGTGATGGGTAATGGGTGAGTGAATGGGTGGGGGGTGATGGGTAGTGGGTGAGTGAATGGGTGGGGGGTGATGGGTAATGGGTGAGTGAATGGGTGGGGGGAATGCATACATTTCTACATCCATGATTTCAGGAAAGTTAGAAGGGGCTATCTGGAGAGTCCATGTTTGGTGGGCCGAAGGCCCACCAAACACAGGTGGTGGGCCGAAGGCCCACCAATAGCCCTCCGCAGGAGCTAGCCAAAAAGTCCGCCCGGAGGGCGGCTTTGCGGCTAGTATATATATATATCTATATATATATATATATCTATATATGAATCTATATCTATCTATCTATCTATCTATCTATCTATCTATCTATCTATCTATCTATCTATCTATCTATCTATCTATCTATCTATCTATCTATCTATCTATCTATCTATCTATATATATATATATATATATATATATATATATATATATATATATATATATATATATATATATATAGCCAAATTCCCAACATCCGACCTCCAAACATCCGACTTGTCCAAACAACCGACTTTTTTCACCACCACATTGTGTTTTGTTTTGGCCATTTATTTTACTTCGTTTTTTTTATAGTTTTTAGAAAACATTGATTTGTGGCTTTATTTATGCATGAATTTTACTTTCGCGTATACCACTGGATCGGCCTTGAAAATTTGCATCTTTTATGTTCTATACCATTTTGTCCTTACGTTTATGGTTACTGTGATATCCGAACATCCGACTATTCCAATTATCCGACCTACCTTCGGTCCCCCCAAGGTCGGATAACTGATACTTAGCTGTATATATATATATATATATATATATATATATATATATATATATATATATATATATATATATATATATATATATATATATATATATATATATATATATATATATATATATATATATATATATATATTAGGGTGGTCCAAAAAGACGAACTTTCGAATTCATTTGCTCTCCGCCTCTCTTACTTTTCCTCTTGCTGAGAAAATAAATTGGTATTTTTTTAGCATGATTCTGCAATATTTAGTGGTGGCTCAATGTGTCGGAAGTTTCTGCTAGCCTGTTTCTGAGTGTCATATTCCATATGCCATATGCCATATGTTCTGGGATATTGAGGAGAACAGAGTCTTGACGTCGAGCATTCTCTTTCTCTCCACAGATGTCGAAAAAACGTGGCTTTATATACTTGGCTCGGAGGACATCATCCGGGGGATCAAACTCCCCTCCTCCGGCCAAGTGCTCAGCGTTTTCGTTCGCAACTACCTCAACCTCAAGAAGGAGAGGGCTGCGAGCGCCAAAGTAGTGATGGAGGAGGCCCTTGTTTTCTGGGACAAGGCGAGGATCCCTAGAAACGACCAA
>JACEEZ010012445.1:0-24192 GCA_016584305.1 Chionoecetes opilio | reverse complement strand
GCCCGACTCGTAACGATGGGCCCCCCCCCGGTGTAACGAGCCTTAAAAAGGGGTTCTTTTGGATGGTTCAATGTTTTCAATTACGCTTGTGAGAACAAAGTTGAAACTCATGCTGGTGAATGACATTACATAACCTATCCCAATTACATTACTTAAGAAAATATATTCGCTGACATTTTTGCTTAAGAAAGGTCAGACAGGATCTGGAAGGATAAAACATAGGTCATAATTATATTTCTGAGAACAAGCTGAATTTCACATTGCTCATATCTTTTGCATGCCTAATTTGAAATAACCACCTTAAGAAAACAATATTTTCAGGGTTTCTATTTAAGAAGGGCTCTTTTGGAGGGTTCAATAGGTTTTTCAGTTACAATTTTGAGAACAAGGTTGAAACTCATACTGGTGGTACATACTTATCCAAATTACATAGCTTAAGACAATATATTCCCCGGCATTTTTGTTTAACTCGAGTTGTGTTATTAGTACGTCGTATTTACAATTTGGAGTTCAATGTTCAGTTCTTCATCAGCTGTTTTTAGTACTATACTCCGTCCATTGTAATTTTAAAATGTATTCCCCCTAAAACATAAATTCTTAACTAAAAGAAAATGTTGTTAATGAGTGAAGCTTTAAGACATTAAAAATTAGATTGAGATTATGTGCACTTATTGTTAAAACATCTTCTGTCTTTAAATGCCATACAATCTATTGTAAAATTATTGATATTATAGACATTACAATGGACAGAGTATAACTAGAAATATGCAACTTAAGAAGAAACAATATTTCTGGTATTTTCATTTAAAAGTGATTTGTGAAGGTGTCAATATTATTACACTTTAAAAAAAAAAGTTGCAACGCATACTGATGCTGACTTTTAATAATCTATAAAATAAAATACATATCTTAGAAAAGATATTCCTTGACATTTCTGCTTTAGAGGGGCACAAATGTCCTGAAGAACAATTTCCCAGAAGCTATTTAAAAAAAAAAAAGCAGCTATGAGATTCACGATAAAAAATCATAACTGAATTGTTGTTCGTTTTTCCTCATGACAGTCCACATTGGGGAAATTAGTCAGTAATACCAAGGTGTAATAGTTATAATTTCGTAAGGAAATTTGCCCAGAAGAAAATAGCTTAGATTGTTAGCATTTATAGTAGGGTCATATAGAGTTAATGACTGTAACCTTTAACCAAGGACTCGCCAATAATAATAAAGAAACCGGACACTTGGCGACACCCTTAACTGTTACACCAGCAGGATCGATATTTTGCTTGAGAAGTAATTTTAGTCACATTCATCATCAGTCTCACTATATACATCTACATCATTTTCATTGTCATCGAAGTCTGAGTCAAAGCAGGGCTCTGGAGTCTCAGCATCACTGTCGTCGGCATCATCGGTTGGATTAGCAGAGTCGAGTCAGAGAGAACAGTGTCTGGCATCTGGGAACCGGTGAACCACACAATTTGGTAGGCATTGTCCACGAGTTCCCATCATTTTAACGGCTCTTTGGGGATCACCTTGTCACATGCTGCATGCCATTTCATTGCCACGAAGTTGCTGCGATGTATCTTCTGCTTGATGACATTTTCACAGGGTGAAATACTGCTTGCATCTACACCCTTCAGACTTGCAAACGGCCCCTTGCCTTTTTTTGGTCCGAACATTACCTTCTTTGCACCATATATCTTGGCAGTATACTCCTCAAAAAGCTTGCATGTTGGTTGATCTACTTCACCCATTGCCAATGCAGAGAGAGCACCAAGGTAGACTTGATTGTCTTCAGCAATTTTCAGAGGGCGCTTTTTTCCTTTCCTGATGAAGGATGAGGTCTTATCGCATCCTGTGTAAGCATGAAAACCTGGCAGAGCTTCACAGATTTTGGACCCAATCTTGCTGGCTAAGGCCGAAATATTGATGTAGCGCCTGTTATTTTGACCTTTGGTGCCAACGTCCATCCACACAATGGTTTGCATACGATGACAATGGTGTAAGAGAATAACAGCAACATCAGTATCTGAGGCCCTCACAACTATGTCACCTGGCTGCTGGAGAGAGATATCTGCATCAATTGCATGGAGACAAATTCTTGTGTCTGCCTCTGGGTGGTTACAATCCAAGCGAGTAACTGGTGTAACTTCAACAAACCCACTGATTCCCCTGAACCGCACACAGCTTGTTTCTACACCAACATAGAGCTCCCTACCATTCAACTCTGCAAAATGCCGCTTGTCTGCTCAATCTGTCACAATAAAGCGGGATAGTTGTTGATTGAAGGATCGGTATTTTAGAGCTTTTTCAAGGTTGCGGGGACGAATATGTTCTGCTGCAGTAATGAAATAAATGGTGTCCTGCACCCCACAGCGCTCACGTTCATCATCCTTAATGGAAGGTTCTTCATATGTATCAAAGACAATGTCTACCCGGTTTGAAGGTTGACGCAGGACAAACTCTAGGAAAGCTTGTGAAAGTCAACCATATATTGGAGGTAGATTGGAGGAAGACAGGGAAGGAGGAAGTTACCGTCAACTATGCTTAATTTTATATTCGTTGGGGAACCATGAGCTGTTACTCTGTCCTCAAGGGCTCTGAAAAGATCAGCCTTCTTCCCATGCGCAATGGACACCATAGTACTATCTGTCCGACACATAGTGAGAAGTACAGGAGTGAGATGGTACTGCAGGAGGTATTCCAGGTCGACTTTCCTTTGTGCAGCGATGATGGCAATCCGTCCAAAGAAGTCCCTAGTGCACCTGAGTTCCTTCACAACTGGATTGCTTGCCCGGTTGTTTCTTGCACCTTGGTCACTAATGTCCTCAAGGAATTTTTGGAGTGGGACTTTCCGAATCTTTCAGCATCTTCCACACACTCTGAGACGAAATCATCATGCTTGTCTCCTGCCTTTGCTGTCAATGTTAAGTAATGACTCAGAAATTTCAGCAGTAGCCGCTTTCCATGTCTGAATATTAACAAGAAACTTTGATTTCACAATGAAGGATTGGCAAAGTCTTGGTCGATCGTCTCGAGCAATTTTCTGAGGTCCTTGTTGTCGCATGTGATACGGCTTGGAGTTAGCTCTGCCTGTGTGTCACCAGCTTTACTCATTCCAGCCATTTCAGCAATGCACTTATGGAA
The DNA here is from genome assembly GCA_016584305.1 of Chionoecetes opilio. Lineage (NCBI taxonomy): Eukaryota > Metazoa > Arthropoda > Malacostraca > Decapoda > Majidae > Chionoecetes > Chionoecetes opilio. Next base: position 21,048 of record JACEEZ010012445.1, on the reverse strand, counting down.
ACAGCTCTGGCACATTTGGTAGCACTGAGAATATTGCTTCTTATAAAGTTGCTTGTTTATATTTAGTAATACAAAGATACGATTAAAGTGAAATATTGCATTGTTTCCCCATATAACCTATTTTAGGTTTTTTAGCTTATTTTTTTTTTTTTAGGGCTATTGATACCAAAACTCCTCTTTCTTAAACAAAAATGTCAGGGAATATATTTTCTAATTAATGTAATTGGATAAGTTATGTACTGTCATTCACTAGTATGAGTTTCAACCTTGTTCTCAAAATTGTAACTGGAAACCTATTGAACCCTCCAAAAAAAACTTCTTAAATGGAAACCCCTGAAAATATTGTTTCTTAAGGTGGTTATTTCAAATTAGGGATGAAAAAGATATGAGCAACGTGAAATTCAGCTTTGTTCTAAGAAATATAATTGTTACCTATTTTTTTTTTACCCTGCCTGACCCTGTCTATCCTTTCTTAAGCAAAAATGCCAGCGAATATATTTTCTTAAGTAATGTAATTTGGATATGTTATGTAATGTCATTCACCAGCATGAGTTTCAACTTTGTTCTCGCAAGTGTAATTGAAAACAAATTGAACCATCCAAAAGAACCCTTCATAAATGGAAACCCCCAGAAATTTTGTTTCTTAAGTTGCATATTTCACTTCAGTAATATAATGGTATTGATCCATATTAATTTCAGTCTTGTTCTCCAAAGTGTAAATAAAGGCCTATTATTGGGGGGCCTTGGGGGCCTGCCCCCTCAAAAACCCCAGAAAGTTGAACTTAAAAAATGGGTTTTTTTCATTCCCGTAATAATAGCACCAATTAAAATTATCAAACCTTTCGTTCCCAAAAGTGTAAATGAACTCCAGTGGGCCCCCTAACTATTACAGATACAACCCGATGGGAAGCATCGGTTTCAGGGTAGCGTACCACATGCCCATATAGACATAGTTGGCGCTGACGGACTATGCAGGTAATAGGCCTCGATTCAGTCTCACGTGCAATCGCTGGTTTTGGGACGTAATAATCCCAGCCATACCCCTTGATTCTTCGAAGACACTTATACCAAAGGCATCGATTCGCCTCTTCAAGTCACTATTTAGTGTCCATGTCTCACAACCATAGAGTAAGACAGGGATCACAAGCGACTTGAATATCCGGATCTTAGTCCTACACAGGTACCGTGAACGCCAAATTATCCTGCTGAGCGAGTCCATTAAACCTTGTGCTATGCCAATCGTCGGAAGACTTCTTGATGTGACCCGCCGTCATTATGGACTGCGCTACTAAGGTATGTAAAACTTTCCAAGATCTCAATGTCCTCACCGCACGCATGAACATACTTTTTTATATTGTTTTTATATTGGAGCCTATAGCGCCTGTAGGCTTATGGAGAGTCTTGATGTTGGTCGATCTCGCCCGTTAGTGGCCCAGGCTGGATTTTTTTAGTAACACCTGTGGTCTTAGGTGAAGATCGCGTTTTCTATGATGTTCAGATCTTCATTCAGGATCATGGAGCCCTAGAGTTTTCTCCGTCACACTCGCAATCTAACACAAGGTTATTGCTGCATGCGGGTTTCTTTCAGCCACTCGACGATGGATTTGACAGTTGCTCCTTGGTGGGACTTGAACTCGGAACCTTCTTTTCCCCTACCAGGATCTTGAAAGAGTTGCCCCCGGCAGGATTCGAACTCGGAACATTGAGTTCACCACTCCAAGACGCTAACCACTCGGCCACCGCCTCCCCCCCAGACTGTACTGTTTCATCTAGTAAGCCTCCAAACACATGGACATTGGTCTTGAGCCATAAGACCTCAAGTCCCAAAGGCTTTGCCTCCTCGTGCAGCGCTTCGGGAGCCATCACCAGGATCTCCATTGACTTAGCAAAGATTACTGCATCATCGGCAAAAACAAGATCAGTGATCCTGGTGTTGCCGAGGGATGCTCCACAATCCCTTTGATCTATAACTTTGCCCAATACCCAGTCCATACAAGTGTTGAAAAGTGATGGGGCAAGGACGCACCCTTGCCTCACTCCTGTATTCACAGGAAAAAAGCTGGATACACCTCCTCCATACTTCACAGCACTCTCAGTCCCAGAGTACAGACCAGTCATTAAACCAACAGTCATTGCAGGAATCCCGCGAAGTCGCAGAAGATCCCAGAGTGACTCACGATGGACTGAGTCAGACGCCTTCTTGAGATCAGCATAGGCTGCAAGCATCCCCTGTCGAAACTCACTTCGGTGTTCCACCAGGACACGAAGCACTAGGATACGGTCCATTGTTGACTTACCAGGCGTGAACCTAGACTGCTGAGGTCTCTGATGCTTCAGCAGATGATTGCGGATCCGTGTCAGCAATAGATGGGCAAGCACATTGCCTGGCACGCTGAGCAGTGTAATACCGCGGAAATTGTTGCAGTTCTGACGGTCCCCTTTCCCTTTCCAGTTAGGGAAGACCAGCCCCCTTTTCCAGTCAGGAGGAATTGTACCTGATTGCCACACGGCAGTCAGGACAGCATGTAACCCGCGGATCATGGCCTCACCCCCAGCTTTGAGGAGCTTCGCACTGATATTACAGACAGCAGCTGCTTTTCCACCCCTCAACTTTCCTACTGCTTCTCTGACTTCGTCAAGAGAGGGTGCGGTTTCGTCAATTGAAGGATCGACATCCACTGCCCGTAATCCAATGGTGTGAAGCTGCTCAATTGGAGGGTCTATACCGAAGGGAATGGGAAGAAATAAATAGAGAGGAAACCGGAAACGAGACGAGAAGCGACGAAAATGAGAGAGAGAGAGAGAGAGAGAGAGAGAGAGAGAGAGAGAGAGAGAGAGAGAGAGAGAGAGAGAGAGAGAGAGAGAGAGAGAGAGAGAGAGAGAGAGAGAGAGAGAGAGATAATAAAAAATCGGTTTCTTCATTCCGCACATCACAACACCACACCACGTCACATACTACGCCACACACACACACACACACACACACACACACACACACACACACACACACACACACACACACACACACACACACACACACACACACACACACACACACACACACACGCACATACACACACACACACACACAGACACACAACTGCCGTAAAACACACTCAACCCATAGACACAGCATTAATCCAAGATGCCTGCACTCACCCGTTTGGGTTTCTTTGTAAAAAGTTTAGCAACCCTTCCTTAAGTTATTTTTTTTATCCCACACTCAAAATAATGTACTATCATCGGTGCTATTACCCTTGAAATCAAGAATAACAATTTTAAAATCCAGATATAAGTGTGCGTGTGTGTGTGTGTGTGTATATGTGTGTGTGTGTGTGTGTGTGTGTGTGTGTGTGTGTGTGTATATGTGTGTGTGTGGTTGTGTGGGTGTGTGTGTGTGTGTGTTTGTGTGTGTATGTTGTGTGTGTGTGTCATTCGCCTATGGTCTTTTCCACGTTAGTCGGACTCGCGATTGCCAGTTTCAATCTCCAGGAGCGAGCTTGAAGCCCATTAGACCAATCTTATAGAGTGATGCTGGGACATCATACACCCCCACACCCCCATTCCCTTGCTCAAAGCGGACAGTAACCGCCATAATTTATCATTTGAAAATCCCGGAAGCGAGCGGGGTTTTTCGAACCAGTTAACCACAGAATGGCGCGTCCAAAGCTTTATCCACTTGACCATTGTTGTGGTAGCAGTGTGTGTGTGTGTGTGTGTATATGTTGGTGTGTGTATGTGTATACGTTGGTGTGTGTGTGTGTGTGTGTGTGTGTGTGTCTGGTGTGTGTGTGTGTGTGTGCATGTGTGTCTGTTGTGTGTGTGTGTGTGTGTGTGTGTGTGTGTGTGTGTGTGTGGTGTGTGTGTGTGTGTGTGTGCGTGCTTTGTGTGTGTGTTTACCTAGTTACCTAGTTGTAACATACGGGGAAAAAGAACATAAGAACTTTAAGAAAATAAGGAAGCTAAAAGGGGAAGCCGCGAGGCCTACACGTGGTAGTTCCTGTCACCAAACACTACCTACATCCACCTTTCATCCCCATCCATGAACCATCCAGCTCCCCTTTAAAGCTCCCCAATGACTCAGCACTAACTACCTGTCTACTGAGACCATTCCATTCATTCACCACCCTACTTGTGAACCAGTTTTTCCCTTTTTTTCTTTCAAAATCTACGCTTTTCCAGCTTGAATCCGTTACTTTTTGTTCTACCCGGTTAAAAGCTGTAAGAACTTTTCCTACCTCCCCTTTATTAAATCCCTTTGTCCCTTAAAAAAATCTATCAGTTCACCCCTTACTCTGCGTCTCTCGATGAGTGTATTTTAAATAATTTCCCAATCTCCTCTCATAACTAAAGTTACGCATCCCTTTGTATCATTTGGTCATCCTTCTTGCACTTTTTCTAACAACACTATATCCATCCTGTAGTATGGAGACCAAACTGAACTGCATAGTCTAGGTGGGGCCCTGACTAGAGCCAGATAAGGCTTTAGAATAACTTCCGCACTTTACTTTTAACACTTCTGGTAATAAATTTCCTAACACTCTATTAGCTCTATTTATGGCCTCAATACTTGTTTCCTAGGTCGGAGGTCTGGGCTCACCCTCACTCCAAGATCTTTTTCACCTTCTGATCTTTTCAGCATACATTGCTTATGGTGTATCTATTACCAGGGTTTTTTCTACCACATTCATAACGCTACATTTATCAATTTTAATTCCATCTGCCATCTGACTGCCCACTCGTTAAATTTATCTAAGTCCCCCTGCAATATGTTTACGTCAGACTGTGATCCAAAATCCTCCCTAATTTAGTATCACCCACAAACTTGCTGATACACTGCAAAACCCCCCCACTATCCAAGTCGTTGATGTAAATCAAAAATAGTAATGGGCCCAAAACAGACCCTTGTGAACTCCACTTGTCACCAGTCCCCATTCAGATTTGGAACCATTAATTGTAACCCTTTTTTTGCTATTTACTTAGCCAAGCTCTGACCAATGAAGAACCTTCCCATCTATCCCATGAGCCCTAACCTTATTTAAGAGTCGCTGTGTGGTACTTTGTCAAATGCCTTACTAAAGTCCAGATATATTATATCATAATCCTTATCATTATCTGCCGTCTCATAAACTTTCTATAAAACTCAATAAATTGGTGAGACATACCTACCCTTGGTGAATCCATGTTGGGGGGAGTCATTGATCAAACTATGTTTATCTAAGTGCTCTCTAATGTTTTTTGGCAATAATGATTCCAATAATTTACCCACCACTGATGTTAGACTTACGGGTCGATAATTTGTCTTTAGCCTCTGTCCCCCTTCTTAAATAGGGGAACAACATTTCCTTTCCTCCACAATAAGGGCACATCGCCTATCTCAACCGATTTCCTAAAAATGTGCACTAACGACTCACTAACATCCCCCTTTTGCATTCCTTTAATACCCTGGGATACACTTCATCTGGTCCTGGCGATTTAAATTTTTTTCATTTTTCTATCCCCTCCTCCACCATTTCCCTAGTTATCACAATATCTTTGAGTTTCTCCTCATCGCTTCCTTTGAGCATCTGTTCACTATCAGGTATCGTCTGTGTATCCTCCTCCGTAAAAACACTTAAGAAATAATCATTTAGACTCCTACACATATACTCATCCGTATTTAAGACCTCACCCGTCCTGACCTTAACGGCCCAACTAATTCCCTTGTCTTTGTTTTATAAACCTTATAGAACCGCTTTGGGTCCCTTTTCGCCTGTTCTGCTACTTTAATCTCATAATTTTTCTTAGCAACTCGAGTTAATTTCTTCACTGTCCTCGCCATCACGTTATACTGTTCTTTGTTTACCAATCCTGCCTTGAACCTTAATAAAAAGTTCTTTTACTCCAATGTTGTGTTTTAACTTGGTGGTCATCCATTTTTGGGTCACTCTTTCTGGACCTTATTTCCCTATAAGGAAATTTCTTTTTTTGTCCGTCAATTATATTCCTTACAAATGAGGTATAATCCTCTTCGGCTCCGACCTCACTTCCCCTTCTAGCCTCCTAATTACCTCCTCAGCCCCGGGCCTCACTTCCCTGTCTAACCCCTCTAATTATCTCCTCAGCCTCGACCTCACTACCATATCTGACGGCGCCAATTACCTCCAGGTGCCTTCCTAACCTTCATAATTGGCCTTTTTCCCGCTGTCAATGCCCTGTCCTGGGAAAATTTCTTCTCCTCCATCCCACACCTCTTATTAATAACCTCCAGGTGTCTTCTTAATCCCGCATAATTGGCCTTTCTGAAATTAGGTATTCGATGCCCATTTCCACTTAATTTTCCAACTTACCATTTTAAGCTAAATCTGATCTCATAAAATTTTCGCTATTATTTAAATTCCCCCCCACCTCCACATTTTTAACTAAATCGTCTCTATTTGTCAGCAATAGATCTAGAATATTATCTCTCTAAATAGGCTCCTTGATTGCTTGACTTAGGAAGTTATCCTGGATTATATTTAACAAATTTTATCTGCATCTCTGTCCCTATGATTAAATCCCCGTCTATATTCCTAAGATTAAATCTCCCACCACGCATAATCGATTATATCTGCAGGCCTTGTTTATTTCTTCCCATATAGGAGCTGAATCCTCTTTACATAAGTTTGGAGGCCTATACACTACACCCCAAAAACCCTTTTCTCAGTTCCCTCCGTAACCTTTTTCCCATATAGACTCTATGCTGTCATCTGTTTTTATAACATTGTTAACACAAAAAGAGCTATGCTCGTACTGTCCCGTCTCCAAATCTACTATTATCCAGCTTGCCTTTGAAGTCCTGAATACTTCTTGGATTAATCACTTTTGCATCAAGATTGTTCCAGGTTTCTATGCTTCATAACGGGAAGCTGTATTTTTTTTTGTCCCTCTTGGATTTGTCCTTTTCAATTTTTTATCATGACCTCTTGCACTTCTATCGTCCCACACAAACAGATCTCTCTATCAATTTTTTCCAGACCCATTGATGCTCTATACACTGCTATAAAATCACCCCATTCTCTTCTTTTCTCACGAGTTGGGAGTTATAGACTTGAAAGTCTTTCCTCATATGTTAAATCTGTCAGGCTATGAGCCATTTTTGTGGCTGCTCTTTGTATTCTCTCAAACTTCCTTATATCCCTTTTTTTTATGTGGTGACCCAAAACACTGCCGCTATTCCAACCTTGGTCGAATCAAAAATTTTATCAATTTCTTAATCATCTCTTCATCCAGATATTTGAATGCCATTCTTATATTCCTCAACAACTGATATGTATCTCCTGTGATCTTTTTTATATCTTCTCAGGTGACAAATTATCCGTAATCCCCCACTCCAGATCTTTTTCGACCTTTGTTTTGATTACCATAAATTTCCCATCGAATACTTTTCCCCTCTGTCTCTTTTTGCTACTGCCCATTTCCCTCACTTACACTTTTTAGCATTAAACTCCATTTCCCCCTAGTTGACTCCATCTGAGTGTGTGTGTGTGTGGGGTGTGGAGTGTGAGTGTGAGTGTGAGTGTGAGTGGAGTGGGGTGTGTGTGTGTGTGTGTGTTGTGTGTTTGGTGTGTGTGTGTGTGTGTGTGTGTGTGAGTATGTATGTTTAGATCATAATGGGACTCGTGCATGTACTATAAAAAGGAAAAAAAAAGTTGCTTAGTTAATTAGTTCCCGCTCACTCACTGTTGCCCAACCCCCGCTGACAGGCGTATGTGCACCTAACATTCTCTCATAACAACGCTGCCCTGGCAAGACTAAAGTTCATTATGACAGTCACCAGCGTCTGTGCGAGCTAGGGGATATTTTCCGACAAATTTGCACTTACCCATGTTATAGTCGTAAATGGGGCACACAGGTAGTGCGTAAAAACACACAGGTGCAAAAGAATGATGAAGAATAATAGGTTTGTGAACTATGATTTTTGTCAATTATGGTGAAAGCGAACGCTATATTTTATTTTTTTATTAGTATCTGGAAAAACATTATTATTTATAACTACATCATGTAATCATGGAAAATTCTTCTAACACACTAGCGTATTCGTCTTCTTGTGTCACGCAAAAAGTTAGAAGGCAACGAATAGGTCATTCACACGTCAGAATACGGTGGCATTGATGTTGAGCTGCCACGGTATGAAGAAACTTCTCTTTAATATATTTTAGTAAATGTTGTACTACTTAGATTTCATCCACGTTTTCAGCCTTTGGTCAGAATGAACCAAATAAGCAAACTGCGGTACGTATTACATAGTTCCCGGGGAAGTTGGTGGGGCGATCAGAGTGCCTCAAGGTGGGAGGAGTACATGTCTGAGTTACGATAACCTGAGAGCTTGCAGGCGGCGACTGTTCATGTAACCTAATCTTTCAAGATAGATTTATCTTACGGAAAAATGCAGGATACTCCGATATTACGATATGAAAGGAAAAAACTGTGCAAATAGAGGATCGTTGGTTACCTTAGTTAGAATCATAGGAGCATTAACTGGATATTCAGCTTGTTGAAATGTATTATTGCTGTACGTATTATTCTTGGGTGCTTCAATAGTAAAAAAAAAAATTACTATAATGAAGATATTAGTAATGATGCTGATAAAGAATGTAACATAAGTAGTACAATGTAATTAATAATTTTCAACAACTGGTCATCTTTCATACATGTGAAGAAGCAAACAGGATAAATAAGCAGTCGGTAGGAGTCTAGTATACTGAGAACATATATAATTAGTAAGTAATGACGTATACGCTCGGTCACACATTCGCGACCGCACGGCCCGCGCATTGAAAATTAATAAAAAAAATGGAAAATATGATCAGTGCGTCGTTGTGCGCCCAACTTTTGTCAGGATTTGGGAGAAGCTAGCGAGTTGACAACGAATGTACAGCGTGTTGCTAGGGCGCTGCGCGTATACAGGGCGCATACAGAGCGCATACAGAGGGTATACAGAGCGCACATGTTAAAAAATCCAACGAATGCACAGCCTGTGCTAGCGCGCGGAACGAATGGCCCGCGCATGCCCCGCGCGCTCAACGCACAGCCAGCGAACGGCAGCGGTCACGTGACTGTGACGTGACTGTGCCTGTAATAGAAAAGCGGAGGTTTCTCTTGCTTGCCGTCATATCATTGTGACGCGTTTATATACCCCATGGCTACACGTTGCGTACACGCCAGGTACACGCTAGGAACACGCTAGAAGAACGCTGGCGCTCTAGAGACTCGTCCAGCACGCCCATATTCGCTGCATGTTCGCTGGACATGCGTTAGAAGCACACTAGGTGTGCGCTAGGTGTGCGCTATGTGTGTGCTAGGTGTTCGCTAGACCTCAGCGACGAACGTACAACGACTACCCAGCGTGTGCTCTGCGTTGTGTCTGGCGTTGGTCCAGCGTGCTCTGCACGTGTCTGGCGTCCTTCTGGCGTGTACATTCATGCATCGAGAAAGACAACTCTTTGAGCGTGGCATAGTGGAATGTTTTTCCTCCCCTGGGAAGACACGGTATACCACATCTTCTCACATGACGCAGCCGCCTTTGTTTGTTTACAGCGTTCGAATCCATAGCACTACGAAAAATTTACCTTGTCAACCATTCGTGACATATGTACACTATGTGAATATATACAGTAGTAATTATATCATCTATCAATGATACCATACTTACCAAATCTCACGCCTTTTCAATGTTTTGCTTAAGCTCACGAATGCAAGCACTTAGACACTAGCTTTCACATATAGTATTCCTGTGACAAGTGTTACCAAGTAAAAGAAAACGTTGTGATGTTGCTCGGAGTTCCTCTGAGTAGCTATGGATCGATTATGGGCAACTCACAAGGAATGCTTATGATTCTTTATATATGCCAGCCCTGGGGCCCTAAGAACTGGTGCGAATTTCTGCGGGACATTATGAATAAGACCGATATGTTTTCGCTTTCTTACATAAACTGTGATACAAGGAGTCAGTTGCCGGGGAGATGTTTACATCACTGATGTTGACAACTGACAGTGCGCCATGTTGGCCCCGGATAGTAACAGTAGCAGTACGTATATTCTTGAAACAGCAATAATCATCTTGAACTGACTACGCGATATCCAGGAAAAGAACCAAATATAATGTAACCAAGCAAATAACACTATAAAAATAATATATGTACAATAACCTTGCACATTTACGGCAACTTTTCCCTTACATCTTTACTGCTTACTGTATGTTAAAAAAATTATATTCATTTTATATAAACTATTCATATTTTATAATTTAAAAAATGTTTTCAATAATGAATGAATGATTTTTGGTCGATATTCGACACCTAAAGACTTTTTACAGCATACTTCGCCTAGTAATCAAATAGCACATATTATTCGCCTTATATTGTTTTATGATGCCCGACACTAATCGAGATCTAGCCGACACGGCCTTCCACGACATATACATCACTATCCCACAAACGTGCTTCAGTGACTAAGCATTTTTCAAACGCAGCTCATAATTCCTTTCTTTCACTTCTTAAACGTTACAACTTTAATTTCGAACCCTATCTCCAACCTTGTGTTATGCTCCAATTCTCAACAGCTACATCATTGCTTGAATGAAAAGTATCATAAATCTGATAAACATGAAATACTGAAGAAAAAAAATGTCTGTATACTCAGTCACGACTCGCACTTCTACTCTCAAGGCATGAACCAATAAACTAAGCTACAAATTAAACATGATATAAAAGCAGCAATTTACTTAGTATTATCTGCTGCAGGATTAATGCGTAAAAGGATTAATACAAGGATATTCATAATCATTAACAAATTGTTCTAAGTTCTAGGGGAAGCGGTAGCAGAGTGTTTGGCGTCTCGGAGTGGCGTACTCTGTGACCCGAGTTCTATCCCGGATGAAGGCTAAAAAATTTTTTTATCAGAAATACCCAAAATTCTTCAGGTACTATATTTTTTTCTGAGTTTACGTGTATTTGTATGAGCACCGGGCTGGAAGGCTGCCTGCCGTGACGTCACCAGCAAGTTCGCGCCACGGCTGGAATGGGGCTGTTCTTTTTCCCGCGCTCTTTACAAAAGTCATGTTTTTAGGGAAATAAGGCGTGGAAATGAATTATTTTTTGTGGATTAGGATTTTTGAATGAACACTCAACATAATTATGCAAAGAAAAAATGGGTCTGGACGATTACTTTAATTATTTTTGCAACCGTCCAGGGATACTATACTGGGATACAGGGATACTGGCCTAGGAATACTACATGTTCATTCCTGACATGACATTAATTACCTCACCCTTCGATTGTGAGTCCATCGTAGGACACAGAGGGCGGCATGAGCTCTAATCACAGGCGCCACTATAAAAATCCTGCCTGCGCCACCATGAGCGAGGGCCAACCATCACAGCCCTCAGTGAACCTCCAGGGCCTACCATCTGAGCCCTGGAGGTCAGTACCTACAGACATTTTAGTCACATATGTAAAAAAAAAAAAGTAGTTTTATTACGTCTCTCTCTCATTATTTCTCTCTTACACACACACAACACACACACACACACACACACACACACAACACACACACACACATACACACACACACACACACACACACACACACACACAACACACAGACACACTGAAACGATAGTCCAGTTGAAAGACGTTGTCTCGCTATTCTGTAGTTAGATGGTTCGAATCCTCGCTCGCTCCCGGAGAATTTTTCACCGGCTAATTCGGGCGGTTACTGTCCTCCTTGAGCAAGTGGATGGGGTGTGTGTGGTGTGTGAGGTCCCCAGCTTACCCTAAGATCGGTCTAATGAGCTCCAAGTTAATTACGGGAGAGTGAAACTGGAGATCGCGAGTCCGCTCGCGTGGACAAGACCATGGTGAATGACACCACACACACACACACACCACACACACACACACACACACACACACACACACACACACACACACACACACATTACATTCATACGGGCATGTATCAATAATGTCAAAAGCTAACAGTTGGTGCACGAGCAAAAATCATGAAAAACTACAAGGAATTAAGTCATTACAATACGAACTGTACAAACTATCACTATTACTGTCTGTCAACCAAAACAACAGCAAATAAGGTTTTGCATATTGAAAATCTGCTGGATTACATATCGATGACGAAATGACGTTTCTTTTTTTCTCAAGTAATTGTTTTAAGACCTTAGGTAGGTCTTTTACTATTAATGAGTATTTTCTGTTATGAAAATAATGCGATATACGTATATTATAATATTTATTTATCGTATGGTTGCCACAACAGCTTGTCGAGTGTAACAAACACAAACACTTCTTCCCATCGTGACTCAAACACCTACAGTATTGTGCCCTCACAGCCTGCCTTGAGGCCTAGTCTACCCTTGAAATTGAGCGTCACGTGCACGTATGGCCTGTGTAAGTATAAACGGCGTAAGTATATTTTGTTGTTTTACGCTTGTGCCTCTAGCGCCTGTAAGCTATTCTTCTATGTTATTTATTTACTTATATATTTCGTTTTTGATAAATGAATTAGTACCATGTATAAATTAGCGTTGACTAAATAAATAACCTCATCAATCTGGAAAATTACCCGATTGATGGTTTTATTTATTTAGTTAACGCTAATTTATGCATGGTTCTAATTAATTTATCAGATAACGAAATATAGCAATGGAAAGCTAATAAAATTGCGCTTCTATTGATACCTTCATGATAAAAGTTGACTCGCAAAGGTTTAAATGGCGAAGAGTTGAAGTGAATATTAAGTTCATGCATATTTCTTCATAGTCTCGTAATGGCATTTCTTTACCGTGTTTTACGGTTTTTTATTTGATAATATTATAGAACAAACATTTAGGAAGATTACAGTATATCATATATACTGATAAACCAGTCTATATGATCCGTATATATATATATATATATATGAATCCGAGCGGCCCTCCGACTTCAGGCCCTTGGGCGACAGGCCGATATTCCGTGCGCAGTCCAGGTATACAGTGGTCTATGAACAGCTCCAAGGTGAAACACTGTGAAGGAAAGACGTAGGCTTGGTCGTCACCGCCGCCCAGCGCCCGACGCCTCCTCCACTTGATGACTCGCGGTCAGGAAGAACTCAGCGCCACACCCTGGCTTGGTTGACCTCCTAGACGCCCATCCCCCAACCTTGGATACTGGCTTCGATTTTAGGAAGATTATATTTGCACCAAACTTGATATACTTAGGTGAGATTAACATGCATTTGAGCTGACTCTCCATTGAAATTTAATTAATTACATCACTTGTTGCACATAGAATTGCTAGTGATTCATTAATTTCACATTTTATTGATTAATTATCCAATTGAAAAGAAAAATATTTCATGAGACAATTCTAATTGACTTAATATTATCTCATCAATACTAATATACTAATATTAGTAATATTAGTATTACTAATATTACTAATACCTCATTTTGAGTAATTTTTAGTATACTAAAGTATATATTGAAATATCTCTTCTCGCTGTGAAATATACGTTTTTTTCTGTGATGGCCTATACATCAAAAATAACATTCGGCTTTAGAAGCACCTGAGAAAACGTACTCACATTAAATAATTGCGGAAATAATAATAATTGTGAGGGTCCAAAAGAGAGAGAAACAAGGAATAAGGAAGGAGAGAAGGATGAATGAGGAATGGTAGTGGGAAGCGAGAGAGCGACGAGGGTCAACTGAGTCAACAGTATCCTTATCAGCCAGCGAGGAGAGAGCCAGGAGCACACCCGCAGATTCGCTGACCTTAGCTGTTCAACAGATGAGCGTCTGAAGAAGAGGAATAGGGAGAAGGAGTAAAGGAGAGAGAAAGCGAGGAATAAGAAAGAGAAGAGGAGAAGCAGGAACAAGAAATGAAGAAAGGAATAGCTGATGCTGATACAGCAGAATTGCCAGCGACCAAGGAACGATCACATCACACCTCTCACTTCACACCTCACTGATTAACTGTCATACATGAGATAACCTCTGCCCTGTAACCAAAACCACCTGCAGCCACAGCAGCATTAGGAAGCCTCGCCTGCCTCCCTGAACAGAGGACAGGAGACATAATCTATCTAGACACGAGTGCGTGCAGGCCTACGTTGCGGTGATCTCTTACGAGACTATGTTTTAGTGCGCCGCGCCCTTACACGCCGCGCCCCTACCCGACGCCCCGACGCCCGCCGCTCCGCTTTGCCCCAGGGGCAGGTTGCAACTGTACGGTGCCACGACGTCCTGTAAGACACTTGCCCCTGTGGTTCCGCCTGGGCCCCCCTGGGACCCCGGGGCATGCGAGACACACGCGGCGGGGTTATAAGGATCGCACCGCTTTGCCCCACGAGGCGGGGTGCAACTCTACGGTGCTACGACGTCCTGCAACACACCCGCCCCTGTGGCTTCTCTTCTGGGCCCCCCAAGGATCCCGGGCATTGCGAGACACACGCAGCAGGGTTTAGGACCCTTGGGGTCCCCACAGGTCTGCAAGGGGCTACGCGGCAGATGGTGATGTATTAATTATGGTACATTTGCATGACAGGGCAAAGCTATCAAGGATGCCCCTGGGGAACCTGTAACAAGCCGGGACCTCGGGGGGGAACAGGGAGGGTGCCGCCCCGGCAAATTCCGGGGCTTTTACCGGCCTGGGAGGCAAGCTCCCCGTATCTCCGACGCCAGGGGGCACTGCCCCGTTTAAATAGAAACGTAAGTACATAGTACATGGAGATATGCCCAACCTGGCACCTTATACAGGTAAGGGTGCTGGATTAGTTGTCATGCCACGTTAGCGACCGACGGATAGAACCGTAGCGGGAAATGGGTCCCGCTAGATGAGCTTCACCCCCCGTTGCGCCCCTCTCCCCAGACGGGGCGTAACAATAATTTTATTATCAATTTTTTTTTTTTTTTATATGTTGGAGCCTATAAGTCTGTGGGCTTATAGAGGTCTTGATGTTGGTTGATCTCGCCCGTTGGTGGCGCAGGCTGGAATTTTTATAGTGACGCCTATGGTCTTAGGTGAAGATCCCTTTTCTCTGAGGTTTGGATCTTCAGTTTAGGCTTACGCTGTCCCTGGAGTTTCTTCGTTACACACGCAGACGGAGAACAGGTATAACAGCATGCGGGTTTCTTCAGCCACTCGACGATGGATTTGACAGTTGCTCCTTGGTAGGACGTAAACTCAGGACCTTCTGCTCCCCTACCAGGCTCTTGAAGAGTTGCCCCCTGCGGGATTCGAACTCGGAATTTGAGCTCACCACTCCAAGATGCAAACCCACTCGGCCACCGCCTCCCCAAATTGCAATAATTATTATATTCATTTTATTAAGAAATTTACTACTAATATTATCTATAGCTTATGGATCGGAGATCTAGTCTTGACCTTTAAGTGGGGAATTTGCTAAACTTTGTGGGGGAAAATTAACCCACATTTACTGACGATAGCACTGGGACCAGAAAGGTGTTGAATCTGATTTGAAGAAAGTAGTGATATCACTCGTGTTCTGCGTAGGGGTTTTCGCAACACTTCAGGGTTCCATCTGCTTCGTTTAACCCTTCCTTACCTCAGCCCCACCCAACAAGCATGTCTCCTCCCGCCGGAGCAGGTATTAGTAGTTCAATCCCCCGAATCCTCAACCACAGGGAGCTGGAGCATTAAGGTTTTTACCTACCCGCAAGGCTGTTTTGGCCTTTTTCGGGAGTTGATGTAGATTACACGCCGGGAGTTTTATTGCCATGTGCGAGGATGGAGGTGGAGGATGGAGGAGGGAACCTGTAGTGTAGTGGTTGCACGCTCGGCTTACAACCGAGAAGTCCCGGGTTCGATCCCCCGGGGGGAGCGGAAAGATAGATGGTGGGCTTTCTTAAAATCCCTAGCCCCTGTCCACCCAGCAGTGAAAGGGGACCGGGTGCCAGGGGGACCGGGGGTTTGTAACCCCCCGCCCCCCGGGGTGGGGGGCTTCGGCCAACACTAATATGCAGCAGCGGTAGATCACTATGGCTCTGAGGCATTATCCTCTAAACAAAAACAAACAAGAGAAAAAAACAAGAGGATATAATGGCTAATTCATTTATTACTGATTAGAGTGACAATGTTTCATTTTTTCCCTCACGTCTACAGGCAGGCTCACAGCTGCACACCTCATGCAAGATAGTGCTTTTACTGACCCCAAAGCGAACAATGATTACCAAACCTTTCGTTCTAATTTTCTAGAATCCTTTGGGAAAATTACGCCAAGCATAGTTTTTTCTGAAAGGGTGAATTTAGCTGCTGAACTTTGCTAAGCGTGCTGCTACCACTGATTTGTTAGATGCACAGGTGGAGGCAACCGAATTTTGTAGATTTCATCCGTATTTACAGGAGAATGGGTGGACCCAGGGATATAACTTTTCACTTGGTGACAATTGCAAATTCTTGAATTCTTTGCATACATTGTTGCTAAGAGGTACCCTCCGAAAAACCTCTGTCTCTTAAATTTTAGTCCCGAAGAAGTACTGCATGATTTTTTTTGAATTAAAAACCAAGATAGAAGAGAAAGATGGTGACATACGAACACCTGTGTCTCTGTAGCCACTACTCAGCCTAATGTAGCCGTAGGGATATACATGTATCTTATACAGCATTTTGCGACCACCCCTAGTTCTCATCAAAGACCTATCTTGACATGCCTTATTGTCAACGAGATGGCACACTGCAAATCTGTGTTATATTAAAAATAAAGAATGCGTCGCCACGGGAAAACTTGATACCGCCTCAGGGCCATTACCTGCTTCAAGGAACTCAGACAGAAACAAACCTCTACTGGTACACATGATCGCGCACGAGTACCGACGACTGCTAACCGTAATCCCGCAAGACAGGGAAATTCTGCTTCGGGAAAACCTGCTGTTCCCAGCGGTGCGTCACAAAATTTTTCCTACTGTGTTATCCATGATTTTACAAAACACTCTACGGAGAACGGGCTATTCCTTTTCCCAATTTTAAAGGGACTCTAAAAACGTCAAAATCGCGGAAACCCACACAGCCCGGGGGAAGCCGCGCCCCAAAAAAACCAAAACCCAGCTAGCATATAAAACCGGGTTTTCATTGATAATCCTGCAACTGGGGTTTTGGATGAAAAGTAAAATTAATCACCTTAAATTTGGCCGCGGGGCAGTCAACCAAATTTTTGGGGGGGGGCTCTCCAACCATTTGGGACCCTGAGAACTCTTTTTGCGGTGGGAACACAGGCGGGGGTTTTATTTTGTTTGTCCGAGAAGGCTTACCTTGCACTAAGTGCGCGTCACTTGACAGCCGATGGCCTCTTAAGTAACGATCTCAATCTAATGGGAGTTCTTCCAATCCTCTTAATATATTAGGGTTGTTCGCCTCCCCCGTTAGTTTGGGGAAAGGGGGTACCCCTACTATTCGTTTGGATTTTTAAAACGGGGCTTCAAATTTTAAAACGTTCCCTCGGACGGAAAATTGGGGTTTTAGCGTCTTTGAGAGTGAAAAACCCCCAAAAATAATACTCAAGATACCAGTACCATAAGGGTTTTTAGGGGAAAAGTTTCAGAGCGCTGGTCAACCCAACCCCTTTTCTTGGCTTCCCAAAAAAAGGTGTTCCTTTAAATTTACCGTCCATACCCAGTGTTTTGGTTTCTACTGAGGTTGGAAAAAGGGAACACCGCCTAAAATCGAAACGAAAATTTACGCGTAAAACTCTCTAAAAACCCCCGTCCCAACCCCTTCGTACATCAACAAAGTAACTGCCCTAGTGAAATGGGGGGAAAAAAGTTAAAGCCCCGTAATTGGGGAATCAAAGTAAATTTCCCCCCCGTAGGCATGCCCATTCCCGTTTCATCCCCAAAAAAACCCCCGTGGGTTGTGGGCATCGATAGAAGGGGCCCAAGCCAAATTGGAAAAATACTATGGAAAACAACCATAAAGGGGAAATTTGTGAAGGAAAAAAAGCCGTCGCTCTTGGTTTTTTTAATGCGCTGGCTTCCTTCCATTTGGATTTTAAACCCGAACAAAAGAAAACTTCTTTGTTTAAAATTTTTTAAACGGTCCGTGGGTGTTAAAAACCCTTGCCCCGGGGAAAAATTTTTAGGTCAACTGATAAAAATAACCACCCATTAACCTTTCCCCTGGAACACATCAGTGTAATTTCCCAAAATCGTCTACCTCACAGTCAAAGGGGTAATTTTTTGATGGGCAAATTAAAAACTGTTGGGTCAGGGGGATATCCAAAATTCCCGGTTTACCGTGGAACTCTCCCCTATTCCTCGTTCCTAAAAAAGACGGAAAGTTTAGAAATGTAATTGATTTCCTGCGAGTAAATGAAGTCACGGAGGATGACCTGTCCGAAAAGACCTGTTAATATCATTAGGACAGGGTAACACTATGTTCAGTAGCCTTGATTTGGTTAGTGGCTACTTGCAGGTGCCCATGTCTCCTGCATCTAGGGAAGTTACTGCCTTTAGCACTTCTAGTGGACACTACGAGTAGCTCAGAATGCCATTTGGTTTAAATTCAGCCCCTATTACTTTTCAAATAATGATTAGTAATTTATTTTCTGATATGCGAGGCAAAAATGTTTATGCTTACCTTGATTATCTTATAATTTGCAGTAAAGACTCGGAGTCTCATTTTACTAATTTAGAAGCAATGCTCCTGAAGTTGAAAGATGCTGGACTAAAGGGCTAAACTGACTAAATGTGAATTCCTTAAGTCTAAAATCCCTTTTTTAGGCCATGTGGTAGATGGTGATGGACTTCATACAATGTCAGATAAAATAACTGCAGTTACAAATTTCCCGCGACCTCATAATG
Source organism: Chionoecetes opilio (assembly GCA_016584305.1). Classification (NCBI taxonomy): domain Eukaryota; kingdom Metazoa; phylum Arthropoda; class Malacostraca; order Decapoda; family Majidae; genus Chionoecetes; species Chionoecetes opilio. Next base: position 2,215 of record JACEEZ010012445.1, on the reverse strand, counting down.
TAGACAATGTCCGTTCTTTCATTGGGTTGTGTGGTTACTATAGATCTTTTATATCCAATTTTGCAGCGGTTGCATCGCCCTTAACTATTAAAGAAGGCGTGCACTTTAATTGGAACGCTGTACATGAAAACTTTTTTCAAGATCAAAAGTTTCCCTAACAAATGCCTGTGTCTTGACATTCCAAGACTATAAGGTTCGTTCCTATTGTTCTTTCCCACCCCCGCCGGCAGTGGATGTCCGAGGACGTAGCGCGGACCTCTATTCAGCGTCCATTTGCGTCCATCAGCGTCACAAGTGTCCGCTCTGTTCGTCTATAGTCCTATGGTCGTCCTGGCTCGTCCATGACGCTTAAAAAAATATAGAACACGATGTTAATGGATTAAAATTTTTATTACGGTAAAATACGCATGATTTTTATTTTATACACTTTAAAGAAAAAAAATTATGGTGATTCGAACATGACGGACGTAGCAGACGTAGCGCAGATGTTTATTCAGCCTCCATTTGCCATCCGAAAGTGTCCACTCTGTCGTCTATAGTCCTATGGTCGTCCGTGACACGTAAAAGAAATATAGAACACGATGTTATTGGATTAAAATTTATATTATAATATTTAAGCAATCGGATGCATTTGATATTTCGCTTCATATTATGACTATCATACTGTCACATAAATAACTAGGCTAAGGAAAAAAACCACTACCGACAACATAAGGGAGTTTGGATTATTGGCTATAGCAGGCCCGTTGCCACTGGGGGGGGGGAGCTTATCCCCCCAATAAACTCATTAGCCCCCGCCAAATCATTCATAATGTTTTTTTTTTTACTAGGAAGGGTATATGATTTGTCTACACACAAGTTAAAATAACTACGAAAATTCAAGCCAGATTTACTACTTTTCTTGAAACATGATTTTATTCTATACAGCTACATTCATGCATTCTACGTAGATAACACTATAGTCGCCGTTGTGCACGGGTGTCGCCGGCGCCGTATATTACGAATTTCACCACTAAAGCATCACTACAGACTTGTATGTGCCACGGAAGAGGCATGTACAGTAGTTTATGTTATGTACTTGTCTTCAGTGACACATACAAGTCTATAGTGATGCTAAAATTCGTAATGTACGGTGCCTGGCGACATTAGTGCTCCGTGGCTATTATAGTGTTATTAATGGTAGTATAAACTCCAGTAAAAACATAATCAACTAGTAGAAGGACATTCAATATAAGACAATAAGACAAATTATATATGTGGCAGGAAAAGTATAAAAAAAGTATAGCTCCCCTACGATGGAAATTAATAGCCCCCTTACGATATAAATAGCCCCCCCTACGATAGAAATAGCTCCCCTCCTACGATAGAAAGCCCCCCCTAAGATGGAAGAAGCACCCCCCTACGATGGAAATAACACCCCCTACGATAAAAATAGCCCCCCAAAATTTCAAGTCCTGGCTACGAGCCTGCTGTTATTATAGTCTCTGCTGGAACGTTTCCTATAAAATTCATATTAATAGATAATGTAAATTGTATGGGTATTTATTACTAATTTTAGTAAATCAAATTATTTTATTTGTTATGCTTATCATATATTATAAATGTAATACTTTTAAGCAATTAAACAATAAACTTGAAATTATTCAATATTATAATTATAATCAATCAAAAATTCACATATATCATATTATGAGATATCTACTACTTAAGATTTATATTTTTGCAGGATTCAATAAGAGCTGAAAGGATATACATCTTTACATTAATCTATCCATCATGAAGTCTCAGCAAGTTAGCAACCATCTTATTGCAAGACAAGATAACATTCTCATTGAGGATGGCCGGCACAAGGAAGACCGCTTTGTACAGATATTATAAATCACTGTATTTTCCCATAACTAACTGAACTGTGTATCATTTCATGCATAATACCTTGGGCCCTACCTGAAATGTACTATTTGCTATAAATTATATCTCTCCATCCAAGCAACCGTGTTTTGAATATAAACCGTATATTTCCGTCACAAAATTTTTTATAAAAAAAGAATCGTATATTTGTTTGCTGGGTAGGCGGACGCTGGACGGCCCCGGTCGGCGGCGGATATTACGGACGAGAGATGAACTAGGCGGACGTTGGGCGGCCCACGTTGCGGGGATATTACGGACGAGAGATGGCAATCGACGTAAACGTCCATTCGTCCGTCGATTTGCGAAA
>JACEEZ010012444.1:0-43535 GCA_016584305.1 Chionoecetes opilio | reverse complement strand
AAAAAAAAAAAAAAGGAAAAAATTTTGAAGAATTTTTTTTTTTTTTAAACCCAAAAAAAACCCCTTTTTTGGGAAAAAGGTTTAAAAAAAAAACCCTACACTTTCTCTTTAGTTTAGGCTTGGAAACAAACAGAAAAGTCTCGCTTTATTTTGTTTTTTTTTTGAAAAAAAGTTATTTTTTAAGGCAAATGACGAATAAGGAGGGTTTTGGTGACCAAATTGAAAAATGTTTGTCCACTTTTTTTAATACAAAAAGGGAATCAAACTCGATTCTCACTGAAAACGAATAAATATTTTCCAAATTTTGTTTTTTTTGTTTGTTTTTTCCCAAACAGAAAAGGATGAAAAAAATTGGAAAATTTTTCCTTTTACGAAAATTTAGTCCAATTTTCCGGGGCGTGTGGGGGGGGGTCACTTAGTACTAATTATCGCCACCCCCTTCCTTTTCACTAGCGGGGATTATTACATCTATTGTCCAATGCTTGGCAGCTGCAGTACGGAAAACAAATTATTTTATTGCTCAAACCCATCGTTGTGTCACGGGTTGCATTTACGGGGCACTGGGAAAGTCCTAGTAGTAACCCCTGACTTTCCGGCCCAAGGTACCCGCCCCTGTAGCCATATTCCTTACCCCGGAAACCTTCTAAAACGTGTGTTCATATTTTTTCCGGTAAAATGCCCTGGTTTTTGCCCCTTATAGAACCTCTGGGGGGATCGATGTCTTTTTGGTGTTTGGAAGGGTAAATTTTTTAGTCACCTTGTTTTGCATTGTGTTCCACTTGTAAACATTCTAAAACTTTTTATCATGGAAAGTCAATCTCATTTGGTCTTTCCAATTTTTGGAGAGTGCCAATGGCTTTCAGTCCACTGCTTTTGTGCCATTTCTTGTTGGGCAAACCTGTGAATTCAGTGCAAAAAAAAAAAACTTTAATCCCCTGTTAAATATTGCTACAAGTACTTTTGAAGTTTCCCGTGAAAATTTCTCGCCAAAGATAGAAAGGTCCCCCCCCCTGTCTTTCCTATATTTTGCTTATTTCCTTTTCCCCAGCCTGTGAAGAGCATGGGTTTTGTAAAACCCTCCCCCCTTTAACCCAAAACCATAGGAAATTTTCCCCGGGAATACCCTCAAATTGGGGGGGTTTTTTTTTTTCCCCCAAAAAATTTCTCCCTTCGTTAAAATTTTTTCCCCCTTTTTTTTTTTTAAATTTTTTTTTTTTTTTAAACCTTTTTTTTTTTTTTTAATTTTTTTTCCCCCCCTTTTTTAAAATTTCTCCTTTCCTTTTTTCCCCCTTTCCCTTTCTCCCGTTTCCTGTCCTCTTCTCCCCCTTTTTTTCTTTTTCTCCCAAACCCACCCCTTTTTTCCCCCCTTTCCCCCTTTTTTTGCCCCATCTTTCCCCCCTTTTCCCCCCCCTTTCCCCCTTTTTCCCCCTTTTTTTCCCTTTTCCTTTTTCCCCCCCCCCCTTTCCCCCTTTTTCCCTTTTTCCCCTCTCTCTCCTCTCTCTCTCCTCTCTTCTCTCTCTTCCCTCTCCCTCTCTCTCTCTCTCTCTCTCTCTCTCTCTCTCTCTCTCTCTCTCTCTCTCTCTCTCTCTTCTCTCTCTCTCTCCCCTCTCTCTCTCTTTCTTTCTCTCTCTCTCTCTCTCTCTCTCTCTCTTCTCTCTCTCTTCCCCTCTCTCTCTCTTTTTTCCCCCTTAAAAATCCTTTCCTTCTCCTTAAAACATTTTGGGGGTCCCTTCTCTCTTTCTATTTCCCTTTCCTCCCCCCCCCTTCTCCTCTCCCCCTTTCCCCCCCTCCCCTCCCCCCCCTCATTTTCTTTTTCTTTCCCTCTTTTAGTCAAATCTAAATCCTTCTTACATCTAATTTTTGTTGTTAAATATTTTTAAAAATATCAATTTCTGATTTCAAAAGTTGAAAAAAGCTTTGAGCAGAAAGCCTAGACACCCCTGCCGCCACTTTTTCCCCCCACGGAAAAACCCCCCCGTTCCCAAGGCCCTTTTTTCCCTTTTGTTTGTCGTTTCGTCCTTCTTCTCTTTTTTTTATTCCGTTTTTCCTTCTTATTCCCCCCGCTCTTTTTCTTTTCCTTCCCCCTCCCCCTCCCCTCTTTTCCCCCCCTCCCCTTCCCCCATTTTTTTTCCTTTTTTTTCTCCTCCTCTCTCTTCGCTCTCTCTCTCTCTCTCTCTCTCTCCTCCCCCCCCTCTCTCTCTCTCTCCTCCCCTCTCTCTCTCTCTTCTCTCTCTCCTCTCTCTCTCCTCTCCCCTCTCCCCTTCTCTCTCCCTCTCCTCTCTTCTCTCCCCTGTATTAATTATATAATATATATTATTATATATTTTTATATTATAATTATAATTATATTATATATATATATATATATATATATATATATATCTTAATTAAAAAAACCAAAATCGGTTCTTAGGAGTTCCCAATTGCTGAAAATTAGATGGAAAGCACACTTTGGGGATATAAAATAAAATTGAAAAGATAACTGGAGTGTATATAGAGTTAAAAATTTGTGAACGATTGTCTAAAACAAATTTAACTTTCATTACATCCAATCTTTATATTTTCGCAAACTGGGGGGGGCATATAAATATATATAGATAGTCTATTCTTACTCAAAAAAATTACTTCGATCTTACACATAATAAGTATTACCACCTAATCCAAAATTTTGAGGTTTTAAACTTTTAAAGTTAAATGTATAAATTTCCTCCCCAAAACCCTGATTTGTTTTAAAACACTCACACATATCCAATAGACTGTGGTTTCCAAAACATAGCTCGCAAAATCCAATGAACGACCAATATCTGAAATTCCTTTATGCAGAACCCCCCAGCCCCCAGATGTTCTGCTAGAAACAAAACTGTGGAACCAACTTACCCCGGATATCAAAAAAAAGGCCAATTGATCCTTCAATTAAATTAAAAAAATAATTTTAAAATCATTTTGTACTTTTTAGTCACATGACGACTACTTTCATTGTTCTATAACTGCAAAAACTTTTTTTTTTTTGTTCTTTCTATTTTGCTACTATATTATTACTTTTGCTGTATCGTTATTTTATTATTATATTATTATTATTATTATTATTTTATTATTATTATTTCATTATTGATACATTATTATCATTTTATTATCTTTTATTTTTATATTCTAATCCCTTATAAGGGTCATGTTTATACATTTTTTTTGTTATCATTAATTTACAAAATTTATTATTACTCTGGATCTTATTATTTTTTTATTACTATCTTGCTATAGTTCAGTAAAATTCTAATATTTTTTGTTTTTTCTATTCTAAAACTGCTATAATTTGCAAATTTCACAGCCATTATTATTCCCCCTCATTATTTGTTATTATCTCTTTATTATTATTTTTCAAATTTTATTTCTATTCTATTATAAAATTTTTATCACTGTTTTAAAAGTTTCATTTTTATTATTTTATTATTTCTTTTTCATTATTTTTAAAATTGTTTCCCTCATTGATACTAATTATTATTATTTTTCTATTTTTTTTATTATTATTGTTGTTTTATTACTTATTATTATTATTATTATTATTAAAATTTTTTATTTTTTTTTTATTATTATTATTATTTTTTATTTCAATAATTCATTAATTTATTATTACTATTTTTTTTTTTTCTGCTATAATTTTTATTTTGGATTTTTTTTTGTTTTAGTTATATAATGATTAATGGAATCATGCAAAACATGTTTAGTCTATATATATATATAGTTGGGGGTTTTTTTCCGGTTTTTTAGTGTTAATATATTAGGCCTTACGAGAAGCTACGTCTGCCCACACTCATGTTTAAGCCCTAATCCATACAAGAGCTTCGGCCTCTGGCCAGGGCTTTTGGGTCATTTTTTATTATGATAATTGTTTATCGAAGAAAAAAAAAAGAAAAAAAACCCAAACAACAATCAATCAAACTCTCTCTCTCTTTCCCTCTCTCTCTCTCTCTCTCTCCTCTCTCTCTTCTCTCTCTCTCTCTCCCTCCTTTTCTCCTCTCTTTTTCTCTCTCTCTCTCCTCTCTCTCTCTCTCCTCTCTTCCCTCTCTCCTCCTCTCCTTCTCTCTCTCTCTCTCTCTCTCCCCTCTCTCTTTCCTCTCCTCTTTTTCCCGTCCCTTCTTCTCCTCCCCCTTTCTTTCTTTTCTTTTTTCCTTTTCCTCCTCCCCTAGCCTCCCTTCTTCCCCCCTTTCTTTCCCCCCCCTTTTTTCCCCCCCCTCTGCTCTATTAACCTCCCCCCTTTTTTTCAAAATGAAAAAAAATTCTTAGTACCCCCTTTCAAAAGCTTGAAAAAAGGCCGGTTTTTAAAGCCATTAAAACTAAAAATTTTTTAAAAGTAAAAATTTTTTTTTCCTCCTTGCAAAAAATTTGGGATTTATTTCGTGGTTTTCACAAACTTTTTCCCGTACCCCGGGCCCCTCGGGGCGCATAACAAAACTTTTTCGAAAAAAAATATTTCCCATGGTGTGCCTCAAGGTAGTACTTTGGCCCCTTTTTACTATTTTTAAATGATCTGTCGTGTTTTCTCCCAAATCGTGAAAAATTCAGTATGCCGATGACACCCATTTGTCCCCACGGTAATATAGCCCTAAATAATCTGATACCCAAAAAATAAGAAACGTAAAATTATAAAATACTTTAACAAAAATGGGGGCTAAAGGGTCAATGCTAAAAAAAAAGCAATGTATGTTCAAGGGACAAGGGGGGTCCTGTCAAAGATTCCCCTGACACCACATGCGGTGGACGGGAATGTGATTACCCCCAACCCCTCTCAAAAAATCTGGTGTAAAATTTAATAACCTACTGTTTGATATACCGCACATCACTGAAAGAAGTAAGAAAGTATATGAACAATAATGTATGCTTTATAGATTGAAGGGGGATTGTTTTGGAGGATACAAAGCACAGAGTTTTCTGTCCATACAGTCATTAGTCCAGAGCCATAAAGCAACTACGGCTTGGGGGGGGGACATCTGGGAACAACCAATTCACTCAATCCAACGAGTAACAATCATAAATTGCATAAATTTTGCTCTACGTCTCAGATGTCTGCTTGTTTCGTGGAGGCAGCTGTGCCCAAGCAGTGTGACCATGTTAACTTCCTTTTTTAAAATATCACAACCTTGAGTTCTGCAAATATTTTGTACGGAGCGTGTGTGATGGTTTTCGGGCTAACTTAATAATAAAAATCTTCCTATTGGTTGTTCCCATATACCCACCGTAAGCACCATGCATGCCACAGTAGGTCCAAACACTAAGGCAGACAAGAACCTCCATGTTACCCCGTGGTAACACCTGGTGTGTGGGCACCAGGTCCTTCGCCCACATATAGGCTGGTATAACACACAACATACACTTTGGAACAGCCTTCCCCAATGACGTAAACACGCCACCTCCCTAACTCCATTCAAACACGTCTAGAAAAGCACCTATTAGGTAAACACTTTTCAAGAATAAATGATTAACGTTTTCGTTTGATTTTATGTCCATTTTTATGTTCGGTCTGCAATTTTACTTAGTTTTTTACTTGACCATTCTAGTATGCCCTACTATTATCTTACATATATTTATTGCCTTCTCGCGTGTATTTATTGCCTTATTCATCAAGTTTCTTTTTGGTCTCTTCCTTGTCTTTTATTGGCTTTACACGATTAGTGACCTTTATTACCTCAACGTTTATTTGGTCCTATTTTCACGTGACGGATTACCCATTTTAATCAATGTGATAGTATATATAAATTTCTGACACTTTTCTGATTCTGATGGCTGGATTCTCAATCTCTTCTGTTTCTTCACCTCATTCAATGACTGGTCAAAATATTCGTTGTCTCTCTCACTCTCAATCAGCTTCCCAGATTACGGTGTTCCTTCTCATCTCTTCTCTCCTTTCTTCCCGTGTCTCTCTGCTCTCGTCTCTCCTTCTCGTTATAGCCCTTCGGTCGTCCATACTTCTGGTGCGATCTCCTCTCTCTCTCTCTCACAGAAACCATAATGTTTGGAAATGTATTAAATGCGTAGTACATAGATATTATTTCAGCAATTCTAATTTGTTTTGCTAATCATCCTGTTTCCAGGCAAGGAGATTAACAGAGAGAGAAGAGAGAGAGAGAGAGAGAGAAGAGGGGAGAGAGAGAGGAGAGAGAGAGATAGAGAATGTGAAAAAAAAAAATGAGTGAAGATGCGAGGAGAGGAGTATAATACGATATCTGGTTTTGAAGTCAATCAGGTCAGCTGCGACTCTCTCTTTATTCAATCATCCCTTTTTTTCAACCTACCCTTTTCTCTCTTCTGTACTCCGCGGTCTTTCCGTGTGTTCCATTCCCTTTTCATAAACTCTCTTCTCTTCCTCCTCCAGCCTTTTGCACCTCTTTAATCATTTTCTGTCAACCTTTCCCATATTCAGTTTTCAGCTTCCATTCTTGCCTTTCTTTTCATTATCCTTTCCCCGTGACTGGAGTGCGGTGGTGGATGGTGGTGGACGAGCTGCGTATTGGTAGGGTATGAGATTAGAACTTTTCCCAAGGTGCTATAACTCCCCGTGCCGTCCCACAACACCTGACTCCTTCTCTTCTCTTCTCCTCTCTCTCTCTCTCTCTCTCTCTCATCTCCTCTCCTCTTCGTCTCTCTCCTTCGTCTATCTCATCATCTCTCGCCATCTCCCTCTGACACCCTTCCCACCACCTCTTCTCGTCCTCTCTCTCATTCCCTAACTTCTCCAAAGTCGTATTCCAATCACCTTCTCCTCTCTCTCCCTTCACTTATCCTCTCTCTCTCTTCTTCCTTCTCTCCTCTTCTCACCTCGATCTCCCCTCTCTATCTGCTCCACCCACACAGTCTCCCTCACGTACAGGGCAGAAAATAAGCGACCAATAGGAGAGTAGAGAAGAGAGGAGAGGGGCTGTTGTAAATGTGGATAAGGTACCTCTCCGTACATGCGTAAATACATATTGGGAATGAGAAGTGGAAGAAAGTAGTCTTGAGGGAGACTTAGGAGAAGGCATGTTGGAAGTCGCGACATCGGGGAAGGTTAGGATGTGTGCGGCCAGAGTGTCATGAAGCTGTTAGGCGTGCACAGGTAAAAGGATTTCGGACAGTATAGCGATGGAAGGATGCGCAGTAGAGTAAGTGTGTAGTGGAAGGGAAGGGTCTCGCGAGGGAGGCGAGTGATAAAAGGAGGCAGGAGCAGGGAGGGGAAATTAAGCCGTAGTGTAGATGGGAAATGGTTCCATTTTTCAAAAGAACCAGCGTTTTATTTGTTTATTTTTTTGTATTAATTATTTCTTGTTTTATTGTTTTGCCTCTATCAGCACATTATTCTTGTTTTTACTGAAAGATCGATGGTCCCCCTGGGTTGATTTATTGTATGGGTATTTTATTTCTTATTTTCATTCGTGTCATACATTGTAAGACTTTATTCAATAATACCTACCTCCGGTGTAGGCGTTCTCATTCGTGCCTCTTGTACTTCCTTTATTTTCGGCATTGTTCTTATGTTTCTTATGTGTAATATTTTCAAGCAACACCAACACACACACACACACACACATTCACCACACACACATCCCCACTAGACACACCAGCAAAGTTGGATGTATCATGATTCTTTAGTCTTCACATCACACGCGACACACACACATACACACACACACCAACCGGCATACTATTGACACACCACACATCACATCTACACACTACCAGACACGCGCACACGATCACGACTCATCTATCACATACATACTAGCTGAAGCGTCAGTCGGTGTGTTTTCTATATCGGGGGCGAGATGGTGAGTCAAGGGATTGAGGTGCTAGCATTTTCACTCCATAACTCCCTTCACTATAGCTGTGCAAAGTCATAGCAGCACAGTCAATTAATCTTAGGGTTACCTTTCCACTATGCCTTTTGAGCGCGATTATCCATCCCTCCCTGTTCTGTTATGTTAATGTTATTTTTTTTTTTTTTTTAAAGTGAAGAGAGCGGACTGTCAGAGTGGAGACAAGAGGTAGTACAGGGAGCAGCTAGACGCAGAGATGAGTAGTAGATGATGAGTGAGTAGAAAGCATGATGACACGTAGAGAATGAGTAGAGAGTGTGGTGCAGAGAGAGAGAGGGAGAGAGAGTAGACTCCTAATAATGATGATTAATCACTCTCTAAATAGAAGATCATATTCTGGGATGTTTTTTGCACACAACAATAGAGCATGAGATGAGACGAGGTAGACGCAGAGACGATTAGAGATAGATCGAGAGTAGTTAGTCCAGAGAGACGAGCAGAGAGAGAACAGAGAGAGTGCAAGTACTGTTCGCTTAATCGTCAAGACAGTGAGAGAAGATCAGGCTTACGGACATACGAGATGAGGAACTCACTATGTCACGATATTCTTACTCCTCTCCCTCACCAATGCCTCCCCTCCTCTGTACTGTCCCACTTCATCGACCCGATCTATCAATTTGGCAAAGTACACTATTTATTGTTCTGCAATCACCCACACAGGTAGCTTATCAAGCCATTGTCTCATCGCTGCTCGTCTATGCCTGCCTCCGTCCCCCCCATTCACCATCGCTCAGCGGTGGTCTCAAGGACTGGGTCTACAGCCTCGCTGGCCTCTCCAAAGATCTCTGTTCTGCCAATGTTTCGCTGGCTTCATGACCTGATATTGTCGCAGAAGCGCTAACACAGCACCGTCCTCAGGAAACAAATGGCATGACGTCGCTTGGTGGCCGTCGAGTACGTTCCCTGAACTGAATGAGTGTGTGAGCACATCGTGTGTGATATATCAGGACATCACCGGGTCCTATTGTCACTGGAGTGCTGGCGTGCTGTATCGAGCATCCGGAACAATATGGCGGCGCGTGTAGCTATATGTCACCCTCAGCAGGAGGGACGGCAGCTTCATTCATCTGCCCTTGTCCCGTGATCGCCCGCGTCAGGATAGATAGAAGCGATGTTCTTTTCTTCCGCCTTCTCTCCTCACAGTGATCAAAAGTGCTGTCTTTGTTTTATTGCGCAGTCTTTATCGTCCCACGATAATGGCAGCGTGCGCAGCTACCACTTAGCCCTTCCTCACTGACCACTGGGATCACCATCTTGGGCCTACTCCCGCGACTGCCCAAAACAGCGTTTTCGTGGTGCTAGACCTGATATCAGCACCTTGGTGACATAACAGGGTGTGCCTTGCACAAGAGTTGACAGATGGCCATCAGGGTCTCATACCAATCACGTCACCTTCGCCCACATCCAGCGTACTGAGGTGGCTCCTCTGTGAGACCTGTGCCTCGACGTGATTCTTTCCTTCTCTTCATATACACTTCAGGTGGCAGATGCCAGCCAGGCTGAACAGGATGTTGTGCAGCTCTTGATCATAATGCAGTGCTCCTCCCACATTGGCTAGATCCCCCTGCCATCGATAGGTAAACATTGCCTAGCGGGTCATTTTGGCATGTGGGACTAGAGTCTGACTGGCAAACTGGCTAATCATAGCGTGCGTTCCTGTCTGACACTGGCTGGGCCGCCCGCGCTCGTGCGGTGACGTGGAATCACAAATGTGGCCACCTTCACCGGCCCTTCTTCCTTGCCGGCGCGGGACCAACATGTTTTCCATAGAGTGTACGAGTCTGAGCTCGCGAGACCAGCCCGTGGTTCGGTTTCAAGGTGTCGCCTTGCCGCGGAGGATAAACCAAAGGCCTGGGTGCGCCTAAGCGCGCCGCCCCACGACAAGGAACAAGCCCTGCACACGGGGCGCACCTGTATGGCCATGACCAGACAGTTTCATGGGCCAGGAACAAGGTGGGAAAAAATGACGTCAGGAGGAAACTATCCTCCAGATCAAGTTGACCTCAAGCCTATGGTGGTCCTTGGTGAAGGAATTCAATGCATCCGTCACCCGGAGAGGGTCCGCCCCTTCATCACCCAGCAGGGACTGTGTGGTACAAAACCAGAGAAGGCAGACCTCCTGGCGTACGCACTTCAGCAGAAGATGACGACACAGGACCCTGATAGGCAGCCATGGCCAACCCGGCCTCGCTCACATCCGTAATAGTCACCTGGGCCCTGGACAGAGCCGCGGTGGTCACGGAGGACAAACCGTTGTGCCCGCCTCTTGCGGTAACCGTCAACACCAAAACGAACTGACTGGGCCGATGTTGTGAGTCCCATTCCTGCTCAAGGCAAAACTGTGCTGAATGAGCTGATAAGGCCCTCACGCACATCTTTCAGCAGTGCCTCCAAATACGGGCGCCTGGCCAAGCCTGTGGAATGAAGGCTACGTGTCACGTCCGCCCCGTATAACACAAGAAAAAGGAGAGGACTGATACAGCCAACTATCGTCCAATCTCGCTCCTGTCAGTTTGTCAGCAAGATCCTTAGAAAGGATTATTGCAGAGCAAACTGACACCGCTGTGCAGGAGCACCACGCTGATATGTCCCCCTAGACAGTACGGGTTTAGGAAGGGACGCTCGCCTCGGACCTGCTTCTCCTGCTCGCTCCGCGAAATCAATGGCAGGACTCCCCTGGAACTCCTGGCCGCCTATCGATGGTGATTGCCCTGGACATTCGCCGGGGCTTTGACTGTGTGTGGCACAAGGGCCTCCTGCAAAGCTTGAACAGCTCGGCAGCACGGGACACCTGCTGGCGTTGTTCCTTGGAGCTACCTGCTAGGGGGGAGGCTCGGAGTCTGAAGAAAGTGAGGGGTGTTGGTGGGAATAAAAAGAATGAGCACGTCAGCCACAGAAGACCAAAGGTGGTGGGGGGCTTCACACTTCCCACACCACTGTGGGTGATCGGTCCTGTGTGCGGCCCTCCTGAGAACACAAAAGTTAATTCGATGTAAGCGGTCACTGACCTCCTCCAAAGCCTCGCCTGTGGCGTCCTGCCTATGCTGACGATCTTGCAACCGTGTCCCCAGCACCTACACGCAGAAAGGAGACTGCTGAACGTGATAGATGCCAAACACAACCGTCACCTTGGTGACATCACGAACAGGCCTGGGGAGGACGGTGGCCGAATCAGTTTTGCTGCCCGGAGAAGACCCGAGGGTGGGCATGGTTTGATCACGTTTCGACGGGATGCGACCCCAGGTTACTCGAGGGGCAGCTGAAGTTTTGGGGACGATACCCCTTGCCTCTAAGAACTCCATCAACATCCTGGGGGTGGAGGTGTGACTCCAGAAGCTCCGCTTTGGACCGCCATCCCTGGGAGACAGTGGCGCGTCCGAGCCTCCCTCGAGTGTGACTCTCCTGCGCCGAGTACGGCACCTGCTCGACGCTGACCGGCCTTCATGCGGCTGTATAACGCCCAAGTGAGCCCGTCATAGAGTAGCAGTCCCCTCTCACCTGGTAGTAGTGCCCAGTGCCACCTGTCCCTGTTGTACAAAGTGCACGAGGCGGTCTGTGAGCGCCTCATCACCCAAACCGACGACCAATCTCACATGGAACGTCGCCCATCTACTCTGCTTACATTGCAGCAGCAGGACCGCGGCGACACAACAACAACATCACAAGCTGGCATCATCCAACAACCAAGCAACAACAACAACAACTGACTACATGCAATAGCATTTTGCTGGATGACCCCGCTCGCCTGCACCTTAGTTCCGGATCTTGACATCCTTGGGTCAACCGGAGTGATGATTCGGGCAACCTCTACATTGTTTTGTCACAAAAGGCCCAGGGTTCCACACTCTGCTTCTTCCGACCTTTGCAGGACTTTGGGTTCCGTGGAGGAGGTCAGAGCGGCGCTACGAGGACGGTAGCGTCAGGTGATCCTCCTCCTCTGAGGGCCCCCGAGGACCCCACACCGTGATTGGCCAGCGGAGCCTTTACCCTTGGGCCACAGCGACACTGTGGAACTACCTTCACGGTTGAAGGTGGATGTCGTGAGGCATGAACACCCAGCAGGTTGAAGGGCAGCCCACAGATGGGGTGCCGCTTACATCCTCCTTAGTGCCCGCAAAGCGTGACACAGTGTTCGTGTCAGTAGTGACACACGGAAGAGAACTAAGTGACACCAATAGTGACAACACCACATAGTGACACACATTTGACCACAGTGATACAGTGTAACGTGTAAATAGTGCGCCTGAAAAAGTGCCTTGTGACAGACAGTGACCCTCAGCCTGTAACATTATATATTTAGTTAGTTATCCTATAGCATGAGCTTTCGGATAGATGTCCCCCGGGACAGGGGACTCTTAGCTTCTCCACTCATTGCCTTCCCAACCTTTTCTTGCTATTTGTAGCCCGATGTATAACCATGATGTCAGTTGATTAAATAAAAAATAATAAAATTTCTAAAGAGTGAGAGAGACGGACGAGATGGAGAGAGAGAGAAGAGAGAGAGAGAGGAGTAGAGAGAGAGAGAGAGAGCGAGACGAGAGAAGAGAGAGAGAGAGAGAGAGAGAGAGGAGAGAGATGAGAGAGAAAGAAGAGATAGAGAGAGAGAGAGAGAGAGAGGAGAGAGAGTAGAGGAGAGAGAGAGGAGAGAAAAAAAAAAACAATATTGAGAGTATGGAGGGAGGGAGGGTAGGTGAACAGACGGGGAGCGATAATCGAATTTTCCTAACTAGGGGTAAAAAATGGTGGCCTTTAGTCAGATGTCCGTGGGGATGGTTTTTCCCTGCTGGGGAAAAGCTAATGGCGGCAGGGGTGTCCGGTCGGCTTTAGCTGTTTTATTGTATATGCAGCTGAACGCAAGTATATTAAGATTACTTTTTTTGTCCATTAGTTACATCAATCGGACTTATTCAAGATGTTCAAGTCTAAGAACAATGTATACAATTGAAAGTACGAATACGGGTAAGTGACAACTTTGATGGTGTATTCACAAATCACCGCAAAATTACCTTGTTTGTTAACACGGTCTCCCAAGAACATTTTACGTGCTTAAGTTGCTCACTTCAGGGTTTCCAGGACTTACTTGAAATCTGTATGATTTCTTAATACATTGACATATAAATTATGTCTCTGATGTCTTTAATGCTTCGTTCCTTCTGAAATTCCACTTTTTGGGGATATTAAAAATATATTATGTCCATTAGCAAACAATTACGGGAACCACTGGGGATCAAAGGTTAAAAAAAAAGTAATTAGTGCAAGGGAGAATAATATGCACTATGGAAACCAGCCAAACCATCAAAACTTCCCAATATAAGGTTATAAAGGTTTGAATTAGTGCCATACAACAAAAACCCTTTTCTTTATTGAAGAAAATTTTACAAATCTCATTCTAGAACAAGAAAAAATTTAAACCATAATACACATACTCTACTTAATTTTCCTTCAAATAATAACCTAAGAAAAGGTACAATTCACAAATAAAAAGTACTACAAGGCAGTACAAAGTATAAAAGTATAGATCCTCTCGCCAAATTTTCCCTCCAAGTTAATAAAAATGACATGAACTATAAATGCTCACCGCACCAACCAAAATGGCCACACATCAAGTTAAATCCTTTCAGTTTCAGATGGGATGATGAATATATTTTACTCACCTAACTCCAACAACCCCCATCCCTGTCTGAAACTCCTCATTCCCACCCACCCCCAAAAAAATTAACAATTTAAGTTGCAACAAGTTTACACATCTGTATAACAAAGCATTTACTGAATCAAGTACTCATTAAAAAATTTGAAGGGCTAAATGAATGTTGCTTTCTCAAAGGTAGTGGGGAATATTTCTTTCAGTGGGCAGTTTGTATGAGTTTCTTAGAAGTAAATCTGCTTTTTGAATGATACAGTCTTCAAATTTTTTTTGAAGGGAGCAAGCATGATTTTAGTCGAGTCATAATACTCTCCATCGATGAAAATTGGGGGAAATTCATCGTCTTTTCAACATCTTTTGACCAAACCAGTTATTTTAATACATTTCAGTACATGTACAGAATCAAAAATAAAGAACAAAGGTCTGTTACTCTGAGCAGGATGAGGATATACAACTGACAGCTTGGGAGGCTTGGCAAAATATGATAATGCTTTTCCGTTGATAGCATTGTTGTCTGTAATAACACAACAGACAGCAAAAGTCAGTAGGCTTAAGACAATCATCATCTGCTAGATTAGCAAGAGTTACATCTGTCGCTAGTGTTCGCTGCTTGTTAGAATGTATAAATATATCCACCTTGATCAGTTTATTTATATTGATATAGTTGTAAGTTACCATGTTAACTATAGCAGTATTTGGGTGTAAGAGACCACCTCGAGAAACTCCTTCAGTGTAGTCATGACTCTCAGGTAGATTAGCATATGTATCACTGTTTACAGATATAAGGTCTTTACAAAAATTGCATTTCATCTTCTTGCATGCAATATAGCAGCAGTAGCCAGCTACATACATATACAATAACTGGTAGAACATATTCACATTTATCAACATCACTCTTTATAACATCCATATTTACCTTATGTAAATCTCTAAAAACGTTTGTCTCCATATCTTCCCAATTAGTTTGATCAAACAACTTCAGAGGCACAGTTTGTTCATTTATAAGTAAATTTAGCTGTATCACTGACATCATCCTGAGTTTCTTTTCACATTCAAATACCTTTCTTAAAGAAATATGATAATTACCGCCAGCTAGCTGACGATACTCACCGAACCTTGCTCAAGATAATCTGTTTGAAATTTTCCTGGCAAAATGTCTTGCATGTTTAACTCAGATATATAGTAATTAGTTAACGCTATCATGGCATGAGTTGTGTGTTTTAGTGCATTATAAATCTCTTTACTCAGCATCCCTCCCTATGTCTTTATTATTTTTACACATTTCTAGCCAGTCACAAAACTTGTTCAGATACTGAAATTTACATCATTTTCATTATTTGTGATTGGAGTAGCAAAATTGTTTTTTAGGCGAATCCCCTTAAAGGGAGTTTTAACATTCATCATTGTCCACCATGTATGAATAATTTTGATGTATTCAGCAACCTCAGTATAGGATGTCAAAAAAAGCTTTTTCCTAGTACTTAACAATTCCTGAATCAAGTACTCATTAAAAATTTGAAGGACTAAATTGACATTTTGCTTCTCAAAGGTAGTGGGGAATATTGCTTTCAGTGACAGTTTGTATGAGTGTTTTAGAAGTAAATCTGCTTCTGAATGATACAGTCTCTCAATTGTTTTGAAAGGAGCAAGCATGATTTTAGTCGAGTCATAATACTCAAGTGGTAGGGCCCCCTAGCCCAACTTTTTCTAATGGGGGTGGCCGGGGCGGTGCAGAGGCGGCGCCTGCCCGTTGAATCACTCCTGGGATCAACCTGCGGAGGGTTCTTCGTGTGGGCTCGTGGAACGTTCTGAGCCTCTCAGACGATCATCGACTACCTCTCCTATCGGGCGAGCTCAGTAGGCTGAGGTTGGATATAGTGGGACTCTCTGAGACGAGGAGGCCTGGCAGTGGCGAGACTAGCAGTGGGGGTTACACCTACTACTGGTCCGGCATGAGCAATGGTGACCGTGTACGGGGAGTAGCTATAGGCATCTCCAGCAAACTGCAGCCGTCAGTTGTTGAGGTTACTCCGGTTGATGAGCGTATAATGCGGGTTAGGATGAAACACACTCTGGGTTTCATGTCTCTTGTTGCAGTGTACGCTCCTACCGAGATGCGTAAAACTGAGAGAAGGAGATGTTCTACCCCAAACTCGACTCTGTATTAGACCAGTGTCCTCCTCGGGACACACTCATTGTCTTGGGAGACTTCAATGCTACTACGGGGCACTGTGAGAGATGGCTACGAGTTATGTGTTGGTCCCCATGGCTCCGGTACCGAAACACCAACAGTTCTCTGCTTCTGAACTTTGCAAGGTCCAGAAGGTTGAGAATTGCAGGTTCTTGGTATGGGAAGACCAGAGCTCCCACCGCTAGACATGGTTTAGTAATGCTGGAGGGGTAGCTAAGGAGATCGACACATCCTCGTTAGTACTCGTTGGAGGATCCTCCAGAACTGCAGGGCTTCCCGGAGTGCTGATTTTCTTTGGAACAGATCACAGACTTGTTTGTTGCTACACTTAAGCTTCATGTAAAGTCCAGAAGAATCTCACGAGGTAACCATACTGTGTTTTCCTTGAGAAACTGAAGGACTTGACATGTGCTCATGAGTATGCGGTGGCAGTCTCAATCGGTTGATGTGCTCGGTGCTCTCGGGGACCCTTTTAGAACTGTGGGATACCTTCAAACGTAAAACTCTACAGGTGCCAAGGAGTGTTTTGGGGGGAGCCCCCGAGGTCAAGGCGTGGTTTTGTTTCGACGAAAACGCTGGAGAGATCGAGGAGAGTCGCGCTGCCAGGCTGGCTGGGAACCAGGACCCCCACGGGGCCCTCTGCCCACGCCGGATAGAACCCCCCTGGGGAGAGACAAGGAGAGGTATGTCAGGAGTCTCGCTGAGGATGTCGAGGGTCATTTGAACGCTAATGACCTCCGCCCCGCCTACCGGGGCCTGAAGAAGCTCCGTTCCAAGTCTCCTTTTCGGGCGAGTGCTATTCGAACAGCGATGGGGCCTCGTGCCCAGACATGGATGGGCATATGGCTCATTGGGCTGAGTACTTTGGGCAGTTGTTCACGGTGGACCCCCAACTGAGCACTTCACACCACTGGGTTACAGGCAGTGTTCCCGATCCTCCCATTGACGAAACCGCACCCTCTCTTGACGAAGTCAGAGAGGCTGTAGCAAAGTTGAAGGGTGGAAAGGCAGCTGGTGTTTTTTAATATCGGTGCGGAGCTCCTCAAAGCTGGGGGTGAGGCCATGATCCGGGGGTTGCATGGTGTCCTGACTGCCGGGGTGGCAATCAGGTACCATTCCTCCTGACTGGAAAAGGGGGCTGGTCGTCCCTATCTGGAAAGGGAAAGGGGACCGTCAGGACTGCAACAATTACCGCGGTATTCACTGCCCCAGCGTACCAGGCAAGGTGCTTGCCCATCTATTGCTGACACGAATTTGCAGTCATCTGGTGAAGCATCAGAGACTTCAGCAGTCTGGGTTCACGCCTGGTAAGTCAACAACGGACCGTATCCTAGCGCTTCGTGTCCTGGTGGAACGCCGACGTGAGTTTCGACAGGGGATGCTTGCAGCCTTGTTGATCTTAAAAAGGCGTTTGACTCAGTGCATCGTGAGTCACTCTTTGGGGTCTTCTTGCGACTTCGAGGGATTCCTGCAAGGACTATTGGTTTGATAACTGGTCTGTATTCTGGGACTGAGAGTGCTGTGAAGTGTGGAGCAGGTGTATCCAGCTTCTTTCCTGTGAATACAGGAGTGAGGCAAGGGTGCGTCCTTGCCCCATCACTTTTCAGCGCTTGTATGGACTGGGTATTGGACAAGGTTGTAGATCAAAGTGATTGTGGAGCATCTGTCGGCAACACCAAGATCACTGATCTTGTTTTTGCCGATGATGCAGTAATCTTTGCTGAGTCGCTGGAGGTCCTGGTGATGGCTCTCGAGGCGCTGCACGAGGAGGCAAAGCCTTTGGGACTTGAGGTCTCCTGGCTCAAGCCAACGTCCAGGTGTTTTTGGGGACTTACTAGATGAAGCATTACAGTCTGTTCATGCGTGTGGCGAGGACATTGAGATCTTGGAAAGTTTTACATACCTTGGTAGCGCAGTCCATAATGACGGCGGGTCACGTCAAGAAGTCTTATGGCGGATTGGCATAGCCCACGGTGCTATGGACTCGCTCAGCGGGAGTATTTGGCGTTGTCGGTACCTGTGCAGGAGGACAAAGATCCGGATCTTCAAGTCGCTTGTGATCCCTGTCTTACTCTATGCTTGTGAGACATGGACACTAAATAGTGACTTGAAGAGACGAATCAATGCCTTTGGTAATAAGTGTCTTCGCAGAAACATGGGGTATCGCTGGGATGATTACGTGTCAATCAGCGATTGCACCGTGAGACTGAATCGAGGCCTAAATTCCTGCATAGTCCGTCAGCGCCAACCTCGGTTATATGGGCATGTGACACGCTAAACCCCGAAACCGATCCTTCCCATTGGGTTGTATCTGTAAGAGACAATCCGGCGTGGAGGAGGCCAAGGGGGCACCCACAAGGCTCGTGGCTGGGCAAGTGATGTTTCTTGTCGAGAGCGCTTGGTATGGAAAAGGAGCCTGCATGGGAACTCGCGCGTGGGGACCTCCGGGATGGGCGTCGTAGGGGGGGCGAGGCGACGCGCCCCCCAGCGTATGCCCCCAATGATGATTGATTGAAATACTCTCCATCAGAGGAAAATTGGGGGAACTTTATCGTCTTTTTCAACATCTTTCGACCAAACCAGTTTTTCTAATACATTTCAGTACATGTACAGAATCAAAAAAAAGAACAAAGGTCTGTTTCTCTGAGCAGGATGAGGATATCAACTGACAGCTGGGAGGTTTGGAATAATATGATCATGCTTTTCCGTGATAGCATTGTTGTCTGTAATAACACAACAGACACTGAAGGGTATATTCTCTAACCCTAAAATCCCCCGTTTTAGAGTTCATGCAAGAGTTTAGCCTTCATGCATTTTGTTGGTACTATGTGGCAAACATCTTTAAATTTTTATCCAATACTACTGATCATGAATGCAAAAGCACTAGTTGCAGCTGCAAAACTGTTTAATGCTGGACCAACAACATTTCCACCTTTATTTGTCAAAATATGGCTTTATGTGAATTGCATCTACCATTAATAGTACTGTTTTGTCTACTACATGCAGTAATTTGATTTTTTTCTTATGTACGATAAGAAATTATAGTCATGCTGCTCAGCACTAGGATTTGCAGGTATTTGACCCAAAAACCCTTTTAATGGTGCAGTATCCTGGCATAATAAAAAATTTTTTTTCTCTGAGAAGTCTGTAGCCTGAGGAGAGCAGTTGTATAAAAGAGATAAAATATCAAAAATTTGCTGAAAAATGTAACTTCTTCAGAGTCAACAAGTATAGATGACTTGATATCACTGATAAATATCACATAACAAACTTCAGAGGGGCCAGATACTGAAAAGATTCATCCTTTATAATAGTTAGCAAAGAGAGAACTAGCTGTATCAGAGTGGTTGCACTGCATGAATTAGCTGCATGGTTTTCTGAATCAAACTGTTTAACATTTTGCAACAATTCATCAAGATTGTTTGTGTCATCTATAGTGGAAGGAATCTTATATTTTCCAAGCTTATGCACTTCTGTATCTTTCAAGAACCCCTTTGGACTGCACCACTGATCTATATAACATGGATCGCGGAAAACCTGGCTCAGCACTGGTTTCCAACTGTCCGCCATCTTCCAATACCAAAACAAAGCTTGTTTCTGCGACTCGCGTTTTCTGTCTGGTTGTGCTTATCGCCTCGTCATGCCAAGCTGTGCTGCTATGTCCTGTAACAACAGACCAGGACCTGGAAGTGGCAAATCTTTCCACCTGTGAGTAACACCACACACACACACACGCACCCACCACACAAAACAAGTGACACACCCACCACACATACCCCCACCACACACACACCCCCCACACCACACACACACCACACACCCACACCCACCCACCCACGACACACCCACACACCCACCACACACACCCACCCACACCAGACACCCACACCCACACCCCCACACACCATACACACACCCACACCCACACCCACTCCCACCCAGCCCATCCACTCTTAATCCATCTACCCACTCCAGTCATCCACCTACTAGTTAAAAAAAAATATAGGTGGATATGGTATACTTTTTTTTATATAGGTAGATATAGATATAAGTATATTTTTGTATACTTGTTAACAATTAGTGGGGAACGGAAGCAGAGGTGACACTAAGAGAGATGACACTAAAGCCGGTATTACACGGGCACTTTTCTGCTCACTGAGCAGATTTCACTGAGCTGCTCAACGAAACTATTACACGGTGACCTGTGTTTTGATGAGCAAAATGCATACAGACCTGAGTGCGGTTATGATACAAATGATCATAGCGCTTCCTAATAAGCGGTGCTTGTTCTAATGGAGATAACTTTATTTTGCGAGAAAAAAAAGAAGAAAAAAAAGTATACTTTGTGGTTAAAGTTAGGTTAGGTTTCATTACAACCTATAAGGTTAGGTTAGGTTTCATTAAAACCTTTAAGGTTAGGGTAGGTTTCATTAAAACCTATAAGGTTAGGTTAGGTTTCATTAAAACCTTTAAGGTTAGCTAGGTTAGGTTTCATTAAAACCTATAAGGTTAGGTTAGGTTTCATTAAAACCTATAAGGTTAGGTTAGGTGTCATTATTATTATTTTTTTTTTTGGGGGGGGGGGTGCGGAAAATAAAACTATCTCCATTGCAACAAGCACCTATTGTAGGCCAAGAAAAAATTGTTGGTGTCTCTGAAAACGACCGCGAAACTCTCGTCCATTATTACCAAAAGTTGTTTCGTAGTCTATATGAAACCATAGTCGTTTCGTACACTCAGCTCAGAGTTGAACTTGACTACTAGAGTTACGAAACGACACCAGGTATGTACGAAAATACTCAAAATCAGTGTACGAAACTAACTACTTTCAATTCAATATACCTAATTCAGAAAGGTTTTTTGATTAGGCCAAAGGTTTTTGATTCATTTAAACTTCCTGTAATCCCCGAGAGTAGCTTCTATGGACCACTGTGGCCCGCGCCGTACCCGTGGCCCCGGCGGTACGGGGCTGACGCCGTTATAGTGGACGAGAACTGCGCGTTCGCTCTTTAGGTCAGACACACACACACTCGGGGGCTAACACCACCCTCTTAGCCTCTCTCGCTTTACCACATACACCACACCTGTCACTACACACCTGTACGGCCTCGCAACACACCTGTCACTACACACCTGTACGGCCTCGCAACACACCTGTCACTACACACCTGTACGGCCTCGCAACACACCTGTCACTACACACCTGTACGGCCTCGCAACACACCTGTCACTACACACCTGTACGGCCTCGCAACATACCTGTCACTACACACCTGTACGGTCTCGCAAGACACCTGTCACTACACACCTGTACGGCCTCGCAACACACCTGTCACTACACACCTGTACGGCCTCGCAAGACACCTGTCACTACACACCTGTACGGCCTCGCAATACACCTGTTGTCTGTGTATCACCGTAAATAAATGACTTGGAAGGTTCGACGATGCACTAGGTTGGAAGTTTAGTAGTAGTAGTAGTAGGTGTTAATAGTAGTTGTAGGTGGTAATAGTAGTAGTAGGTGGTAATAGTAGTAGTAGTAGTAGGTGTTAATAGTAGTAGTAGGTGGTAATATAGACTATCACATGCCAGCAGCCAACACCCAGCCACTGCCTGGGCCGGCCCATGTATTTGTTTTGGTATTGGCAAGATGGCGGCTGGTGGCTGGTGGCTGACTTCAGTATCTCGGCCACAGCTAGCCCAGATCCGCGATCCATGCTATATAGATCAGTGGACTGCACAGGTTGGCTTAACAACCACAGAGTACTTGGGTATGGTGACTCTACTACTCGACAAATTAAAAGAGAATCATGTTTTCTAATTACAGTCCAGTAAGTTTCATCTATGAATTTGGTTTTTTGCTCCAGTTCATCAACATTATGAAATTTCCTCTCGCTCCAATACTGGTCTTCATCAGCAACACTCTCCAGCAAAGCTTTTCTTATTGCTATATCTTCTTTTATTTCTTTCCTCGAGTCAGGTGTTGGTCTTGAGTGTTTGTGTGTTGATAAGTATGTAGGGCAGTTGGGCAGAATACTTGGAACAGCCTCAGGATGCAGAACGGGTTTCTTCAGTGGCGCTCTCACTCTTATCCCTGTTTGTGCATCTGTTGCCGAGGCCTCCCGCCTGAAGTCGTCCTCTGTGAAATGCGCTCACATACCTGCAACATATGCTTAGTTTTAATTTGGATATAGCAAAGAATTATATGCATACAGATGTATTAGTTCAGGGTTCTTCAAAGCGCATTTATATAATTATAATTATATAAATAATATGTGAAATGCATTATAAGATAGATAGATAGATAGAGAGCGAGAGAGAAAAAAAGAAAAAAAAAGAAAATATATATATATATTATATATATATATATATAATATATATATATATATTATAATATATATATATATATATATATATATATCTATAATATATATGCTGATGGGAGAAGGCAGGATACGCACTATATGACGCATAATCTTCACTCCCCAATCAATCAATACTATTTTTCTCCACTTGCGTAGTTTCAATTAGCACAGTACTTCTAATATATTTTTTTAATACTTTTAATAGATTGAATTTCATTGACACACTCAAACAAGTGCAATCAATTTGAATCCATAAATCCATGTATGCATATATGTAATGTATGCACATTTATATGCATATGTATGTATGTATGTATGTACCTGTAAAACAAATAGCATCGGAGAGAGAAAGCATCAACAAACGTATAATAGGGTCGTGAATGTAATGCATAAAATCAAACTGGGTCGCGATGAAAAAGTTTGAAGAACACTGTATTACTGGATTAAGAACATAAGAGTATTTGTCTTGTGACGGACTGTTAATGATTGAATATTGAAACATAGTATAGGCCTATACCGGTTCACCGGACACTTTTTGCAACTTTTTTCGCAGCAATCCGATATCACAACTTAAGACTGCCTTTTGTCAACTCGGAGCAGCCCGCAGAGTCTGTTTCTTGCAGCCGGCAAGATGAGAGTTTTACGACTGCCTAGCATATCTGTCTCCTGCTGAGGAAGTGACTTCCATAGTTTAGCAGGTCATGTCTTACATAACCCATTGTAAACTATTATATGTGATGCAGAAGTGCAATTATTGTTCTACTAGTTATTGTACTTCTTGTTCTACACTGGTTAATAGCCGTAAGAACTTATCCTACCTACTCCATCCGTGAGGATGTCATAATTGACATCTGCATCTGCATCCATATTCGCTATTTTTTAGAAACTGATGTCCGTATCTGCATCGCAAAATATGTAAGTATGACATAAGCATACACATCCACATCCGCGGATCTCTGAATTCTGACATCCGATACATCTGGCAGACAGTAAAATCTTTACAAACACCCTCAAAACATGTTTCAACAACATATTAACAAGTGGAACTGTACCTCAAAAATGGAAATTATCAAAAATCATAATTACAGACAAAGAGACAAACCTACAGTAAGTGATCTACGTTCTACGACACATCGCCCAGCTCAACTCTTCCTACAAATTGTTTTATGGCCATACTGAGAAGCAAAATAGACAATCACATGCACAAAAACCAACAAGATAATGAACTACAAGCTGGATTTACCAAGAAAGACGCATCGAAGACAACCTGTTGCTTTTAAACTACTGCATCGAAGTCTTTCAAGATGAAGAGACCATTAATAACCATCGCTATAGATTTCAAGAAAGCCTTTGACAGTATGAAAAGAAAGCCCCAAATAGAATGCATAAAAAGTTCAGGATACATCCACACATAATTGACGTCATAAGTGACATATACCTAAATAACAAGACCATCCTGTATCTAATCAATGAGATCATAACAAACATGGATGTCACCAGTGGAATAAGGCAAGGTTGCAATGGTTCAACATCACTGTTCTTAATGATAACATATATCATCATCCTACACCTGAACCAAAAAAATATTGGATTTAGAGATGAGATATGCTTTATCCCTGCCTTGTTTTATGCAGATGATGGCCTTATTTTAGCACAAAGTGAAGATGCCCTAAGCATGACATTGACACTCATCGAAGCAGCAAAAGCAATTGGCCTTGAAATAAATAAAGACAAAAGCCATATAATGATTTACAACCATGAAACAGCTCTTGATAATCTTTGTAATATAAAAAAAACAAAGGAAATAATTTCAAATAAAATATTTGGGGATAAATATCACCAAAAAAAGAAGATGCCTTGACCAATTCAAGAAAGAAACCATAAAGGAAGCCCAGAGGTTGAGCAATGTAACAGCAGCAGTAGTGGCAAAAAAAACCAACAGGCTCCTCATTGGGAAAACATACTAGAAACAAGTGGTGTTACCCAAGCTTCTCTACTGTCAAGGCAGCATACCATACAGCAACAACAACCTAGAAAAACTCCAAACAACAGAGAACAAAGCTTTCAAAACAATACTACGAGCCCCTAAATACACACCTAACAGTTTCCTTAAAGGAGAAAGTGGATCATCTTTGATGAAAACCAGAGATGCAAAAGCTAAACTCTCCTACATAAGATACATTATGGCTCACTCCACAAATGATCTACTGAAACGATTTTTGCTACAAAGACTACAAAGACTAGAAAATGGGAGATATTTCTGGACCAAAACAGTCAACAGTTATTTAAAAGAGCATAATACCAAAATATACCAACTTGGTATAGTACACAACACGAAATAACTGACAAATTAAAAGAGCATGGTACCAAGAAATGGAAAGCAGAACTACTTGAAAAAGAGACACTTAGACTTTACAGAATATACAAAACACACATAAAAGAAATAGACTTTTATGATAATGATGAATCCACTACAACTTTGATAAGATGCAGAAGCAACACACTGAAACTAAACCAAACTACAGGAACAGACACACCCTCGGGAACACAGCATGCACGACATGTAACACTGGACTGCAGGAAACTTTAGAACACTGCCTATTACAGTGCGAGAAATATAAAGACATAAGAAAAAACTTAAACTTTCTACAAGACAACACACTGACAAATGCTTGAAAACTTGCAACATTTTTACTCCTAGCAGATGAACAGGATGCAGATATGAAGAAACAAACTCTGTTACTGACGTGGAAAACAAGGAAACAGCAAGAACATTGATTAGCAAGAAAGTCAAGACATTTCACAAGAACATTCACAAGTATAAGCACAAAACGGGGTGATCAAGCAACAAACACCACAACACTTCAAGAACCAGAAAAAAATCACCGATACTAAGGTGTTACCCCCACACTTTATCGACATCTCTAGTATGGATACCAATGGATAATTATGTTGAGTGTAATTACTTTTATATCACCATTCTTTCAGAGGCTGCTGGGCACTCGTGGAGAAAGTGGGTCCTGGTTTTGTGCGGAATGTTGTCAATGCACGAAATCCTGTAGACCCCTCCATATTTCACTGGTTTTACAGCTTAACTGCTGCCCTGATACATGTTAAAATCAACATTGAGGCACTAGCTTTCCATGGGAACACTTATATATACAATAGTTACTGAAAAGCTTAAATATCCATAAAGAACCATACTTATATAAGTATGGTTCTTATCAAGTATAACTATTATGATTTGTCTGGATACCATTGCATCTAACTGTTCTCATAAAATAATATGTATCTCAGAGTACCCTGTAACATGTTTCAGGGCAGCAGTAAACTTAAAAAAACATGCAAATCATAGAGAAAAAGCTTAACCTTCTCGTAGCTAGGCTCCCTAAGTATATTCTTTGATTTACATGTTTTACAGCATTACTGCTGCCCTAAAACATGTTACAGAGTACTCTGAGATACATATTATTTTATGAGAGTAGTTAGATGCACTGGTATTCAGACAAAAGATATTTGAACCTGAAACCTACACCTGAAAAGGCTTTACTTTTGACGTGAATATTTTTGTCTTTTGAGTAACTATTATTACTTGTAAGTGACACTTTCTCATGGAAAGCTAGTGCCTCTATGTGACTTGTAACATGTATCATGGTAGCAGTTAAGTCGTAAAACCAGTGAAATAAGAGAGATGAATGGAGGGGTCTACAGGATTTCGCGCAACACCTACATTCGGGACCCACATTCTCCACGAGTGCCAGCTGCTAATCCTTCATTAGTTCGAAAACATAGTCAGCCAAAGCAGCCTGATCCCATTAGCTGTGACGGAGGTGAATTATAAACGTAACACAACACAAATGATAATTCTCAAAATATTAGTAATATTTTCTGTGACAAAGCGTCCACCATTTTTAATGCTACACACATTTCGTTTTGTATGCCTTATAAGTATGATAGATATGCTAGACTTACCGTCTCACTTCTTTCATTATTAGCTAATAAAGCTTATACTACAAAGATCATAGACTCACCTTGGTACTGGCCGTGGGTGTAAAGTTGTCCCTTTTGATTGATCTCAGCCACTGGCCAGCGAGGACTTTTTCTCTTGGAAAAGAGAATACACTCACTCTGGGGCCTTTTCTGTAGTTCCCATCGCAATATGGCACACAGCACATGAACGGCATCTTGCTGGTAACTTGGAAAAATAGCGCCTGCCGTAACAAAAGAAAAAATGATACATGTACGCCACATACACGCCCTGACCGCCTCTGAATGAAGAACACAACAGACTGGGCGACTTGGCGGGAGTCTGGGTGGCGCGCGGGATCTACATGCTGTGACGTCACAGCCTTTCACCAGGCGATGCATCAGGCCTTCTCTCTCGGTGGCTACGGTAGAGCCGTGACGTGACGTAGAGAGTGTGACGTCCCGCCACACCGACCGTCAGTCAGGGACTGAGTGATTTCAAATGCTGAGAAGCTGCCTGAGGGAAGATAACGCTCAAAGAAAAAGTGCTTATAATTAATTATCATATAAAGTCGTCATTATTAGGCCGTTTATACATGATTTTAAACAAAAGAACTTAACTGCATTCATCATTTCATTGAGGTACGAAGCTGACCAAGCCTTTTACACACAAACAAACTCCTCTAATTTCAAATCTTTCTCATTCATCACTCATCATATTCGGTGATGGATGTCGTAGATGAAAGATTTTTTTTTTTTTTTTTTTTTTTTGTGCGTACTCCAAAAATAATTTAATACTTTAGCTAACCATTAGATGCTGTAAGATACATTATGATACATGCCAAATGGCAGCTCCTGCCTACTGTGGACTCGCTGTGACGTCATGCGCGAGAGAATGGAATTTCAGTTCGGACTTTGGCAGACTTGTTTATAATGTCTTTGGCCAGTACGAGAGTCAAGGCGGTAGAGCGCGAACGACGAACGGCAGACCTCGCTTGCCATAGAGGGGTTGTTGTAGGAAGCAGCGAGGCAGGTGAGACNGGGTTTTTTCCCCAAATGTTACGATACCTAGATACATATATTTATGAGAGTATTTGAGCACTGGTATTCAACAAAATATTTGAACCTGAAACTACCAAGGCTTTACTTTTGACGTGAATATTTTTGTCTTTTGAGTAACTATTATTACTTGTAAGTGACACTTTCTCATGGAAAGCTAGTGCCTCTATGTGACTTGTAACATGTATCATGGTAGCAGTTAAGTCGTTAAACCAGTGAAATAAGAGAGATGAATGGAGGGGTCTACAGGATTTCGCGCAACACCTACATTCGGGACCCACATTCTCCACGAGTGCCAGCTGCTAATCCTTCATTAGTTCGAAAACATAGTCAGCCAAAGCAGCCTGATCCCATTAGCTGTGACGGAGGTGAATTATAAACGTAACACAACACAAATGATAATTCTCAAAATATTAGTAATATTTTCTGTGACAAAGCGTCCACCATTTTTAATGCTACACACATTCGTTTTGTATGCCTTATAAGTATGATAGATATGCTAGACTTACCGTCTCACTTCTTCATTATTAGCTAATAAAGCTTATACTACAAAGATCATAGACTCACCTTGGTACTGGCCGTGGTGTAAAGTTGTCCCTTTGATTGATCTCAGCCACTGGCCAGCGAGGACTTTTTCTCTTGGAAAAAGAGAATACACTCACTCTGGGGCCTTTCTGTAGTTCCCATCGCAATATGCACACAGCACATGAACGGCATCTTGCTGGTAACTTGGAAAAAATAGCGCCTGCCGTAACAAAAGAAAAAAAATGATACATGTACGCCACATACACGCCCTGACCGCCTCTGAATGAAGAACACAACAGACTGGGCGACTTGGCGGGAGTCTGGGTGGCGCGCGGGATCTACATGCTGTGACGTCACAGCCTTTCACCAGGCGATGCATCAGGCCTTCTCTCTCGGTGGCTACGGTAGAGCCGTGACGTGACGTAGAGAGTGTGACGTCCCGCCACACCGACCGTCAGTCAGGGACTGAGTGATTTCAAATGCTGAGAAGCTGCCTGAGGGAAGATAACGCTCAAAGAAAAAGTGCTTATAATTAATTATCATATAAAGTCGTCATTATTAGGCCGTTTATACATGATTTTAAACAAAAGAACTTAACTGCATTCATCATTTCATTGAGGTACGAAGCTGACCAAGCCTTTTACACACAAACAAACTCCTCTAATTTCAAATCTTTCTCATTCATCACTCATCATATTCGGTGATGGATGTCGTAGATGAAAGATTTTTTTGTGTGCGTACTCCAAAAATATATTTAATACTTTAGCTAACCATTAGATGCTGTAAGATACATTATGATACATGCCAAATGGCAGCTCCTGCCTACTGTGGACTCGCTGTGACGTCATGCGCGAGAGAATGAATTTCAGTTCGGACTTTGGCAGACTTGTTTATAATGTCTTTGGCCAGTACCGAGAGTCAAGGCGGTAGAGCGACGAACGACGAACGGCAGACCTTCGCTTGCCATATGAGGGGTTTGTTTTGGTAGGAAGAGCAGCGAGGAAGGTTGGCGGTCAAGGTTGAAGACACGGGTCTTCGCGCAACCTTCGATGAATTTCTATTACATTCCTAATCTGGAGGGATTAATAGATATGTTAACAATATATTTTCCAATAAGTAGTTAAGTATAAGTATAAGATTAATAGGTATTACATATGCGGCAATAATTGATTTTAGTGACAATAATACAAGGAGGTTCAGGGTAGCGGGGTAGCTATTGCTTGAACCTGGCGCCATGTTCAAGGTCGCTGCCAGAACCCGCCAGCAAGTTTCTCTTACCGCACATGTTTACATGTGCGGTAAGAGAAACTTACGTATACACGCCTCTATTGTTAATTAACTTCATAAAAAATTAATTTCACCAACTTCATAGCCGATCGCAACGTTTCTGTTGATGTTTTTCATGAGTATACGGGTAAATCCGCATTATAGACTATTTATAGTCGTACAAAGGCAACGAAGTTTGAAGGAACACTGTTACCAATACACCGCCGCGTGAGCCCTCAATCAAAGATTACTCTATACTGGACTTGCTACTCGTGCCCCGCGCCAACCCACCCATGACCAGTGGAGGCCAGTTTTGCGATTCCTGACATTTTCGAACATCACTCCCATCTCCCTTCCTATGGTTTATCAGTATAACTAATATACCGTTATCTTCGTAAATGTTTGTTCTGTACTATTATGAAATAAAAAACAGTAAAATACACTAAAGAAATGTCATTATGAGAGTGAAGAAATATGCATGAACTCAATATTCACTTAAACTCTTCGCCATATAATATTTTGCGAGAAAACGTTTTAAATGAAACATAGCAATAGAAGCGGATATTCATTAGCTTTCCATTGATATTTTTCGTTTTCTGTTAAATGAATTAGAACCATGCATAAATTAGCGTTAACTAAAATTATAACATCATCAATCGGATCGGCAAGTATAAAAGTGTTCCATGAATACAGTAGACTATAATTTATCAGTATAAATGATACACTGTTATCTTTATCAGTTCAGTTTTGACCGCCGTTGCGATAGGATCTCCCCGCCGCGCTCCCCCGCCGCGCTCTCGCTCATTGCCGTGACATACAGACTACCAATCTGAGTTAGAACTTTGTTCTACCCTCAGTCGCTGGTGTCTTGTGTCTGTTTTTTCAAAGGTGTTTTCGAGCTTCTCTCAGTGGTTTATTGCGCGTTTTCCGTGTTAGTGTATCCGCTCACGGCTAGAAACTTCGTAGTTTCCCCGTGCCGCGTTCCGGGATTATCAACATTGGATTCCATACCAGTTTTCGACACCGAGTAAGTACCCAGTTCACGTTTTTCTCTCTTTTTCTCTCCCTCAGTGTCCTTATCTCTAATTGTCCCCTGCCAGTGTCTCCTCAGTAAAAGCCCCCCCCTGTAAGCCCTCCATCTTTGATCTAGTGTTTTATTTTGTCCCTATCATTCCTCTTGTGTGCACTTTCTCTCTGGTCAGTTTTTCTTCCGTTTAAAGTCTCCCCCCACCCCACCCGGCAAACTCAATCTTTGCTCCAGTGTTATTTGTTTTTATTTCATTTTTCTCAAACGATCTCCCTACCTCTCCATCTCAGCGTACCTTCTCTCTGTGCCCGGTGTCTTGTTTCTTGTTTTTTGCAGCTCCGCACTGGGACGACCACAGACTGGCGTGAGAGTAAGTTTCCTGGCATAGCTCTGTGTCCAGAACTTGTGTTTCCTCATTGTTCTCTCCACAGTTATCGGAGCCGCCACGGAGTGCCAAGGGCATTCCGACTTTTCCTCAGTTGTGTTTGTGGGTACGTACTCTAATCTTATCTAGTGTATATTCAGCTGTGCATTACCCATAAGTGAAATAAGTTGTGATAACCCCGTTTCGCTGTATGCCCTCCAAGCATGGCAAACCCACGCCCCCCTGACCGCACGCTGCGATACAGACATAGCGACGCCAACCCAAATGACATCAGCGCCTACTTTTTTGAAATAACACAGATTGCGCAAACAAAATGCTTTATCTCCGGCCCGTACGTCATCGTCGGTCTCGCTTCCGAGGCCGACCTCACAGCACACACTACCCACAAAAACACACAAAAACTGAAAGAGAAAGGCTACACCCTAATTGAACCCCCAGCCATGATCTCAGCTAGAACAATCCTTGCTCGCCGCCTCGACGACCTCTTGCTCAACTCAAACATAGACACTCTACGACACGAAATAGAAACAAAAAATAGCGTACAGATAGACGAAATTTCAATAATACAGAAGGCTCACATGATTAAAATCAGGACACAATCAAAACAACAAGCAGAAACACTAGCAAAGAACGGACTTAAAGTTTTATCACAAATCATCCCACACTATAACGTAGATATCGAAGAACATCTGCCAGTGACACAATGTTTCAAATGTTTCCTCTTCACACACCGAACAAATAACTGCACAGAAATAGTAGAAAAATGCTCCAAATGCGCTGATGTAGGCCACAACTACAGACAATGCAAATCCAACAATACCAAGTGCTCTAATTGCGGCGGGGATCACACCGCCGTCGCCTTTAGGTGCATAATGAAGCGCAAAGCTCAAACAGAACAAAACACAACGACCCTCACTCCAGACAACGCCATAAATACATACGCAAGGGTCGCAACCCCTACCTCTTCCCCTCCTGTCCCCTTACCCAACCCTACTAACACCACAACACCCATAAACCCTACCCCTTCCCCTCCTGCCCTCTCACTCCCTCCTCCCACTAACACCACACCACTCGAAGACCAACCACCAGTGCACGTAGCAGACTCCACACATGCGACATATAAAATCACGGCCTGTGTACAAACCGCCGCCCACATGGCAAAAGGAAACCTTCACCTCTTCCACGAACAAGTCACAGAATTACTAAATGAAAATGGTTTACCCTCCTTCAAAATGTCAGACGCCTTCATAACTAAACATACACACTCATACCAAAAAAATCACGGACAAAACTCGACACCACCCAACACCACCCAACCCGAGACACACACCCCCACCGATACAGCAGAGCAAGAAGATCAGTCCTCTTTCTCAGAGAGCGACAGCGGGGAGGAGCTGGAGAGCTCCAGCGAGGGCGACACGCCCGGAACCCCACCGCAGGAACCCACCCGCGCCCCCCCCAGCGCACTCTTACCCCTACCTACTACTAACATACCTTCCTCCCTTCCCGCTACCTCTGCTTCCCCTGTCACCACACGCGCAAAAACTTGGAGTAAAGCAAATGCGAGTAAACTTAATAGTTAATCAAAACACCGTACGCTATGATCACCTTCATGCAGCTAAATTGTCGCGGATACAAAAATAATCGTCATCTAATAACTGAGTCTATAAGATCCTTAGACCCAGACATTGTCCTCCTCAATGACATCGGGGCTCTCAGTAACCCCATAAAACTGTACGGATACACGTGTAAAAACACCACAGCCATACCTCACGACGGCGTAGCCATCCTGATAAAACACACTCTTCGACACGACTTCTTAGTGGACTGGCCTACACCTCATTTCTTAGCAGCCAAGATTCATACCTCACATGGTCCCATCTTGGTGGCCACAACTTACGCTCGACCCAACACCGGACTTCCTCTTACCAGTATACAACGACTATTCAACCACACGAACATACCTGTCTATCTCATAGCCGACCTCAACGCTGCACACACAACTTTCAGACACGGCAGGAACAACCCACACGGCCTTCAGCTACACCAAATTGTAAACTTGAAACGCCTTCGCTTTCTCGGGCCAGACTTCCCAACATGTTTCCTTGGAAATGGTGGCACGGGGCGACCCGACCTTGCCATCACCAACAGACAGTCCATTCACCTACACCACCACCTCTCTCCGGGCCCCCTTTGTGGCTCGGATCACATACCACTAATTCTCCGCTTATCCACAAACCCTATTTCCGTCCCTTCACCACCTTACTTTGACTACAAGAACGCAAACTGGGCAGACTTCAAGGATGCCCTTGCAAACACACACAACCCCACACCACTAGAAAGACAATACCACACTCAACTTGACACAGCCATAAACACTCTTCAAGAAAACATCCTCACAGCTGCTAACACGTACATACCAAAGAAACAACACAAAATTTTCTATGACTTTAAACCCTCTATCCGGACACAACGTCTCCTTATCTGCTACAGAACACGCTTTGCACGCAACATTCAAAATCACATCCGAGTCCAGGGAGACCTAAACATTCTACGCCAACACGTCCTCGACAGCTTACAGACTGACCACGACACATACTGGAAAAGTTTAGTACAGCGCATGGACAGCAAGCGTACTTCTAACTCCACTGAGTTCTGGCACATGGTGCACAGAATGAAGGGAATAAAGAGGGAACGCTTCGAGTTTTTACTCGTCAACAACATCCGGGTAAGAGACCCTGTCCGAGTCACCGATGCGTTTAAACAACACTGGGAAACTGTTTTCCGACCACACCCCCTCCCTCAGCACATCCCCAGCACAACACACATAGAACATATTACCACACACATGCACCGACACGAAGTAGACACTATTCCTCTGGGCTACATAAACACAAACAACTTAAACCACGAAACCCCTCTCACCACACCTTTTGAGGAGGAGGATGT
This sequence comes from Chionoecetes opilio, assembly GCA_016584305.1. NCBI lineage: Eukaryota > Metazoa > Arthropoda > Malacostraca > Decapoda > Majidae > Chionoecetes > Chionoecetes opilio. The sequence goes on along the minus strand of JACEEZ010012444.1, from coordinate 10,314 downwards.
CGCCAGGCTACTCAAAAGAACGCCACGCCGCGCACCGGGCCCCACAGGCATCACCTGGCCCATCATTAAAAATCTCCCCCCACCGATCATTTCCTCACTCACACACATTTTTAACGCCTCGCTCGCCACAGGCTATTTCCCAAAAGCCTTCAAAACCGCCACCACAATTCTCATCCCGAAACCCAGGAAAAGCCCTCACCTCGCCGAAAATTACCGACCGATTAGCCTACTCGACATTCTAGGGAAGACTTTTGAAAGACTAGTATGCACCCGACTTAAGACGCACCTCGAGACCAAAAACCTCCTGTCCCCAAAGCAGTTTGGCTTCAGGCAAGGACACTCCACCGACGACGCGCTAAACACCATAGTGGCCTACCTCAAAGGGAGCACACAACCAAGCTATTATAAAACAGTTCTAGTGACAAAAGACGTAAAACAAGCATTCGACACCGTGTGGCACACAGGACTCAAATATAAAATATGTAACGACTTTGACCTCCCTATTCTGACAAAAAGACTACTATGCAACTTTCTGACAGACAGACAGATGAGACTCCGTCATACAGACATACTTTCCGACCCTTTTACACCACTAGCCGGGGTCCCCCAGGGCTCTATCCTTTCCCCAACTCTCTTTAACATGTACACTCATGACCTACCTGACCCGACACAACGAGAATCACTGACCATTCAGTACGCAGACGACGTGACACTTTTAGCACGCTCCAGACAATTAGATCAATTAACTGACCGCATCCAATGGGAAATTACTGCAACCAGCCTGTGGGAACTCAAGTGGAGGATTCACTCACACCCTCAAAAAACTAAAGTCACTTACTTTAATATAAAAAGCGAGAAGCCGAGACTAATATATCTATACCCGTTTCTACCACAACCCACACCAATCCCCCGAAGTAATAATAACATAGTACTCGGCCTTAACATAGATAAACATCTCAGATTCAATCACCACACAAACGCCAAATTAGGTATCGCGGCCAGAGTACAGAGCAGCCTGGGCAGGTTCCGCTACAGCTGCGCGCGCACAAAATTGCATCTTTTCAAAGCCCTTGTTCTACCACACTTAACCTACTGCCCCCTCATCCTCTCTCTAGTGGCAAAAACTAATCTTCGCAAACTACAGAGGATCCAGAACAAGTCACTACGCTCCGCCTTAGGAGTAAGGTGGTACGACTTCCGGTCCTCTGTCTCCCTTCACGAGGAGACCAACATCCTTCCCATCAACATCACACTATACAACAGAGCACAAAAACGAATCACCATGTTCCAACACACACATGACACAATGTACACCTTCATCGACACTCTCCCGCGAGCTTATCGTCTTCCCCGAACAAACTTACTAACACCAAACCCCAACCCCCCACTTCCAATCTACACATAATCACTTCACTGTTTCTCACTAACTCCTCTTATTTCCACTAACCCTTTTTTTCCACCCGCTTCCACCGGGGAGGGCCAGGCTTGGCCAGACCTTCCTTACACACTCTCTGTGGTATTGTTTTAGAGATGTGCCAACCGCTGGCAGCAGCGAGTCGCGACAGCCCAGGTCGAGACCACGTTCTGCCACAAACGGATTCCTCAACAGTGTTCACACAGCCACGACTCTATCCTTTCCCTGTCCTGAAATTAACCACACCCTTCCAACAGGTTTCCTCGGGGCGAGGCACGCAGTCGGTCCCGGCTGTTTTTTTCTCACTTATTGTCTTATAGCTTTGTATTCATATTTTTTGTTTTTAAAAATATTTTTTTGATAAGGCTGGTGCTGCGTGCAACGCCCTGCACCTCTTCAAACGTTCAGGGCCGGAGGGTTTTCCATCCAGGCGGGCCAAGACTGACAGGCCATGGGTGGCCACGGCTAATGACCGTGACCAGCGCAGCCGCCGACGGCCCGTCTTCCGCATGGATCCCCCCCCCTAACCACACTCTCTAACCATCTGTCCTCCCTCCGTGCGAGTCTCTCAGGAAAGCCAAGACTGATGGCGGCGCAAGGCAACCAAGTTTAAAGTTCGAGACCCGGACCCTTGCGTCATCACCGACGGCCTCCACACCCGCGGGGAGCAGACCTGGTTTCACCACCACACACAGCGGGGATGAAGACTGGTTGTCTTTCGGATCGTCCGTCGGGTTGTAAACTTTTGTCTCGGTCGGGGAAGCAAATTCGGTCGCAACTCTCTCCGTTGTCCTTCTCACCAACTCTCACTCTCCTTCCGTGGTTCGGACGAGGCCACATAAAATCCAATGACCCCTTCGCTCTACGAAGGTATCCTGTCCCCCTTTTATGCTACTACAAAACTTTTTACTCCTACAATCCACTCCGTTCCACTTCCCACCCCTCCCCGTCTTCTATCTCACTGCTACTATCCTACCGTGGTTCGGACGAGGCCACATTAAATCCAATGACCCCTCTGCTATACGGAGGTAATCTTACCCTTTTTTACGCTGCTGGCAAAACTTTATACTCCTACAATCCACTCCATTCCGCTCGCCTTCCCCTCTCTATCAGTGGTTCGGATCCCACGTAAAACTGTAGGTCCTCCGCTCTACGGAGTCTTCTTCCCTGTCCAATCTCTGAAAAATAAAACAAAAACAAAAAAACACTTTAATCTCAGACTTCTTTCACTAAATTTTTCACAATTTCCTTCTCCGGTTTGTATATGTTGGAACGCGAGAGAGGTAGTGGAGAAATGAAGCCAGCCGCCCGTGCGGGGTGCCGAGGAGTATCAGGGTGTGCGCGCGTACATGGCAATGACAGAAAAAAAGCAAAACAAGACAATAAACAAACAACAACAGCAACAACAAAACAAGATAAGAAGAAAGAAGAACGAAGAGAAGAAGAAATCAAGTCAAGCGTGAAGAAAGAAAAAGAAAGAACAAAACCAAAACCGAAGAACTGGTAGGAGGCGGGGGTGGGCGCGGGGATGTCCTGGGTGTGTCCGGAGCACCATCTTCCGAGGCCCATGTCCTGCCAAGCCGCCCCAGAGGGGTTTCTGTCTGCTCGTGCGAGATGGGAAAGCGTGTCGTTAGGTCGAGTTCGACTCACAACAAAAACACACAAAAAACATACAGCACCTGGGTCAAGCCCCGGAGACTTTTTCTCTTACTAGCCTCCTTTCTCTCACCCATCTATTCTTCTCCCTGTCCCCACTTCCCCATCTCCTGCTTTCTCTTTTTATATTCTATTCTATACTGTTATCTTTGTAAATGTTTGTTTTATAATATTATCAAATAAAAAACTGTGAAATACACTAAAGAAATGCCATTATGAGACTGAAGAAATATGCATGAACTTAATTAATATTCACATAACTCTTCACCATTAACTATTTTGCATTAAAACTTTCTACATGAAACATATCAATAAAAGCGGAAATTATTAGCTTTCCATTGATATATTTTGTTTTCTGATAAATGAATTAGAACCATGCATAAATTAGCGTTAGCTAAAACAATTACATCATCAATCGGGTAATTTTCCCCATTGATGAGGTTATTTATTTAGTTAACGCTAATTTATGAATAGTACTAATTCATTTATCAGAAAACGAAATATATCAATGGAAAGCTAATAACATTCCGCTTCTATTGATATGTTTCATGTAAAATGTTTTCTCGCAAAATATTAAATGACGAAGAGTTTAAGTAAATATTAAGTTCATGCATATTTCTTCACTCTCTCATAATGACATTTCTTTAGTGTATTTTACTGTTTTGTATTTGATAATATTATAGAACAAACATTTACGAAGATAACGGTATATCATTTATACTGATAAACCATAGGAAGGGAGATGGGAGTGATGCTCGAAACTGTCAAGAATCGCAAAACTGGCCCCCACTGGAAATAGCCCAAACTGAGTAGCAAGTCCAGTATACAGTAGTCTTTGGCTCAACCAACCCTGCCTTTCTGTCCACTCTCGGTAACGATTTGAAGGTTCTGCCTCGACCTAACCTTCGTCGGTACGTCGTTGTTCGTCGCTCTACCGCCTTGACTCTCGGTACAAGCCTTTGACTGCCAGATGACTTCCCAATGCCATGTAAATGCACGTCCTGTGCCACTAAGCGATGTGTTTGTAGACAATACGAACTAATTTGTTGTCAGTACTGCAGCTGCCAAGTTTCTGACAAATGATGTAATAATCCAGCTATCTAGATAAAGGATAGGTGCTGGATGATTATGTACTAAGTGACCCCAGCCCACCCCCGTGAAAATTGACTCATCATTTTCGTAAAAGGAACAATTTTCCCAATTTAAAATTACATCCTTTTACTGTTGGGAACAAACAAACAAAAAAAGAAAACTTTAAGATAATTCATTAAGTTTTCGGTAGAATCGGTTTGATTTCCCTTATGCAAAGAAGGGGGCATAAAATTTCCAATTTAGCCCAAAAAAGACCACCCTTTTTTCACCCACTACGCTCTTAAAACTTAATTTCCTTCAAAAAGGAAGCTAAGAAAAAGGGGAACTTTTCGTTTGTATTTCAATCCTAAACTTGAGAAAAAATGTAGGGTTTTTTTTCCTCAGGTTTTAGAAATTCATCTTTCTTTTTTTGACCCAAAATGTTCACAGGGGACCCATTTTATGTTGGTAGTTTTAAAAAATTTTTCTAATGTTAAAAAAATAGTCAAACAAAAAACATGGATTTTCATTTATTTTTTTCATTTTGTGTGTATTACAACCCAGATTTTTCAAAAAACTTTGATATAACTTTTATTTACGATCCTATGAAAACTTTTTATTGGGAAATAAACTTCACTTAGCTAAATCTTGTGCGATAAGTTAAGCTTTCTTTGAGGGGGTAATTAATTTCCGTAAGGGAAATTTTATGTGCTATGGCGATCAAAAGGAGGCTCACCCGTCTTTCGGAGGTCTTTACGAAGCATAATTTTGACAAATCCTAAATTTTATGCGATTTGGCCAGGTTTAAGATGACCCACCCCATTATATTTCCCCCGGGGGGCCCTCTTTTCAGAATCAGGGATGATCTTGAGGCACTCTCAACATGAAAACACTCCGGAAAAAAGTTCGGTCCGAAATCATTTTTTCAAAGCTAGCAGTTAGCTTTAAGCCCCCCTGCACACATTCCTAATTTGGAAACCACAAATGGCCAAAAAGCAATGCGCAGCGCCGCCATGGTCCGGGGTTATGCCAGGGTCCTGGTTATGGGTCTTCGTGACCGAACCTGACGCTGGGACCCTCGACCGGGGCCACGAAGAGTTGTGCATGCACTAAAAAATCGGGAAGCTCCCCGATTTTTGTACCAACGCAGCGCTATCGTAAGTCTATGGGTGACCTATCTTTATCATGTAGCAGCTTCGGGGGGACACATCGTGAATGTCGTATTTCTATCTTTACGAAAAAAAATCGTTACGCGCGCCTCATCCCTACCCCCCCCCCCCTTTTTTTTGCCCCCCTTCTGCCTTCCCTTCCTTTCTCTTCACCTCCCCTACCCCGACTCCCTACCCCCTACTCCCATCACCACGTGGTAATACCCCCCCCCCCCTCCCCCTACCCCCATTCCCCATCCCCACGTGGGGGACAAAACCCCCCCTGTTTAACCACTCACCCCCCCACCACCCCAAAACCAATGCCTTCTCCACCCCCCTTTTCCGTTTCCCCACCAAAACAAAACCCCTTTTTTATTACCCCCCCCCGTCCCCCCCCCCCTTCTCCATCCCCAAACACAACCCTTTTTCTCCCCCTTCATCTTACCACCCTTTCCCCTTTCCATCCCCAACACCCCCCCCCCCCGGTGGGCTGTTGCTAATTATGAGGCTATCGTGATACACTTTTCTGGCCGTCATGGCACAGTCGTGGTTATCGTGCTTTTCGTGACGATAAAATGACCTTTAATTTTCCCTTCGTGACTTAGTTTACGCTATTTGACCCCATCGTGAACATTTACGACCCCTTCACAATCTTACGGCACGTGACATTGTTGTGAGGTATGGGCTGAATTTATCGGGGGTAAAATCTCCGATACGTCAAATCAAATTGGGGGCGCTATCGGGGTTTATTATGGAATGTGTTTTAAAGGGGCTTAACCACTCAGTGTATGCATAAACTTTAAAAGGGGTTTGAAAGTGCTGCTAAGCTAGGAAGGGTCGGGGCACTTTCACCCTTAAGGATGCCCGGGGCCGGCAGGCGCACGGTGGGGACAAATTTTGCCGGGGCTCCCCGTGAATGTTGTTCCACGGCAGGGGGGTGATAATGGCGGGCGTGCCCGACTGCCGTAGGTTTTTCGAGTGCGGTAAGATAAAATGGGCCCGTACTATGCGAAGCAAATTTTGTGTAGATAATTTATTGTGTTATAAAGTTCCTGGGGTGAACCCGGGGGGCAAACCCTTTTTGGATCCCCCGTGTAACATAGTCGGGAGCGTCGTAGTCCTCAAACCACCGGGCCCGCTGATGATTTGCTCAAAGGGGGATCGGGCATTTTTGATGGTTTTCCCGTCAAATGTGCCCGAGGGTGGGCATGCCCGCCGATCACCCGCTCGTTGGACATCTTTTTAGCCAGCAGACTCTGGCTAAGGCGGCGACACGGGGGCGACCACGCGACCAACAAAAAATCCAGCGACGGAAACTAGGTTACGTATATAAATGACATTTCAGGTATGCTTTGAAAAAGGCGAAACCTCCCCAAATTCTTAAAATTATACATGGGTTTATCATCACATAACTTACCACAGGGGGGGGGGCCCTTTATTAAGGGTTGGGGTTTTATTTGGGGGGTGCAATTTAAGGAAACCCCATAAAACACTTTTTGGGTCCTGTGAGGCTACACAGGGGGGCTGGGGGGCCTTCTTTAGGAAGGGCGGGGGGGCGGGTGACAAAGGTTTTTCCGGAGGGGGGGACGCCTACCGGGGCGGGGAAGCAGGGGGCAGCGCAAGTGTTCAATGGCTCCGGAGGGTCCCCGACCCGGTTGTGAGGGTCAGGGACAATCGTTGGCGGTGCTGTGAGCCGAAGTTTTTGTAGGTTTGGGGCGCAGATTTACGAGGCATCTAATTTGCCTTTCTAGTTAAATTGATGCCCCCAGTTTTGAAGTTCCTTTGCCCAACAATGTAATGGCACCACTCAGCGGCATGGGACTTGGCGAGCACGGGATTCGTCCTCCCCAGAGTCGAGAGGGGGGTGTGATGTTGCGAACCCACACCAATCATGATATTCGTAGAAGGAACCAGGAGGCAGCATGAAAAAAAAAACAATAATAAATTGCCTTCCTGAGCCTTTTTTTAAGTTCTGATGTCCATTTCTGGTATGATTCACTTCTGACTCCCTGTAGACAAAACTATTTTGGCTCAGCCCCCCCCCTTCCCTAAACCTTCTGCCCCCATATTTATCAATGACTTTTAAACCACCTTTTTTAATCATACCTGACACCCTCCTTGCCTTTTTCCTTCTTTAAATTTCCTTTTCTTTTCACGCCTATCCCTTCCTTTTTCACTCCCATTCCCATAGATTGCAAAATTTTACTTATTTTTTAGGACAAGATTTAATATATATATATAATATATAATATATTATATAATTATAAAATATTATATATATATTATATATATAAATAATATAATATATATTATATAATATATATTAAATATATATATATATATAAAATATATATATATATATATAAAATTATATATATATTTTAAAAATTATAAAATTTTATATATTTAATATATTTTTATTTATTTATATATATATAATATTATAATAATATATTATATTTTATATATATTATATAATTAATATATATATTTTTTATTATATAATTTTAAAATATATATATATTATATATATAAAAAAAATTTTTTTATATATTATTATAATTTATGAATCTCTTATCCATAGTTTTGAATGTTTTATGAAACCGTTTCACCAGCCTCACTCACGTTTCCAATTTCTTGAAGCAGCCAATGCGAATGCAAGAGTGTCCTTTTGTTTACATTCTGAGCCAATTCTCTAAAAGTACAATTTAAATTTTCCCCCTGCTCCTTGTGTTCTAAACTTGTTTTTACCCAGGGAAACCCCTTTTACAATGCCGAAATGCTTGTCATTTTTTTTTAAAGTTGACATTTTGTCTTTCAAAACTTTAGAGTCCCCAAACTGTCATTGTTACCCAATGAAAATGCCACCTTGCTTTTGGGGGCCCCAGACAATTTTGGGAACATTAAAGGACATGTTTAAGACCATTTGAATAATATAAATTTATATGTATATATAATATATATATATATATATATATATAATATATATTATAATATTTTTTAAAATTTTTTATTTTTCATTAAAAATTTTTTTTTTAAAAATTTTTAAAAAAAAAATTTTTTAAAATTTAAAAAAATTTTTTTTATTAAAATTTAAAAAATTTTAAAAATTTTTTAATTTTTAAACATATTTTTTTTAAAAATAAAAATTTTTTTTTTTTAAAAACCCAAAACCAAGAAAATTTTGGGTTATTGGGAAACCCTTTAAAAATTTTTTTTTTTCCGAGGTTATAAAAAATTCGAACTTTTTAGGGATATAAAGGATGAAAGTTCACAAAAGAACTTTTGAAAATTTAAATCCGGCCACAAACTAAAAAATCTTTGTAAGGGAAAAAAAACTTCCCACCTTCATACATTGGGGCCCCCAAACGTTTTAAGCCCCCAAAAAAAAGCCCTTAAAAATTCCTTTAAGTTTAAAATTTTTAAAACCAAACTAATTCATCTTAAAACAAAATAGAAAAAAAACATTAAAAATTGGAAAAAAAAATGTCCCCTTAAAAAACAGAAAATTTTTGGGATTAAAAACCGGGAAAAAAAAAAAAACCAAAAGGAAGGGGGGGAAAATTTTGATTTATGAAACTTGCCAGAATTCAAAAGGACACATTCTTGCCCGATTTTCTAAAAAGGGGACAGTGAGGACTGGTAAAACGAAAAAAAAAAAAACTTAAAGAGTACAGGGAGAGGGAATGGCTATGATGGCAACCGGGGGGTTTTGGGGAAAATCCTAGGGTAACCCAAAACTCCGGAAATTTCACTTTTGGTGTTTGTTTCTCTTCTTGTAGAAAACTGTATAAAGAAATCTTTGTTTCTTTTTTTAGCCATTAAAAGATGAAATTTTTTCTTTTTCATTATTTTTTTTGGGGAAATGTAGGGATATAAAAATTTTATCCCCTGATTTTTTTTAAAATTTCTGAGATTTATAAATAAAGGGTTTCGTTATTCTGACAAAACTTTTAATGTAGAAGAAAAATAAGGTCTTTTTTGAATCGAGACTCGAAATGCTATAAAAACAGTTCTAAATTCAGATAAACAAAAAATTCCCAACATTTTGTTGCCCATGCTATTTGGGAAACGAGTAACCTACCTAAAGCAGGCTCCCCTTTCACCCGCAAGAGCTTACACTTTCCCCCCGTGCAGGGTTCGCTCGGGGACGAGAAAGGCCCATCAGAAAAATTTGGTTTTGTTTGTGTTTTTTTTCTTTTTCAGTGAGATTTAGAACAAACATTTCCGAAGATAACATACGTCTTTTTCGTAAAATATTTTGTAGGGGGCAAATTACTTGGAAAATTTCATAAAACCCTACAATGTTATATCGAAAAAATTTATCTGGCCCCACCCGGGCCCCGCCTCAGCGGAATTTCTTTTAAAAATCAAAAACCCCAGTCAACCGCATACTGGTGGTGAGGGCCCTTTTTTTATTAATGTAAACCAACCAAACCAAACCTAACCCCACATCTAACCTCCAATTTGTTTAAAAGATTCACTAATTTCTATTTTTTTGTAGAGGGGGAGGATCGGCAGAATAGGCATTTTCTATGACTTTTAAAGTGTCATCTTTCTTGATACCCTAAATTGTAACGTGGAGTCCCCGGCGGACCCCACGCCTGTATTTTTTTTTTTTTTTGCGCTTTTTTTCAAAAATAGCGGCAGGAATTGGTTGAGGGGCCCTTCATGTCAATACCTCAGATTCAAAGTACACGGACGCGCTAGTCGATACACACGCCGCCACTCAATGGTAAATACGTGGGTCCGGCCCCCCCATTAATTTTTAGTTTGTTTAATTTTTTTCTGTCACACTTTTGCATAAAGTTATACTTTAAAATACTTTTGTACATGATAATACTGGGGCGCGTGACTAAAAAAAACATTCAATGTTTTATAGGCTTTGACCTTTCCCTGAAGTGTTATTATCGTCTACACATAGTAAAATTTTTTTATTTTTATTTTTTTAGAGCGAGGGAAGGAAGAGAAAAAAAGGGGGCCCTCGCACTGGCCTAGCGATTTGAGGACCAAAAAAAAAAAAAA
>JACEEZ010012442.1:24597-59133 GCA_016584305.1 Chionoecetes opilio | reverse complement strand
ATTGGGATCTGAGGGAAGAAACTAGAGCTACAGAGGCTAATATGGATCCTGTCCGCACTAACCACCTGACGACTGAGTCCATTCCAGTCATTTACCACCCTACTTATGAACCATTTTTTCCCTATTTCCTCTCTATATCTACGCTTTTCCAGCTTGAGTACATTACTGCGTGTTCTACCCTGGTTCCTAGCCCTAAGAACTTTTCCTACATCGCCTTTATAATATCCCTTTTACCACTTTAAAAAACTTCTATCAGATCGCCCCTCAGACCGGCAAACATAGCTTTTAGGTGTAGATTAAGTTATATTTAAGTTATGTTTAGGTCTGGTTTAGGTTAGGTTAGGTTTAGGATAGGTTTGTGTTAGGTTAGGTTAGGTTAGGTTAGGTTAGGATAGGTTTGTGTTAGGTTTTGTACAGTGCACGATATACTTACATCACACCTGATATACTTACCTACTCTATTAGTAGTTTAGGCCGGTATTAGGTGCAGTGAGGTCGCAGGAGGCAGCAGTTAGCAAGCTCAGTAGAACAATCATGAAAATAGCTGAAGAAGATAGCAAGAGAAGCCAGTGTTGCTTCTCTAGATTTAAAAACGAAATAGGGAAACTGGTTCACAAATAGGGTGGTGAATGATTGGAATGGACTCAGTAGACAGCTAGTTAGTGTGGAGTCAATAGGGAGCTTTCAAAGGAGGTTAGACAATTTCATGGATGGGGATGAAAGGTGGATGTACGACTATTTTCATGATTGTTCTACTGAGCTTGCTAACTGCTGCCTCCTGCGACCTCACTGCACCTAATACCGGCCTAAACTACTGCCTAAACTGGTGGAGTTTGAGAGATTTAAGATCAGTCAGTCAGAGGAGGGGCGTTGATGGGGCAGAAAGCTTTTGACTCTACCCTGTTTAGAAGAGCTGTTTAAAAAGGAAATAGTGAAAAACTGGTTCACAAATAGGATGGTAGATGATTGGCATGGACTCAGTAGACAAATAGTTAGTGCGGAGTCATTAGAGAGCTTTAAAAGGAGGCTGGATAAATTCATGGATGGGGATGAAAGGTGGATGTAGGTAGTGTTAAGTAACAGGAACTACCTCGTGTAGGTCTCACAGCCTCTTGTAGCTTCCTTATTTTCTTATATTATATTCTTATATTTACGAAGTGGGCCGATTTCATCTCAACACCGGACTAATGTCTATCTAATATCTAATGTCTATCTAATATCTAATGACTATCTCATGTCTATCTAATATCTAATGTCTATCTAATATCTAATGTCTATCTAATGTCTATCTAATATCTAATATCTATCTAATATAAGGTGACCAGACGTCCCCGGTTTCCGGGGACAGTCCCCGTTTTCAGTGACCTGTCCCCAGCTACTGCTGTCCCCGGAAATGTCCCCGGTTTTCACTGGGATTGAAAGATCCGAAATTGGAATAAATTTAAATAAAGTAAAAAATGAAAAAAGAAAAGAAAACAAACGCAAATGTTGACCCAACTACCCACACGTACACACGTACAACACGTATCCGTATCGTAGAGTTGCTCACCGAACTACTCGCACGGGTTGCCAGATGTCAATATTTATTTTCAGTAGCAGACAAAATTTTTCAAAAACGGCAACCCTGCAGTGGCACGCTGAAGCCAGACAGTGGAGAACTAGCGCCACTCAGAGAGAGATGTAAGTGTTATCGTTTATCATATATATTATTATAGGTTATTTAAAGTTTAATTTTTTTTTTAAATGCAATTTTTTAGCCTACTCCCTTGCCATTGATTGAGTATGTTGATAACTGATTGCCTATTTCTCCTTGAACACGATCTTTCCCTTGCCCTATTATATTAACCCATTCAGTGTTCACGCTCCAGGACGCATTGGGCGTTTACTTTCTGGCTATTATTAGATGATATTATTCAGATTAGGAAGGGTATAGGGAAGTGGAAGGGGTCATTTAGATAGTTTTGACCTTAGAATGTCCACAGATCCTTCCTAAACTGTATATAATCGTCAAATGGCAGCCAGAAAATGAAAGCCAAATGGGTCCTAGAGTGTGAAAGGGCTAACATACTTTTACAAAATGTACACCGTCTTCAACCCAAAATAGCCCGGGTAGGCTGCCCGACGTCTATTGTCTTGTATCACTCTACTTACTTATCTTATGTTATAGGCTAACTAAATACACTGGCTGGGGTTATTCAGGGCACCATTGTCCTAATGAAATGTCATTGTCTATTTGTAGGGAGAGTTGGAGGGACAGACAGGAAGACCAGTCAAATAGATGAGGACAAGAAAAAGTTTAGAAGAAACCGTGAAGAAAGATAGAAAGACAACACTCTACAATGTCTCTCTCCAAGAAAAGGAAATGTCACGTTAATGACAGTATTCTGAAAGAATTTCCATTTATACGGCCAGGTCGAGATGAGGCAATTGCTTTCTGCACTCTCTGCAATTCCTCTTTTACAGTGGGTAGTGGAGGAAGATCGTCTGTGCTAGAACACCAACAAACAAAAAAACATAAAGCTGCCATTACAGCCCGTACAAGTGTACCTTCAGTTACAAACTTCTTCAAGAGGGTTCAGCCCTCTCAATCAGAGTATGATTTGGCTGTACAGGAGGGTGTGTTTGCTTACCACACCATCAGACACAATCACAGTTTCAGATCAATGGACTGCACAGCATTACTGAATCGGAAGCTCTATGAGCCAAAGTTCTCATGTGCAAGAACAAAATGTGATGCCATAGTGACAAATGTATTTGCACCCTGGGCCATGACACTATTAACTGAAGATCTCAACCAAGCTGAGTTTGTGTCTTTGTCCGTTGATTGTTGAAATCATGGCCATGTAAAACTACTGCCAATACTTGTCAGGTACTGCAAGTTGCAAAGTGCTTGCATTGAAACGAAACTTTTGGATTTTGTAGAGATGAAAGGAGAAACTTCTGCAGAGATTTCCGAGGAGATTCTGATCACTGTCCGGAGACACAGTCTAGAAGACAAAGTTGTAGCATTCTCAGCTGACAACACGAACACCAACTTTGGAGGACATAACAGGGCAGGAAGGGTGAATGTCCACACCAAGGTTAAAGACTCCCTTCAACGAGAGGTGATTGGTCTAGGTTGCCCACCACATATCATCCACAACACAGCACCAACTGCACTGGATATGGTTCCCTTAGATGTGGAATATTTACTAACAAAGATCTTCGGATATTTCCACATCTTTACGGTCCATGTGGAGAGACTGAAGACATTGTGACTTTGTGGGTCAAGAGTACTACAATATTTTGGGTCATTGTAATGTCCGCTGGTTATCCATGCTCCCAGCCTTAGAGCGAGTCCTCCAGATGTATGCCCCCCTAAAATCATTTTTTCTCTCTGAGGAGAAAAGTCCTGTGGTCCTCCGCAAGTTTTTAGAAGATCCCTTCACCGAACTGTGGCTAGCCTTTGTCCACGGAAACCTGGGTATTTTCAATGAGGCCATTAAAACACTTGAAGGCCAAGACCGTTGCACAGTTGAGTCTGCTGCCATTCTGAGACATTTTCAGGCAAAACTGACTGCAAGACGTGATGATAACTTCCTGCCAGTCATGGTCAGAGTTCCTCTTAGAGACCTACAGGAAAATGGCTTAATCACAAAAGAAACCTTCCTGGGAAAATCAAAGTGCTTCTTCGACACTGCAGTGAATTACCTTGAAGCATGGGGTAAGCATGCCGACGACCTCCAAGACCTCAGCTGTCTCCTCCTGAAAAAGAAGCCTCAGCGGTTGGAAGTTGAAAAAGCAGTAGAAACCCTCAGAAGAAAATGCCCTAACGTTACAATTGACGAAGACATTCTTTTTGATGAGGTGTCTGGTCTCCAGGAGTTCCTTCAGGGGGGGATACTGGAGGAATGCAAAAGAGAGGATACACCTCTCATTCAGAAATGGGGCTCAGTTATAAGTCATTTTCAACTAAATGAAATTCCACTCATCAACATTGCTAGATTGGCATCTGTAGTAATCTGTTTACCAGGTAGCAATGCCCCTGTTGAGAGGGTTTTTTCCCTAATGAATGATATGTGGACTGCTGAGAGAAATCGGTTCACAGTCTCTACCATGAAGGCATTGCTAACAGTGAAGACCAACTTCAACCATCTGCCATGCCAGGATTTTATGGAGATGCTGACCAAAAACAAAGCAATTCTAAAAAAGATCCACTCCTCTGAGAAATACACAGACTAGGTTACAGTTAGTGCACCAGTCAGAAATCTTCAAACCAGAATACATTCAATAGTTCAAATCTAAACACTGTCCCTTTTGATTAAGATCATTATGACCCCTTATTTTTACTCTTGTATAATGCCAGGAATAAGGAGGAGGCGTTAGTTTGGCTGAAGTGTCGGGTTCATAGCTGTATTTTTTTTTTTTTTACAGCTGATTGTATGGCTGTGCTTGATTCAGCTACTTTGATCAGAAAAATAAAAACTTATTGTTAATCAATTGAATTTTTGTTCAATTCCTTTGCAATTTAAGATAAATAGTGTCAGAGAAACTTTTGATTGCTGCTTTATGAATGGCGAGGGCAGTGGCCCCGTTCTAGCTTTTCCATGACAAAAACACTGCATGTTTGGGAGGTTTTTATGCCTCTAAACCGAAAATGTCCCCGGATTTTGTCTCAGAAATCTGGTCACCTTAATCTAATATCTAATGACTATCTAATGTCTATCTAATATCTAATGTCTATCTAATATCTAATGTCTATCTAATGTCTATCTAATATCTAATGTCTATCTAATATCTAATGTCTATCTAATATCTAATGTCTATCTAATATCTAATGACTATCTAATATCTAATGTCTATCTAATGTCTATCTAATATCTAATGACTATCTAATATCTAATGTCTATCTAATATCTAATGTCTATCTAATATCTATCTAATATCTAATGACTATCTAATGTCTATCTAATATCTAATGACTATCTAATATCTAATGTCTATCTAATATCTAATGTCTATCTAATATCTATCTAATATCTAATGACTATCTAATGTCTATCTAATATCTAATGTCTATCTAATATCTATCTAATATCTAATGACTATCTAATGTCTATCTAATATCTAATGTCTATCTAATATCTAATGTCTATCTAATATCTAATGTCTATCTAATGTCTATCTAATATCTAATGACTATCTAATATCTAATGTCTATCTAATGTCTATCTAATATCTAATGACTATCTAATGTCTATCTAATATCTAATGTCTATCTAATATCTAATGTCTATCTAATATCTAATGTCTATCTAATGTCTATCTAATATCTAATGACTATCTAATATCTAATGTCTATCTAATGTCTATCTAATATCTAATGTCTATCTAATATCTAATGTCTATCTAATATCTAATGACTATCTAATATCTAATGACTATCTAATATCTAATGTCTATCTAATATCTAATGTCTATCTAATATCTATCTAATATCTAATGACTATCTAATGTCTATCTAATATCTAATGACTATCTAATATCTAATGACTATCTAATGTCTATCTAATATCTAATGTCTATCTAATATCTAATGTCTATCTAATATCTATCTAATATCTAATGACTATCTAATGTCTATCTAATATCTAATGACTATCTAATATCTAATGTCTATCTAATATCTAATGTCTATCTAATATCTATCTAATATCTAATGACTATCTAATGTCTATCTAATATCTAATGACTATCTAATATCTAATGACTATCTAATGTCTATCTAATATCTAATGTCTATCTAATATCTAATGTCTATCTAATATCTATCTAATATCTAATGACTATCTAATGTCTATCTAATATCTAATGACTATCTAATATCTAATGACTATCTAATGTCTATCTAATATCTAATGTCTATCTAATATCTAATGACTATCTAATATCTAATGTACCAAAGGCTTCATCGACACCATCAGCTGGGTGACTCCCAACTCAAGCTCAAGCACAAGATCAAATACTTGGGGTGAGTCAGTGACAGGTGGACACTGGACGAATAGCCTCGATTTCCACATAACTGTCCTGCAACAACAACAACAACAACAACAACAACAGGTAAGTTCAGTAAAGCTTCGTTGTATCGCTCCTGCCATGTCCTGCTGGAATTATGTCGTGAGGTACCAGGGAACCATTAATCTGATAAGAGGTTAAAGTGGACGAGAACTGCGCGGTCGATTCCACCGTTATTACTTACGTTTTCTTTATTTTTTTTTTGCTTACCTTACCTACCCTAGTGTATTGTGGAATTTTTCATCCATGGTAAAATTCTGGGTATTATTCCAGATGAACACCGAACTCACTTTGGTGGACGAAACTATTTTTTTGGGGTGACATTTGAATTAATCGATTAAGTTTCGATTGCAAATTTTTTTTTTTTTTTTTTTTTTAGGTCGGTTATTATTATTTTTTTTTTTGTTAGGTAAAGGTTAGGTTAGGTTAGGTTAGGTGAGGTTACGTAAAGGTTAGGTTAGGTTAGGTTAGGTTCTGTGAAGGTTAGGTTAGGTTAGGTTAGGTTAGGTTAGGTTAGGTTAGGTAAAAGTTAGGTTAGGTTAGGTTAGGTAAAGGTTAGGTTAGGTTAGGTTAGGTAAAGGTTAGGTTAGGTTAGGTATAGCTTAGGTTAGGTTAGGTTAGGTTTGGTAAAGGTTAGGTTAGGTTTGGTAAAGGTTAGGTTAGGTTTGGTAAAGGTTAGGTTAGGTTAGGTTAGGTATAGCTTAGGTTAGGTATAGCTTAGGTTAGGTTAGGTTAG
Organism: Chionoecetes opilio; assembly: GCA_016584305.1. Classification (NCBI taxonomy): domain Eukaryota; kingdom Metazoa; phylum Arthropoda; class Malacostraca; order Decapoda; family Majidae; genus Chionoecetes; species Chionoecetes opilio. The sequence goes on along the minus strand of JACEEZ010012442.1, from coordinate 52,343 downwards.
GTAAAGGTTAGGTTAGGTTAGGTATAGGTTAGGTAAAGGTTAGGTTAGGTTAGGTATAGGTTAGGTATAGGTAAAGGTCAGGTTAGGTTAGGTATAGCTTAGGTTAGGTAAAGGTCAGGTTAGGTTAGGTTAGGTAAAGGTTAGGTTAGGTTAGGTTAGGTATAGGTTAGGTTAGGTAAAGGTCAGGTTAGGTTAGGTATAGCTTAGGTTAGGTAAAGGTCAGGTTAGGTTAGGTATAGCTTAGGTTCGGCTAGGTCCAATTTGTGTTTTTTTGTTGTTGTCATTTTTGCCCCCCCCCCCAAAAAAAAAAAAAATATTTGCGACAGAAACGGTTAGCAGATTCATTCAAAACTCACCAGAAAAAAATTGTAATTACCGATAATACTAAATTCGCCAGGACAACGTTTTTTTTTTTTATTTGCAGACGTGTGGTGGCGTTAATACTTACATTTCTACATCCATGATTTCAGGAAAGGGTAAATTTCCAGATGAACACCGAACTTCCTTAGGTGGACGAAACAATTCTTTTCTGGTGTGTTTTGAATTAATTTGCTAGCCGTTTCCGTCGCAAATCACTTCATTTTTTTCTTAAAGTGATGCGGAACAAAAATGACAAAAAACAAAATTATTGAACCTAACCTAACCTAACCTAACCTAACCTAACCTATACCTAACCTAACCTAACCTAACCTAACCTAGCCTAGCCTAACCTAACCTAACCGAACCTATACCTAACCTATACCTAACCTTTACCTAACCTAACCTAACCTAACCGAACCTTTACCTAACCTAACCTAACCTAACCTAACCTAACCTTTACCTAACCTAGCCTAACCTAACCTAACCTAACCTTTACCTAACCTAACCTAACCTTTACCTAACTTAACCTAACCTAACCTAACCTTTACCTAAACTAACCTAACCTTTACCTAACCTAACCTAACCTTTACCTAACCTAATCATTACCTAACCTAGCCTAACCTAGCCTAACCTAGCCTAACCTAACCTAACCTCTACCTAACCTAACCTAACCTTTACCTAACCTAACCTAACCTAACCTAACCTAGCCTAACCTAACCTAACCTATACCCAACCTAACCTTTACCTAACAAAAAAAAAAAAAAAAAAAAATTGCGACAGAAACGGTTCGCAGTCTAAACAAGCCACTCCGGCCCCTAGTTCTTCCGGCCCTGGTCACTCTGGCCCCTAGTTTCTCCGGCCCTAGTCACTCTGGTGCCTCAGAGGTTCAACCCAAGTCACTGCGGCCTCCCAGAGCTGAGTGTCGTGTCTGCTTGTTCGAGCCCATGAAGTGAGTACATTTTCAAAGTGAATCTAGCTATTAAAAAAAAAATCATGCTTCTACTTTATTTCATACAAATAAAAAATAAAAAATATACGATAAAAATATTATAACCACTGGATTTGATCTTGGATTTATTGACATACAATAAATACAGCTTGAACCTGTAATAACACAGGGATAAATAGTGGTATGCTCCCATCACAGGATTCGATACCTGGGATATTTCTGATAAACTTATATGACCCTGTTTGTCTCGTAGCTCGAAGGTTAAGCAACGACCACTCACGACATGAGTAGTGACAAGGTTCCATGAGTACTCCCGCCAGATTCTCCCCGCGCCCACCTGAGTAGTCTGTGGGGAGGAACTTTGGCGCCAAAATTGTCAACACCTGAGGGTACTCCGTGGTGTAGTGGTTAGCACGCTCGGCTCACAACCGAGAAGTCCCGGGTTCGATCCCCGGGCGGAGCGAAGATAGATGGGTGGTCTTTCTTAAAACCCGAGCCCCTGTCCACCCAGCAGTGAATGGGTACTGGGTGTTAGCCGGGGGTTTGTGACCACTCTCCCGGGGTGGTGGCTTCGGCCAACACTAAGCTGCAGCGGTAGATCACTACGGCTCTGAAGAATTATTCTCTAAACAAATAAACAACAAAACAAACTGTCATTTTTGAAAACATTTACAGCTAAGTATTAATTATCCGACCTTGGGGGGACCGAAGGTAGGTCGGATAATTGGAATAGTCTGATGTTCGGATATCACAGTAACCATAAACGTAAGGACAAAATGGTATAGAACATAAAAGATGCAGCTCTTGAAGGCCGGTCCAGTGGTATACGCGAAAGTAAAATTCGTGCATAAATAAAGCCACAAATCAATGTTTTCTATAAACTATAAAAAAAAACTAAGTAAAATAAATGGCCAAAACAAGACACAATGTGGTGGTGAAAAAAGTCGGTTGTTTGGACAAGTCGGATGTTTGGAGGTCGGATGTTGGGAATTTGGCTGTAATGAAATAGATGTATTCCAAGTTATATTCATGTTGCAACGTAGCAGTGTCTATATTTAGTTTCGTAAATCTTGCATTGATAGGTTTCCATATTCCTACCGCAGATAACACTAAAGTCGCCACCTGCACTACTGTCATCAGGCGTCATATATTACGAATTATAACATCACTTCTGATTTGATTTTATTGGCGGCCGGAGTGACCAGGGTGGTAGGCCGGAGTGACCAGGGTAGGGGGCCGGAGTGACGGAGGGCCGGAGAAACTAGGGGCCGAAGTGACTGTGAATCCGCAGAGTAAGGCGGGGTTCACACTACACGTTTTTACTGTCCATGTCTACATAGGCGTGGCGATCAGTGACGTCACTCCCGCAGTCCCAGTCAAAGAATTGGGAGCTCCGAATAATGTGACGCGCGTCTCTCAAGGTCAGTGACGTCATCACTGCTCCAGCAGGTGGTCGCGGGGAGCCTGGTTCACACTACACAGGCAGGGAGTGACGTCACTGTGACGTACTGTGAGTCACTGATGACAAGACGCACGTAGACTACGGACAGCAAAAACGTGAAGTGTGAATCGGGTCTAATTCTAAACGAGTTCGGGTCTATTAAGCCGTATTTGTTTTGCCCGTGAACCATTTCGGCCGTGAGATGTTTAGGCCGCAGGAACCTTTAGGCCGTGAGATGTTTAGGCCGCAGGAACCTTTAGGCCGTGAGATGTTTAGGCCGCAGGAACCTTTAGGCCGTGAGATGTTTAGGCCGCAGGAACCTTTAGGCCGTGAGATGTTTAGGCCGCAGGAACCTTTAGGCCGTGAGATGTTTAGGCCGCAGGAACCTTTAGGCCGTAATATGTTTAGGCCGCAGGAACCTTTAGGCCGTGAGATGTTTAGGCCGCAGGAACCTTTAGGCCGTGAGATGTTTAGGCCGCAGGAACCTTTAGGCCGTGAGATGTTTAGGCCGCAGGAACCTTTAGGCCGTGAGATGTTTAGGCCGCAGGAACCTTTAGGCCGTAAGATGTTTAGGCCGCAGGAACCTTTAGGCCGTGAGATGTTTAGGCCGCAGGAACCTTTAGGCCGTGAGATGTTTAGGCCGCAGGAACCTTTAGGCCGTGAGATGTTTAGGCCGCAGGAACCTTTAGGCCGTGAGATGTTTAGGCCGCAGGAACCTTTAGGCCGTGAGATGTTTAGGCCGAAGGGACCGGTGCAGGGATGTGAACTTTTGTAGCCCACATTGTCGTACCGAGCCACCAGAATAATCGTATTTTGCAGATGAATACGACCGATAAATACAACCTTAGGTAAAATAATGTATTCACTAAATGACTTTATATTTAATTAAATTCAGGCTTCACACCACATAACATAATGTGTCACATCATACTACTATGCGTCACATCATAATATATATACAGTCGCCGTCGGAGATACTGGGGCCCTTACCCACGCGTAGTGCATTGGAAGGGCCCTAGTAAATATTGCCTTAAGGGGAGCGGCCGTTATTTGTAGATTTTTTGTTATTTATTGGGCTACTTAAGGCTATGATGTGTATACCTAGCGCATTTGAAGGGTCCTAGTAAATATTGCCTTAAGGGGAGCGGCCGTTATTTGTAGATTTTTTGTTATTTATTGGGCTACTTAAGGCTATGATGTGTATACCTAGCGCATTTGAAGGGTCCTAGTAAATATTGCCTTAAGGGGAGCGACTGTTTGTTGTAGATTTTTTGTTATTTATTGGGCTACTTAAGGCTATGATGTGTATACCTAGCGCATTTGAAGGGCCCTAGTAAATATTGCCTTAAGGGGAGCGGCCGTTTGTTGTAGATTTTTAGTTATTTATTGGGCTACTTAAGGTTATGATGTGTATACCATGTGTTAAGCTCCGCGACGCCGCCGCTCCGCTACTCCCGAAGGGGGGAAGGAAGGAAATTGCGTGCGCGGAGGCTCAACGGGGGGTGTTGATATACGTAGCTCCTGTTGTAGCGTCCCCCCAACCCGCTATGGTTCCATCCAATCGGTCGCTGGTCGTGGCATGACAAATAACCCCGGCACCTCTACCTGAAGGTGCTGGGTTGGGCTTTATCTCCTTGTACCGGCAGGTACAACGGGGCAGTGCCCGTAGCTTCGGAGATACGGGAGCTTACCTCCCCAGGCTTATAACGCCCCGGGCTTTACCCGGGGGGCGACCCTCCCTGTTCCCCCCCGAGGCCCCTAGCTTGCATAGTTGCCCCGGGGTCAATCCATTATCGCCCGCCCCTGTCATGCACTGTCAATCATATAGATACATCACCATCTGCTGCGTCGCCTTCAGGAAGACCTGTAGGTGGTGCTCAAGAGGTCCTAAGATCCTGTTGCAGGTGCCTCGTAATGCCCCGGGGTTCCGGGGGGGAACCCAGGGGAAGCCTCCTGAAGGAGGTATCTCGTAGGGCGTCGTAGTAGCGTGGAGTTTCACCTCCAGCCCACGCCCGCCCCTAGTGCCTGCCCCCAGCGCCCAGTGGCTCCCCAAGGGCCCTGAAGAGAGGCCACAGGGGTAGGTAGTGTGGAGGGACGTCATGGTCTCGTAGAGTAGCACTTCCCTACCCCCTGGGGCAAAGTGAGGGCGCCCCTTGGTTGCCCCACGGCGGATCCGGGAAGCCAGGCGGCCCCAGGGGAATCATCACCGGGGCGGGCAGTGTTGCAGGGACATCTTGGTCTCGTAGAGTTGCACTTCCCGCCCCTGGGGTTATGCGGGGTATTCCTTAGTCGTCCCGTCGAAGCTTGTCGTCCCTGGGGCAAAGTGAAGAGCCACAGGGGCAACGCCGAGCACCGCTATTTGCCCTGCCGTGGCCCCTTCATCTCAGGAGCCCAGGAGGAACACAGGGGCAAAGCCACCAGGGCAGGTGCCTGGCAGGACGTCGGGATTTCGTAGAGATGAGTAGCACCTGCCCCAGGGGACAAGCGGCGTGGCGGGCGTCGGGCGTCTGGTAAAGAAGAACGCGGCGTGTGTTGGCACGTACTTGAGCGCGTGGTATCTGGAAGGAATACCACCTAACTCGCTCACCGCGCTAAGACACTAACTAGTCTCGTAAGATATCACCGCGACGCAATAAGACGTGTGGCCACACCGCAGGATATATAGACTCTCTCCTCTCTCCTCTGTGTTCCGCGGAGAGCCCAGCGTGTGGTGGGTACTTGTCAAAGGTTATTTCAGTGCTGACATAAGTGTGAAGTGATGGCGTGAATTGAGGGACGAAGATTCAGCACTCTTCCTCCTTCTCCTCGCCTCCTCACCTTCTCACTCTCTCACACTCCCTCATCTTCTCTCACTCTCTCTCTCACTTTCTCTCTCTCTCTCTCTCCTTCTCCTCCCCTCATCTTCTCTTTCGCCGGGGGACGGGAGGGACCCTGAGCTGTGGTCAACAAAAGTGCAGGTGGGCGCCGGCCACCCCTTCATAGGGCTGATAAGGAAGAGTGTGGTAAGCACAACATCAATTGCCTCTCTCTCTATCTACCCCCGTCATCAGTACTCTGCCTCTTCCTCTCTTCTCTTCCTCCTTCTCTTTCCCCATTTATTCTTCCTTCCCTTCTATTCCCCATTCTCCACGTTCTCAGCCCTCACACCATGCATTAGGGACACCGTGTACAACTGTAGACCATGAGAAATAATTTGTGGCTTTTATATTTTTCACAATATACTTTATTTTTTATTTTTTTGGTTATTTTGAAATGCTAACTACTCCTATGATAATTAACCTACACCAATTAAATAAATATGGTACAAGAAATTTGTTCAGACCATCAAAGTTATGGAGATATAACTGAGTAAAAATGTATGGCTTGCAGGATATGAATTTTCATATTTTCAAACCCATTTTTACCACTCAAACACACACACAAAAATCTGACAACATTTTCCTCTGTCAGATATGAAGACAAGCAAGTTATAACTTCATGTTATCAGGTTTGGGCATATTGTGTATTTTTTTCATTGAAATTGGCCCAAAACTAAAGAAGGAGATATAATTTGAATGTAAAGAACTTATGTTTTGAGATACGGGCCAATAAAGTGTTTGAATACCTGTGAACAAGCATCAGTGAGTGATATCATGGCATTGCCTTTTCCTTGATGAGCTATAACACATATAAAACAAGATTTATTTACATTCAATCATATATGTTCATGTTCTGGTATAAAATCTTCAGTCTTCAGGCTCCTGATATTAATATTATTATTATTATTTTTTTTTTTTTTTTTTTTTTTTTTTTAGGGGTCGAAATTTCCTAGCTATGTCTTGTTCACACCCATGCATACCAGAACAGAACATGGTATTATTTTACACTAGGATCGAAATTCCCTACACAATTGGGAGTATGGTTTCTGTTTACCTTATTGGATTCTAGGAAACATTCTTTTGGACTCAAACTTTTGGAGATAATAACATGTTGTTCATGGGGAGGCGACAGACAAGTGTTTGTTTAGGTGCGGCGTGCCGCTCACTCTTCTTCCTCTTGTGACCTACATCGCCTCTGTTCATCCCTTGCCGCGGACACTTTTAATGCAGATTTGGCTTTAGTTAGGTTAAAGCGTGGGATTAGGTTAGGTTAGTAACTCAAAAGCAAGTTGCCATAAACCTGGCTTAACTCTCGCTTGCGTGCCTCGCCAGAACTGGCGGGGGCCCTGCCAGCTGTGAGCAGGGCCTCACTGACAGCTGATAACTTGTAAACACCAACGACGACACCAAACCACAATGACGAGTGTACCTTCGAATGGAAGCCATCAATAAATTACGATAACTGACGATATTGTGAATGGATCACAGCATATATCCTTCACAAGAATGTTTTTTATTGGTAATAATGGATGAGAATTTCGCGGCCGCTACCGCTGCTGCTACTCACTCACCCTTGCCATGGCTTGCGCCAGCTGGGCAAGCCGGCTTACGAAAAGTGCCTCGAGTTAACAGAAAACGCAAGCTGCCGCAAGCCTTCTTATGGCGGCTTGCTCACGTTCTGTACGATATTTCGGCGCTCGATATGAGAACTCCTTGGATTTGCCCTACTTTGATGGCGGAATTGTTCTACATGATAAAATTTGTTCCTAACAAAATTTTTGGAATTTTATTTATTTAAATTTTTTTACATTTTTTTATATTTTTATATTTTAGGTCGTTTGCTTTATAAGGGAAACACTTTATGCGAACATGCTCTATGCGGGACCCTAGTGTACTGTGTATCATCTTCAGTGGCACATAGAAATTAGTAGTGATGCTATAATTCGTAATACCGTATTTTACGGCTTATGAGACGCACTTAGTCTCCTAAAAAATGCCCTGAAAAATACTTGTGCGTCGTCCAAGATGAATGTTGTAGGCTAGCTTAGGTAGCTATCCAATTCAGCCTCTGATATGATGTAACCTCAGTACTTATCTGTTACAAGTATTTCAAATACCATAAGACATTCAAATCAACTAATCTGTCCTTCGTAGTTTACCTCGGCAGATTGGCGCCAACAGCCATGCCGTGTATAAGGAACTTTATTTGTTACACTAGATGAAAGTTTGTATACTTATGTACAATTGTACATGTAGCCATCACAAATACTACACACATACAGGAAAATTCAAACAATACGTGGTGAGGCACAGGAGGCAGGCAATGTAGTGAGGCGTGGGAGGCAGGCAATGTAGTGAGGCACGGGAGGCAGGCAATGTAGTGAGGCACGGGAGGCAGGCAATGTAGTGAGGCACGGGAGGCAGGCAATGTAGTGAGGCACAGGAGGCAGGCAATGTAGTGAGGCACGGGAGGCAGGCAATGTAGTGAGGCACAGGAGGCAGGCAATGTAGTGAGGCACGGGAGGCAGGCAATGTAGTGAGGCACGGGAGGCAGGCAATGTAGTGAGGCACGGGAGGCAGGCAATGTAGTGAGGCGTGGGAGGCAGGCAATGTAGTGAGGCACGGGAGGCAGGCAATGTAGTGAGGCACGGGAGGCAGGCAATGTAGTGAGGCGTGGGAGGCAGGCAATGTAGTGAGGCACGGGAGGCAGGCAATGTAGTGAGGCACGGGAGGCAGGCAATGTAGTGAGGCACGGGAGGCAGGCAATGTAGTGAGGCACGGGAGGCAGGCAATGTAGTGAGGCACGGGAGGCAGGCAATGTAGTGAGGCACGGGAGGCAGGCAATGTAGTGAGGCACGGGAGGCAGGCAACGTGGTGAGGCACGGGAGGCAGGCAATGTAGTGAGGCACGGGAGGCAGGCAATGTAGTGAGGCACGGGAGGCAGGCAATGTAGTGAGGCACGGGAGGCAGGCAATGTAGTGAGGCACGGGAGGCAGGCAATGTAGTGAGGCACGGGAGGCAGGCAATGTAGTGAGGCACGGGGGGCAGGCAATGTAGTGAGGCACGGGAGGCAGGCAATGTAGTGAGGCACGGGAGGCAGGCAATGTAGTGAGGCACGGGAGGCAGGCAATGTAGTGAGGCACGGGAGGCAGGCAATGTAGTGAGGCACGGGAGGACGTGAGAGGTGTTTAGACTCAGGACGACAAAGCTAGACTGATCAGCACGCCAGGCAGGCACACAGCTGCACACCGCCGCGATCAGATTTGTTTTCACTCCCGCCGTCCGACCTGCGTGTACATGTTCAGCCAGCCAACATGACAATTTACTTCTACTATCGCATACAAGCTAGAAAATATAAATGGCTGATGAGCAGTGCTGAATGAAGATAATGAATAGTGAGTGTGTGTGTTCTGGTGTGAAAATTAGTTTTTTCTTCTTGGAAATTTCTTTAAAAAATCAGGGCGTCTTCCAAAATGCAGCGTCTTATAAGCCGTCAAATATGGTATGTGGTGCCTGGCAACATTAGGGCAGGTGGCGACTATACTGTTATCCACGGTAGCCCGGTTAAGATTCGTATTATCGCCACTGCCATATCTCACTTACTACCTACCTCATGAAGGACTAATCTTTTGTCATACACGTCTTCTTACTAACCTTCAAACCTCTTGGAACAAATCTTCAAACCTCTTGGGTGTTGCCGAGTCTTGGGATGTCGAGTTTGGGAACTTCAACCTGTAGTACTGTGCTGTACTATATTCATTTTATGCTACAGTACTGTACTGTAACATACAAATAAAAATCAAAACATGATGAAATATTACACAAGAAATAATATTAACTAAAGGGTACACAAGGTGGAAAAAGTATCTGTACACAAGAGGTCCGATCCCTAGCGTAAACAATCCATCCACCCTTGGTCTGCCAGTGTGTGGTGAGTCGCCCACTAACATTGCCACTGCTCTTGGTACCTTGGTGTCATAATGGTTCGTGCATATTGTGCATACTTTTTTTTAACCGTGTGTATGTGTACAAACACACACATCTAACACACATACAGTAATATCCCGTTTTTCCGTTGTTCTAATGTCCGCTATGCCACGTTGTCCGCCGCCAGTAATTTGGCTGTATTAAAACACTATCCGTCCATGTGATGCATTATTCGGCGAAAATTGTGGCGCTTATTTCGGCGCGAGATGCACTAAATGTGGTTTCCCCGTATAATTTGGTGTGCATTCGGCTCGCAAATACTACACACATACAGGGAAATTAAAACAATACATGGTGAAGCACGGGAGGCAGGCAATGTAGTGAGGCAGGGGAGGACGTGAGAGGATGTGTTTACACTTAGGCCGACAAAGCCAGACTGACCGGCACACCGCCGCGCACCTCCCCTTTGTTGCCACTGCCACCGTACAGCCTGTGTGTACATGTTCGGCCAGCCATCCATCGAACTAAACCCTGCATTTACCAAATTTATTCGGTAAACCCCGATAATAAACATTATTATTATTACTGCTATCATCATTTTTGCTGGTTATTATTGGGTTCGTGGGCACCAGAGGGGCCAAAGGGGGTAGTGATGCATTATCCGGAGTTCGACGTTATCCAGTAAGATCTTGGCTGCTATGCGACGGATAAACGGGAGATTACTGTACATCACTCCAGCCTACATAGCACTGGCCAAACAAAGCCGCACAGTAAAGAGCTTGATGGACAGGGTTACTAGGCCCCTTGGCTGTCTCCAACACCATCTCCATCACTCTCCTGCTCCTCCGACTTCTCATCAGCTGTTTGATCTTCGTTTTAATCTTGAGTTGGGAGCCACCCACTAAAATCTACCGATTTTCTCGGTAGGCGGTTGTCCGAAGTGTCTTTCTGTTGCTCTGTCCCATGTTCTTTAGCGTATCATACAACTTTTAGCTTGTATGCGATAGTATAAGTAAATTGTTTTGATAAATTCGCCATGGGTAATAATTTCCTGGACTGAAAAGAGCTTGTGATACGTGTGACAGCCTGGTGGTAAATGATACAACAACACTAGCAGATGATAGTTGGCGCCGAGCCTCCGAGGCGAAACGTAAACATCACAGCGTGAGGACAGATTAGTTGATTTGAATGTCATATGGTATTCGAAATACTTGTAACAAGTAAGTACTGAGGTACTGAGTACTGAGGAAGTACTACAACATTAGTCTTGGAAGACGCGTGAATATTTTTCAGGATATATTTTAGGGGAAAAAGTGCATCTTATAAGCCGTAAAATCTGGTACTTTCGAGCCACATCTTACAGCGCCACTTCCTTGATTAGCTGACATCATGAGTGACTACAAGCTCGTTCAGGACACTGGTGAAAGAAGATAACCAACGCATGTGAATATGGTCATCCAACTGAGGGAGTTTTAAGACAATGCGCGTGACGCCAACGGTAGGAAGACGTGTCCTGTACGTGTACGAAGCAGCGCGAAATTCGGGGAGATGATGCACGAAAGTCGGGATGATAAGAATTTAGGACTCAAAATTGAAACTCGTGAATGTGAAATGTGAATGTGAAACTCGGGAGGCTACTGTATTTGTTTAAATGATATGAAGAATCAAGCATTTCATTGTTTGTCCTCAATTTGAAGTCTAGTAGGGGACTGGGGGATCAGTTAACTTGAGGTGGCAAACAAAAGCACCCAGTTATTGGTCAGTCTAATACCCAGTATTTGGTCGTCTCGTCGTCTCCGTGAAGTGAGGTTGTGCTTTGGTTTAGCTCCCAGTATTAGAATGGCTACGTCTGTGATGGGGAGTGTTGTGGAGGTGGAGAGTGAAGTGGAGTTGTGTGTTGGTGCTGGGGGTGAGAGTGGTAGTGTGGTAGGAGTGAAGGAGGCTGAGGTTAAGGGAGGTAGAAGGGTCGAGGGAGAGTGTAGTGAAGGGTGTGGTGCGGCGCTTAAGACTATTCTGGAGGCGATAGAAGACCTGAAAAGGAGCTTTGCAAGTGAAGTGAACGATTTGAAAAGCGTTGTGAAGAAGCAGGAAATAGAGATACGTTCTCTTAAGTGTGTAGGTGAAGGTCCAAGTGGAGCGAGTGGAGGGGCACATGCGAGTGATGTGCCTGTAGGGGTACCAGAGCGAGATGTGACTCAGCGACTACTAAGGTTCCTAGTAAGTCACCAGGGATTGGTGTTGGAAGGTAGTTGATCATGGAGCCCGCCCGCAGCGATGGAAACAAGGTGCAATACGAAAGGACATCTTAAACTTTGTGGCACGAATGCAGTTGTAGGGANTTTTTTCTGGGGCAAAGGGGGAAAATTCTCCGAAATGTAGGTCGGGTCGTCGTCCGATGAACCCAGCACTTTACGGCCCACTCCCCCAGGGTTGTGACAGACCTGGGGTGGGCAAGCTTGTCAAGGTTGGCCACTCGAACTTAATACCTCTGCCCCCCCGGTGATGGTTAGAGTGCTAGACACAAATTTTTTTTTAAAAATGGAATCAAAAACTGCCCTGGACACCTTCCCGGGTTGATAAATGATCTGAGTCCCTCAGCTGACCTGACGATGATGAGGCGATTAGGCTGGGAAGGCAGAGAGCAGGCGGATTCAGAAGCAGCAGAAGTGGTGGGTATAGCATCGCGTGGAGGGGAGGAGGCAGTGATGGAGGCGAAGGAGCGTGCAAGCTTGCAGGACTTATCAGGCAGGTGGGTCTCACCAGACGGAGGGGAAGGCGAGCGGGACCTCTTGGGGACAGTTGAAGTGGTGTCCATGTCCACGGCAGCCGGCTGGCGGCCGTCGTCGTCAGGCGGCATCAATCACGGGAATAGGGGAACCAGGGCACATACATACGCCGATACCACACAGCAGAATCAGGCACACAACAACTTAGTGTAGTGTCGTGGTTAGTGAAGCGATAGTAGCGGTTATACTTTGGTGGAGGAGCTGGAGCACAACGTCTTATCACCACCACGGTAGCTCAAAGAGTGCTGACATTTTGATCCGTTTGTTTACAAACATTGTTCCCGCGCTGTTGTTGTCGTTGTTGGCAAACCAACTCCTCGAGTCGGTGCGCGGGAGAGCACACAGAAATTTTCTGTACGGCGTACAAAAGCATACAATACCGTACAATATCGTACAGAATGGCCTAGTGAACGCAGCCCTGCTTGCGCCACAATAAGCGTATGTAAACAAAGGGCAAAGAAGCTTCTGCTCTTCGCTCTCCTCTTCTTACCTCCTTAATATTTCCTTTTCTGCTGCTATAACTTCTGCTGCATCAAATACAGGGTCATCAGGGTCATATTCTTCAACAATAAGAATAGCCACAGAGATTAATTTCAGCAGCTGCTATCTTGGTAGCAATGTAAATTGTGAAGCGTTCAGTATCGTTCAGTAGGGAGAGTGCTGGGGTGGGGGGGTGACCGCTACTGAACGCAGCCCTGGCAGGTGTCACTCTGGAGATTTGTAAGGTAAGGTCTTCAGTGCTTGAGGTGTTTAATGTGTTGGAGGCGATGTGGAGGCTGGCTGACCAAGTGGATGGCACAGAGGAGGTGGAAGATGCTGCAGAAAACTCTGAAAATTCGAATTTCAGTTCTGATTATGGAAAGTTGGATAGTTGTTGAAAAATTTGAATTTTCTTGCATTATTAGGAATTATTAAGTAAATAATTTCCCTAAAGTAAATAAGGGCATATTATTATTCAGGCTATTTTCTATTTTTGCAGAACTGGATTGCTTCATAAGCCACTGAGACTGCCAGGACTCAATGATATACCCAGTGCTCTGAGAAGAACAGACGGCTCATTCCCACAGCAAATAATTACTCCTGGACTTTTTAAAGGCACATATTCTATTCATGGAATTGAGCTTTTACTCTTTAGATATAAGGATGAACATGAAATTCATGGACATAAAGTAAGTTTTGTTAAAACTATTTGTCAACAAATTTGTTACAGTGTGGGAAATTCTACTTTTCAACTCTCTATGAAACAAATGTACATACATTTTCATACATTTACATCAACAACTCTGTGGCTTTCATTTATTTTAATTAAATTTTTCCTCCATTTATTCATGTAAATGTGTCTCCATATTGATTCTGCTTGATGTTTGGTGGATTGCCAGGCCAGTCACAGATAGTGGCAGTGATGATGCACTCTTGTCAGGGTTATCATCAACAGTTTACTTCACAAACCACAACTTCTCAGAGCATGAACCATTGAAACAGTGCAAACAAGCACTGTATACTTGCTATGATACGAGCAGATACAATCCACAAAGCCCGCTCGTCTATCAAATTCTTGAATAACAAAGGTATCAATACATGGGCTAAATGGGATGTTTCTTGAGCACCGTTAAGCTGAATCATGCATCTGGTCGCTTTCGAGTAGGTATCGGTATACATATTGTGGGAATTTATGTCACATACATATTTAATTTGAAGTCCTTACCTAATCAAAACCCATGTTCTATCGCATCGACACATTATCCCAGCCAATCAACTAACTAGGATACTTATCGGTGGATAGTGGGTTGCAATGTGGATCAGGGTTTGATTAATACTGCAATGATCTTGTGATCCGCAGTGGTAGCGCGTGATCAGAGGCGCCCTTGAAAGACAGAAGCGGCGGGCTGGAGACGGTAGTTGTCGGCGTCAAGTGGTTATCACACCAAGTAACTTAACGACGCGGCGGATTGTTATCAGCGTGTTGTATCTTAACACGGTCCTATTGGTTTACACTTATATGTACAATTAACTACGTATATACAAAATCTCTTCACATTAATCAGAGAAGAGATATTAACTCGATGGAGGTGTGGAGTGTACTGATTCTCCGATGGGCAGCGGCTAGCGGCCACCCTACCTATAGCCACGTACAGAAATCTTAGTGGCTAGTATCTAATGGGCGGCAGCCAATGACCGCGCTCCAAATTAAGGTGCTAATTATTTAAATGCAATGCTTATTAACCACTGGTAATATTAATTTATCCTATCCCAGTACTAATCATTGACTTAAATTACCTTAATTATTACCCATTACCATTATAATACAATTTTTTCCAGACCCATTGATGCTCTATACACTGCTATAAAATCTCCCCTTTCTCTTCTTTTCTTGTGTGTGTGTGTGTGTGTCAGGGCACCTCATATTCTTGTGTTGTGATGGGGGGGGCAACTCTCTGCTCTCTTCTCTCTCTGATCTTGCTCTACTCTCAATTTTTCTGCTGTGATGGTATTCTGAGGGAGATTCCTGAAGGGGCAGTCTTGGTTAAGGGGGGGCTATACTGTGCCCTGTTGACGGAGACTTGCATGTGACTGTTAGATGGAGCCATGTAATGCTTATGGGGACAATCCCCGGGCCCAACAGAGGCTTTACATTGCCCGGGGCCACAGTTCCCTTCTAAAATCCCGCCCTATGCCTTCAGCAGACCAGGATTGGGGGTGTAAGCAAAATTCGGAAATAAAAAATTCCCTTTTTTCTATGCCCGGTGAGGGTTTCGAACCTACACCACGCCGGGCTTTTGCACCTAAAATTTAAAACCCTGGTGTTTTAGACCGCTGACCCAAAAAGGGTATCCCTACTTAGGTGAACAGTTCTGGTGATATTAGTTACAGGTCCACCTGTTTTGGTTTTTTTTCTCTTGAGACACTAATTAAAAGGGACCAGGTGACTAAGAAAATCTTATAAAAACCAATTTTTTATGAAGCTAAATTCTTTTTAATGAAAAGTCATCTTTTCACGGTAACTGGTGATTGTAATGTTCCCCGGAAAAAGTTTCAGTAAAAATAAATTTGAAGACCCTGTATGTCCTGAAAGAAAAGGGGAAACAGTTTGCAGCCTTAAAGCCCAATTAAACCCAAAGTCTAGTGACACCCCTTTTGGATCAGATCCTGAGCAGCCTTTCCCCTTACCTCAGGGCGCACCCCAGTACTGCGCAACATTCCAACCCCAAAGTACAGCAAGGGTTTAGTTTTCTATCTTTGTGATTTTATCTAAGAAAATAAGAACATAAGAAAATAAGGAAGCTACAAGAGGCCTGAGCCTACACGAGGTATTTCTGTTATTAACAACCTACATCCACCTTTTCATCCCATCCATGAATTTTACTAGCCTCCCTTTAAAGCTCTCTAATGACTCCGCAAACTCCTGTCTACGAGTTCATTCCAATCTCACCACCCTTTTTGTTAACCGTATTTCCCTATACCTTTTTTAAATTTACGTTTTTCCCAGCTTGAACTTTACTTTTTGCTTCCCCGGTTAATGCCGTAAGAACTTTTTCCTACATCTCCTTTTTTAAAACCCCCTTTTATCCAAAAAAAAAATTCTATCAGACGCGCCTTACTTGCGCCCCCAAAGTGGTGAAAATTAATAGCTTCATCCTTCTAAAAAACTAAAGTTACGCATCCCTGAATCTTTTTGGTACCCTTTTCCTGACTGATTCTAACAAGGCTATACCCCCCCGTAATATGGAAACCAAAACTGAACCGCATGTCTAGGTGAGGTTGACTAGGCCAAAAAAGCTTTTAAAAAAATTCTGCATTCTTTTTTAAAACTTTGGTAATGAACCTAACACCCTGTTAGCCTATTCTGGCCCTCAATACATTTTTTCCCCTAGGACGGAGGTTTGAGCCACCCACCCCCAAGATCTTTTCACCTTTGATCTTTCGCGATACTTGTGTATGGTTATCTTTTACCGGGGTTTTTTTCTCCAAAAATTTCATAACACTTCAATATTATCAATTTTTCGATCATCAATATTAAACCATCTCCCCATCTGACTGCCCACTCATTAATTTTATTAAGTCTCCGCAATATGTTTACATCAGGTGATCCAAAAACCCTACCTCCCCTTAGTACATCAGCAAACTGCTGATATCACGCTAATCCCACTACCAAGTCGTTGTGAAAATCAAAAATAGTAATGGACCCAAAACACCCCCTTGTGGAACCCCACTTGTCCCCAGTCCCCTTTCAGTTTTATAACCATTAATGAAACCCTTTTGTTGCCTATACTCGCCAAGCTCTGACCAACGAAGAACCTTCCCTCTTTTCCCATGAGCCTAACCCTTTTTTAAAGAGTCGCCGTGGTACTTTGTCGAATGCCACTAAAAACAGATAATTATATCAAATCCCTTTTCGTTATCTGCCGTCTCAAAACTTTCCCATAAAAATCAATAAATTGGTGAGACATGACCCTTTCCTTGGAGAATCACGTTGTGAATCATTGACCCAAAAAGTTTTTTTTCAATAATAGATAACAATAATTTAACCACACTGAGTTAGACAACAGGCGATAATTTTTATTTAGCCCCGTCTCCCTTTTTAAATATGGGGACTACATTTTCCTTTTCCTCCCCAATAACGGCACATCGCCTATATCAACCCATTTCTAAAAATGTGCCAAAAAGACTCATAACACCCCCTTTGCATTTTTACAGTGTCCGCAAAAAGATTATCCCCCCCCCCTATCCCCCTATGTTGAGGTCCATCGCAATTGTTTGCTCGTCCGTTTTAGCAATTTCCCCGCAATAATGAAAAGTTTTTTTTTTGAGTTCATTTGGGAGGATCCGCGGGTCCTTCATACTTCCGCTTTAGGAGTCAACTGGGTCTTGCAAGTCTTCTTTTGGGCCTTCAAAACACAGTTTAGTAATGGGGAAAGTGTTAGGTGGGGGGTCCCCGGTGCACCACGAGCGCCTGATACTCCTCTCTCCCCGCCCCGTCCCCAGCAATTCTTGAGTGGGACATTATCAGCTTGCCAGGTTAAAATTCGTTTTTTCCTCTATGGAGAATGGGGGGGCCCTCCCAGAGCCTTGGGTTTAAAAATACTGGGCTAGAAAGTTGTCGGCGTAAAAGAGGATTCACCACGAGAAACTGGGTGTAAATTCCCCGTTGTGGAAGTCGAGAGAAATTGTGGAATTTTTGCCGCCAAGTCATCCCCCTAACTTCTAAAAGCCCGTACGGTGCCAGACGTTACGACAAACGCAGCTGTGGAGGGAAAAACACCACGCAACGCCCACCCACCCAAAAATTTTTTGGTTTTCCGGCAATACTTTTTGGGGCACTGTGATGTACTTTGAAAAATGAGGGGAGTTCCTTGCACTGTAGCCACAAGCATCATAGGGCTGTTAACATACGATATAGCTATTAGTAATCATTTCAGTTTTTTAATATTTTAGCATCAAATTTTTGTCAATTTAAAATGTGGGGGATCACTTACCCCAAGAACACTACCCTTTTAACCCTAAATCTTACCCCCAACAGGTGGCCACACTTTTGTGAATTATTGTTTACCACCTCTTAATGTGTGGGTAGAATCTAAGTTTGTGGTGATTTTTGCTGTTTTTTCATTGCTTGGGATAATTTAAATTTTTTAAGTGTGATAGCATTTTTTTTTTTTTCTTTTTCTTCAGATACCCCGCTTTTGGCAATAGCAAATAGGGGTTCCAGGCCCGAACTTCACCCGTCCATGGTTTTTTTTTTTAATGATGACCTGTTAGGTGTTATAGGATTTAATGGATGATTTCATTCTATATTCACGTGTCAAAAAAACTTTCACAACAAATAATATAAAAGGGTCCAAGGTCTGTGTTCATCAAATGTTTGCTGTGTTGCTTTTTGCTTTTCTGTATTTACGGTTTTTAAGAGCCCATTTGGAAGACGTTTTCCCTGATTTGAAAAAAAATTTATATAAAAAAAAAAAAAAAAAAAAAAATCCCATAACCGTCACCACACCCCACTATTTATTACTTCATCAGCACTGCTCACAGCCCTTTTAATTTTTTGCTTGTACGAAGATAAAATAAATTTTATGTTGGCTGGCTGAAAAGTCAGTACACGCGCCTTTTTGGGCGCAGGCGGACATGGCCGAAAGAGTGAAAACAAACCCGACCCCCCGGTGTGCAGGCGGCCTGCCCGTGGGGCCGACAGCTGAGCGGCTTGTCGTCCTGAGGTAAACACTCTCACGCCCCCCGTGCCTCAATAGTTGCCTGCCCCCTGGCCCACCAGTACTGTTTGAACTTTTTCCCGTATTGGTTTTGTATTTTTGGTGGCTGCATGTAACAAAATACAAAATTTTATCTAATGTAACAAAAAAAAGTTCCTTTTAACGGAATGGCGTTGGCGTAATCTGCCGAGGCGGGAAGGCTCCCCGTACCGCAGTAAATGCACAGCGGGGGAAGACAGATTAGTTGATTTTAAGTTTATGGGATTTTAAAAATTGTAACAGTAAGTACTGGTTTTTCATAATTTAAGAGGCTGAATTAAATAGCACCTAAGCAAAACTCCACAAAAGTCTTGGAAGAGCAGAGTATTTTGGGGGAAAAAAGGCGTCATAAGCCTAAAATCGGGAAGTTTTTTTACTTCAAATTTGATTTAGAATGCTATTAGAATCTTTAGATTCATAGTTAGCAGATACTGTGCCAAGTAGTGGTATCATAGCCAACCATTTTAAATTGTTACTTTAAAAAAAGGCCGTTTGATTAATACTGCAATGTATCTCTTGTTGACTCCGCCTCTCAGTGGTTAGGCGTCGATCAGAGGCCGCCCTCTGTAAAGAAGAGAAGGGGGGGCTGGAGACGGTATTTGTCGGCGTCCAACTGTGGTTATCACACACCAAGGAACTTAAACGTAAGCGGCGGATTTTGTTATCAGGGTGTGTTACTTAAACACGGGTCCTATTCGGTTTAGACTTTATATGTTCACATTAAACTACGCTAGATACAACATCTCTTCAACATTAATCAGAGAAAGAGATATGAACTCGATGGACTGGGTGTGGAGTGTACTGATCTCGTTCCTTTATGGGCAGCTGCCATAGCGGGTTTCCACCCTACCTATAGCCTAGTACAGAAACCTTTATGTGGCAGTATCTAATGGGCGGCAGCCATATATGACGCCTCGCTCGCTCCAAATTAGGTGCTCAATTATTTAAATGCCAAGGCTTATTTTCAACCACGGCGTAATCATTACTTTACCTATCCAGTACTAAACTCATTGACTTAAATTACCTGAATTATTACCCCCAATTACATTTTATAATAACAATTTTTCCAGATCTCCATTGATGCTCTGCATTACCACGGCTATAACAATTCTGTCCTCCTTTCTCTTTCTTTCTGTGTGTGTGTGGTGTGTAAGGGATCTCCTTCATTAATTCTTGTGTTGTGCTCCCGGATGGGGGGGCAATCTACTCCTCTGCCCTCTCTTCTCTCTCTGTATCTTGCTTACTCTCAACTTTTTTTCTGCTGGTTATGGTATTCTCGAGGGAGATTCCGAAGCGGCCCCAGTCTTGGTTAAAGGGGGGGCTATATACTGGCCCTCCGTTGACGGAGGACTTGATGTTGTGACTGTAGATGGAGCCCATGTAATGCTTATGGGGCACACATCGCCCGGGCCCCACAAACCAGAGGCTTTTACATTTGCCTCCGGGGCCACAGTTACCTTATGAAAATCCCGCCTCTCACTATGTCCTCTTCCAGCAGACACAGGACTTAGGGGGTGTCAAGGCACAATCGGAAATCAAAAATTCAGCTTTTTTCTCATGCCCCGGCGGTGAGGGTTCGAACCCTTTCTCTTAAACCAGAAGCCAGGCCGTTTGTCACATCAAAGTAAACCACGTGTTTAACCGCGCTGACCCAATAAAGGTATTACTAACTTAGGTGAACAGTTCTGGTCGATATTATGCATTTACAGTGTTCCCACCTTTGGTTTATGCGTTCTTTTTCTCTTTTCTGGATGTCAACTACTAAGGAAATAGGGGACCAGCTTGTGACTAAGGGCGAATAATCTCTATGAGCAATTACAACTTTTATGAAAGCTAAACATTCTGTTAATTGAAAATGTCCTTTCTTCTCACCAGGTACCCTGGTGTTGCCTAATGTTCCTGCCCGGCAATCTCAGGTTTTCAGTGAAAATAAACCTGAAGGTATCGGCAAGTCCCCGCATATGAGTGAAGGAAACAGTTTGCGCCTTGAAGTCCCACTTGAACCCAAACATTCTAGTGAAACACACCCTTTGGATCAGATACTTGTAGCATGCCTTTCGCCTACTCTCAGGGCTGCATCCAGCATACGTACAGCACACTATTCCAACTCTAATGTACCAGCTAAGTTAGTTTATTTCCCATCTTTGTGATTTTATCTAAGAAACATTAGAACATTAAGATACTACTATTACGGGACACGCTACAAGAGGCCACGTGAGACCTCTAAACGGGAGGTAGTTTCCTGCTTTCCTTAACACTACCTACTATTTCCATCCTTTCATCCCCCATCCAGGAATTTCATCTAGACTCCTCCTCTTTAATAAGCTCTCTAAGGATTCTCTCAGCACTATACTACCTGTGACTGTGACGTTCATTCCAACCCATTCCCACCAACCCTATTGGTAACCAGTATTTCCCCTATAATCTTCTTTTACATTACGCTTTTCCAGCTGAACTCCGTTACCTTCCTGCTCACCCCTGGTAATTAGCCGTAAAGAAACCGTTTTCTTCCTCTACATCGCCTTTATTACAATCCCCTTTTATCCAATAAAAATCTCTATCAGATGCGACTGCTTTACTCTGCGTTATCCGACTTTGTGAGTGTAAATCTTAATAGCTCTATCTCTTTCTTCATAACTAAAGTTACGCATCCCTTGGAATCAATTTTGGTCATCTTCTCCCTCGCATTGATTCTAACAAGGCCTATATCCACTCCGTAATATGGGAAACCAAAACTGAACGTCCATAGTCTACTGTGTAGGTTCCTGCCAATGAGCCCTAATAAATGGCTTTTAAAAAACTTCTGCAACTTTCTATTTAAAACACTTTGGCAAGGAATTTTCCTAAACAACCTGTGAGCTCTTATTTTTCTGGCCCCCTCACATAATTCGTTCCCACTGGATCGGGATGGTCTTGAGTCACACTCACTCCAAGCCATCTTTATCACCTGTAATGATTCTTTCTTTCTAGCGATACATTGTGTCTATGGTGTACTATTACCTGGGTTTTTTTTCTACCAACATTTCAAAAACACTGCAATATTCCTCAACTCTTCGACTCCTCAATATTAAATTCCATTACGATGCCTATCTGATGTCCCACTCATTTAAGTTATCTAAAGTCTCCCCTGCAATATGTTTACAATCAGGGATAGGACTTTGATCCCAATAATCCTACCCTACCTTTAGTAATAACAGCAACACTTGCTGATATCCCCCGCTCAATCCCACTATCCAAAGTCGGCTGATGTAAATCAGAAATATGAATGCGGACCCAAATAAACAGACCCCTTGTGGAAAACTCCATCTTGTCACTCAGTCCCCATTCAGATTTCCCAATCCTTAATTTGCCCTAACCCTTTGTTGCCTATCCACTTCGCCCAATAGCTTCTGATCCACACGAAGAACCATCTCCATCTCCATTCCTATGTAGCATTTACCTTATTTAAGATGTCGCTCGATGGTTATCTGTGCCTCGAATTGCCCTTTACTAATAGGTCCCAGATACTTATTATATCATAATCCTTATGTTATCTGCGTCTACATATACCATTTCCTTATTAAAAACTCAATTTTATAAATTGGTGAAGACATGGACCACCCTTGGAGACATCCACGTTGTTGATACATTGACCCCAAACTATGTTTTGCAATAAATAGATAACAACTTAAGATTACCCATCCACTGATGTTAGACTCTAAATCAGGTCGAAATTGACGTAGCCACTGTCTCTCCCTTTTTAAATATGGGGACTACATTCTCTTTAAACATCCACAATAACGCTGACATCTCCTATATCAAACCCTCTCCGTATTATCCCACAAAAATGTGCCCACTCAACTAGTGACCCCTCACCTTAACAAACCTTTCCCTTTTGCATCTACAAGGTCCGCAACAAAGTCATCATCTATCCGCCCACCCCCTTATCCCCCTATGTTGCAGGGCCATCTCTGTCAATCTGTGTTGAATCGTCCAGCTTAGCAACTTTCTCCTCAGAAATTACACTGACATCCGTTTTATTTTTGGTTCGGTCCTTCTCTTACTCTCGTTCAAGGAGTCAATCTGTGGTCTTGCAAGTCTCTTTGGCCTTCCCAAAACACAGGCTTTACGTTAATCTGTGGAACAGTGTCTTAGGTGGGGGGTTTCGCCGCCGGTGAACCCACCACGAGACGACTGATACTCCTCTCTCCTCTGCCTGTCCTCATTGCAATACTATCTGAGTGGAGTACATTTTATACATGCCGTGCCAGGTATAAAACTTCGTGTTTTCTCCTCCTATGGAGAATTTGGTTCCGGGGCCATCTCCTAGAGCCTCGGGTCGAAAATTCCTGCTGGCCTAGAAAGTGTCCGGCGTAAATAGAGGATTTCACATCACGAGAAAACTGGGTGTAACATTCCTACGTTCTGCTTGGAAGTATCAGAGAGACAACCTTGTTGGAACAGTTTATGCCGCCATGTCATCACCCAATACATCTTCTAACAGCTGGGGACGGTGCCCCAGAACGTCACGATCACTAACGCGAGCTGTGGAGGAATCACCACGGCCACAACGCCCACCACCCAAATAACTTTTTTAGTGCGTGGTCCGGCCAATTAACATTTTCTGCGGGACACTGTAGTATGTTACTTGAAAAAAACTGAGGGGAGTTCCTATGCACTTTGTAGCCCCACCAAGCACTCACTGGGACGTTAATTTCATTAAGCTTTTATCATGCATTATGTAATCAATTTCCAGTTCTGTAATAATTGTAGCCATCATATTTTAGTGCAATTCCAAATTGTGGCGTGATTCACTTCACCACAAGACCCATACACTACCCTCTCTCATACCCTAAATCTGAACACCACAACTATGGGTGGGCACACACTTTTTGAGGAATATATGTTTATCCACTCTTAATGTTGCTGGCTATGAAATCTTACAGGTTTGTGTGTGATTTTGCTGTTTATTCATTGCTGGCATATATTAATTATTACATGTGTGATTGATAGCGTGTTTCTTTTTTCTTTTCTTCTTCTCTCAGAGTACCAAGGCTTTGGTTCACAATTAGCAATGAGGGCAACTTCCAGAGCCCCGAACTTCACCCAGTCCCTGTTGTTGTTTTCAATGATGAACCTCGTAGGTGGTATATGGCTTGATACTGGATGATTTCTATTCTCTATTCACGTGTCCAAAAAAACTTTCCAACAACAAAATAATATGAAAATGTGGTCCAAGTTGTCTGTGATTCATTCAAGTTGCTTAAGCTGTTGTTGCATTGTTCCCTCACTGATCTTCTACGGTATAAGGCGCTCCATCCCGGAAAGACGTACCCTGATTGAAAGAAATTATATATAAAAAAAAAAAAAAATTAAAAAAAAAGCCGATAAACAGTCACGTAACACATACTCACTATTCATATCTTCATGTCAGCACCTGCTCATCAGCCATTGATATTTTCTAGCTTGTATGGCGATAGTATAAGGTAAATGTTTATGTTGGCTGGCTGAACATGTACAGTACATCGCAGCCTGTGTTGACGCAGGGTCGGACAGTGGCCGCACGAAGTGAAAAAACAAACCCCCGTGACGCCGCCGGCGGTGTGCAGGCTGCGTGCCTGCCAGCAGGCGTGGCCGACAGGCCTGAGTCTGTCTTGGTCGTCCTCTGAAGTGTAAAACACCTCTCACGTCCTCCCGTGCCTGCACGACGGGTGTCCGGCCTCCGCTGCCTCACCAGCGTTACTGTTGGAACTTTCCTGTATGTGTCCTAGTATTTGCTGGTGGCTGATGTACACATATATACAAACCTTTCATCTAAGTAAACAAACAAAGTTCCTTTATACACGGAATTGGCTGTTGGCGCCTTAATCTGCCGAGGCGGATGGCTCCCGCACGTACCGCAAGTAAATAGCACAGCGTGAAGACAGATAGTTGATTGGAAATGTCTTTATGGTATTTGAAATACTTGAACAGATAAGTACTGAGTTTACATCATTATAAGAGGTGAATTAAATAGCTACCTTAAGCTAAACTTCTACAAACATTCGTCTGGGAAGACGCATGAGTATTTTGGGGGGAAAAAAGGCCGCTTACTAAGCCCTTAAAATACGGTATATTTTTGGGTTACTTCAAATTTGATCTTAGAATGCTATTAGAATCTTTAGATTCATAGGTAGCATGGACTACTGGGCCAAGTAGTAGGGTTAGCTCTAGCCAACCATTTTCAAATTGCTTACATTTAAATGACTAAACCAAAGCTTAGATCCTCAGTACTGTCGGCGACGGAGTTCCAACTTTTCCTTTGTTAGTGTTCCTTATTATCGACAACTCTCAATAATATCTTCATATTAAGCTTTTACCTGTGTTTCTGTATAAATAATATTCCTAACCTAACTTACCGTCGGCCCCGAAACTTCACGGTTTGTGTCGGGGCGAATCTCGGGAGACGAGAGGTAACCAGGTTTTTACCGGACTGGGCAACCATATACTACGTAGAGAGCTAATTAAACAACGGGGATCAGCCAGTCCCCAAGGTTGGTTGCCCGGGACGCAGGCTGAAGGCCTGCCACAATGATAGTGGATCAAAATGCTACCTAGATTTAAAACCATTGGCATGAAAAAATATTTTTTTTTATGTGTCACTTCAAAACATATTTTTCTTTTTAAAATATCATAAAAATGCCCCATCCTGGACAGCCGTCCCAGCCATTGCATTTCCTTAAAACTGATGATCTAGGGTTGGCAGAATCCCCATAAAAAAAAAACTAAGACGTTTTTTATTTTTAAACAAGGTTTAAAGTCCCCAGCTGGGACTAACTAGGTAGTTTAGTTTTGGCTTTATTTTAAACTAAACTAATCCTAACTTAACCCTAACCTAGACTGGCTGCTGTCCCGGAGGGATGGCTTTGCCCGCGGTCTCTAAAATGCTTGCTATATGGCGACGGCCAGAGTTGTACTTATTTATCTCTTGGAATTTAGGACTCCTGGACCCACGTGACACTCGACCTCGCCTAAAAAGCAGCTCCACCCATGGAAAAAAGGGACAAGTGGACCCACATCGGCGCGAAGGCGGGAGAAACGCATTACTATATTTGTTACTGTGTCCCTATGTAGAATGACTAATTACTAGTAAGAAATAAAATAATATAATTAGTCATTGTTTTTATTGGAACATTTCGTGTTTTATAATTGCAAAACATTAATTTTTTAACCAACTCGGTACTATATTGTCATTATATCTATAATAATTATAAGCGAAAGGTGTTCTGTGGGGTGCTATAGGTTCCTGCAACCCCGTGGCGCAAATCCCATCATATGGCACAGTTTTGGAACCAGATTGACAGAGGAAGGGTTTAAGGCTCATTTTGGTGGATGATCTGATCCAACTTCTTTTTTTTCTTTTTTTTCAGCCTATATTAGCGAGAATTAGTGAAAAAAAAAGTGGGTTGCGAGAATATTGAGGGAACCACCTTGATGTAGGGTGCTGGTTAATGGGTGAGTGAAATGGGGTGGGGTGATGGGTAAATGGATCGTGGGGTGATGGGTGATGAATAATGGGGGGTGTGATGGGTGAGGGAATAGGTAGGGGGGGTGATGGTGTAATGGGTGTGTGGTTTAGGGTTAATGGTGTGAGTGGAACGGGTGGGGGTTGATGGGTAATGGGTGAGTGAAATGGTGTTGGGGGGTCGATGAATAGGGTGGGGGGGTGATGGTGAATGGGGTTGGCGTTAATACATACATTTTCTAATCCCATGATTTTCAGAAAAGTTAGAGGGGTACTGGAGAGTCTGTGGTTTGGTGGGCCAAAGGTTCCACCAAATAGCCCTCCGAGGAGCTAAGCTAGCCAAAAAGTCCACCCGGGAGGCGGCCTTTTTGCGGCTAGTATATATATATATTGACAGACTGTCTGGACTGTCTGTATATTGCCTAACCTGTCTAACCCTAAACCTAACAACCTAACCTAACCTAACCTAACTTTTCTAACCTAAAACTAACTTAAATTTAAAACTTTTAAATATAATGGCCTATATATTGGGTCGACCTTTCCTGGGGCGGAGTAGTCTCACGATTGTCGACCCTGTCTCAGGGTGAGGTTGGCACTTGGTGTCGTGACGTCCAGGCTCCCTTTTTATTCTTATAGATCATCCTTGTCCGTGATTTTGACCAAAGTAGTAAAACAGCTGACAAGAGGTTTGAAGGTTAGTAGAAGACGTGTATGACAAAATATTAGTCCTTCATAAGGTAGTAAGCGAGATATGGCAGGGGCGATAAAACGAATCTTTACCAGTGTCCCTCTTCCCATATTATGTGTCTTTGTACCCGCCACCCCGCCACGCCTTCCCAGTGAACCCTTCACATGCCATGGGGCGTCAGCACATGTAGGAGGGTGATTGCCCCCACAAACCGGGGGAAACCCCTTTGGGCCCCTTTGGGGTGCCCGGGCTTCTCGTTGTGGTGTGGCGGTGTAGTTTGGTCCAGCCAAGGAAGATGTACGAGTGAATGTATGAATGTATGAATGAATAAGTGAGGTACACATAAAGACGCATAACGAATGACAGGTGAATGTTAATATATAGGCGTATTTTGTAGTGTCCTTCTGGAGTAAAATTATACTTATTTAAGCTCCGCCCCTGCTTGCCATCACAAAATACGATTGTAGCGCTGCCAAAGCTCTTTCTTGATGTTGCCGAGAGTAAAAGTGTCGTACACTTCATTACCTCTTACAGAGGCTCAAGGAATATCGTTAAGGTTGACATTATTGAAGATTAAGATAAGATTTTCATCCTATCTAGACACTTTGCAAGTACCAACTACAAGGTTATTGACTATACAAAGCGCCGCCACGTCAGCATGAACTAGGCGGACTCGAACCGCTGACCGAATGCACAGGGACGCTGCACATTGGGAACTCACGTCTCTACCAACCTTGCCACCCTGACGGGCTGACATTATTGAACCTTCTTACTGATGTTATAAGGACCATGGTATTTAGCTTGTAAAGGTGAACCAAAGACTGGAATGAAAGCAAGGACTTGGTCACCTTCATTGAATGTTCTTACTTTAGCTTTACTATCAAAGTGTTTTTTCATTACCCCTTGAGCTTGTTTGAGATTGCTTCGAGCAAATGAGCGGACTTGGTCAAGAGTATTCTTAAGTTTCTCAATGTATTGAGTGATAGTGACAAGTTTACTGTTAGTGTTGTTTGCC
>JACEEZ010012442.1:0-23422 GCA_016584305.1 Chionoecetes opilio | reverse complement strand
AAACGATAGAAAAGAAAGCTACATGTAGCCATTATATCCAGACCTATTTTCAAACAACAGGCTAAAAATAGA
Organism: Chionoecetes opilio; assembly: GCA_016584305.1. Taxonomy (NCBI): domain Eukaryota; kingdom Metazoa; phylum Arthropoda; class Malacostraca; order Decapoda; family Majidae; genus Chionoecetes; species Chionoecetes opilio. Next base: position 23,350 of record JACEEZ010012442.1, on the reverse strand, counting down.
TGAGATTTATGAAGAATGCCAGTGTTATCTATTGCTATTTTCGATGAGTCTAATATTTTTTTTATCTCGAAGTAATGATCATATCTCAATGAAAAGTGGGGATATTATATTTGATATATAAAGACATATGCACACCAAATTTCATAAGAATCTGAAGTAAATTAATGTCACCTCCTAAGTAATTACCGTCTCCCCTTAACAAGCGGACAATCAAGGTACACCCTAGCCAGAGGTACGGGAAAGTCTGGTGAAAATCCTTGAGGTACACCTTCTCCCCTGTATACTTCCGTTCTACTCCTGGAAGTGCAGATTTTAAGAGGATTGATTGGGCAGAAGCAGTATCCCGCATAATCTGGAGAGGGCGCTCCTCAGAGTCAGAGTCGAGGGAGACAGTACCTTGTGACCTGAAGGGTTTGAAAGGATCAGTAACAAAAGGGAGTGGAATTATTGTGTTCACCGAAGCAACTGGTTTAGAAAATGTGCCCCTTTTAGCTACTTTACACCTAGGGTCAGGACAGTTCTTTATGAGGTGGCTAGTTTTCTTACAGAAATAGCAGAACACACTTGGCTTGGAACCACTATCTACAGACTTACCATCCTTTTCATAACTTGCACCTGAACTTACAATGGACTGAGCCTTCTTCTCTCCCGAGGATACAGGGCGATGTACTAAGGAAAAGACATCTGCTATTTTAGCAGCTTTGAGTAGGTTTGTCTTATCCTTGTCTGTAAACATGATTGAGTAGGATATTTTACGTTTAAATTCCTCCAGTGCTACGAGATTTACCAGATCGTCATAAGTGGTGACTGATGCAGACTTGAGCCAGTTTTTAAGGGCTCTGAATTTCTCTGAGGCAAATTCTAGGTAAGTTTGACCAGTATTTTTGTTCATGTTGCGGAAGTTTTGTCGGTATCTTTCTGTGGTGACCGCGTAAGCTGTAAGTATAGCATCTTTAACTACATCATAATCGGCATTATCCTGCACACTGTCTAGAACAGATAAAGCCTTTCCATTAAGTTTTGGCTTGACAAGCCAGGTCCAATCCTCTTTAGGTACCTGAAAATGCGTGGCAGAGGATTCGAACTCTCTAAAGAAAGCTTCAGGATCGTAATCAGAGAACTGAGGTAAAAGAGGCAAAATTTTTGTTAATTGTAATTTATTTGGAGTTTGAGTGGCGTGACCTTTATTCTGCAGATCGAGGACTTTTAACTGATGTTCTCTATCATGTTCTTTTTCTGCTCTTTCACGCTCTTTTTCTTCTCTTTCACGCTCTTTTTCTTCTCTTTCACGCTCTTTTTCTTCTCTTTCACGCTCTTGTATTTGTAACTGGTATTCGCGTTCGAGAACTTTTTCTTCTCTTTCACTCTCTTTTTCTGCTCTTTCATAGTCTAACTTCATTTGTAATGCCTGCATTTTCACTTTCTCCACTTCTAGGAGAAGTACTGTGTCTGAAGAACCTCTAGAAGTGGTGGTTTCTGACTGAGGGTCAGTTATTGGTTCTTCACCTAGATGAGTTAATATTAGTGTCATTAAGTGTTCCTTTTTAGTTTCATGAGTGAACTGGATGCTAAAGTTAGCGGCAATATACTTGAGTTGATCTTTAGTAACTCTTGCAGCTTTAAGTTCTTCAGCAGAGGGATTACCGACAAACTCTTCCGCATCAAACCCCATGATTAATGTTAAAACAAAATTAAGAACCATAATAGGGTTAGAAGAGAGATGGCCGGACAGGCCCCCAACTGTTACGAGCGAGACAGTGAGTTGTCTAGAGGAATGAGTAGCGAGACTGAAACGCCCGAAACCATAACAAAAAGGTGATGGAAAGAACTAGATAACAATAACAATTTAATAATATCTAATAAATCACCTTGTAGCAAGGAGTAAGATGATCCTGCTTTTGAAGCACACACAGAGATGACTAAAGAAAATGCTTATATAATCTAAATGACCAATATGTACATAACACAAGATAATTAACCCTAGAGAAAACACAAAAAGAATACTAAGATAAATTTCACCACCAGGTAGTAAAGCAATAATAATAATGTTGAGTTGACTTGAGTAGAGTCACCAGTGCTAATGTTGACTGGTTACTTACTTAAAGGCACAAGAATGGTGTTACTGCTATGTTCCTCGAGAGAGTAGTAACGCTTCAGCTATATACAGATGACTGACTAACAAAAGAAAACGAGGTTTATAAATGCCCTCGTATTTGCCTGGGGCTGCTTCACTCAGCTTTGAGTCGAAACACACCGGTGAGATCCCGGAGTAGTTCCGGTGCCTTCCTTCGTGTTGATTGAGGAAGGGTAGTTAGTGGTACTCCAGGCAGTGTGTGTGTGTGTGTGTGTGTGTGTGTGTGTGTGTCACACAGGATGAGGATAAGGCGAAGCTTATGATATTAGTTTTTTGTTCCTCCTCCAAACACAACGTTCCTGAACCGGTTAGAAAGAAATGAAAACCGGTTAGAACGTTATTCTCAAACCCTGTAATGAATATGCTATTAGCCCTAATAAATAATAATGCTGTTACATGACTACATTCTTATAGATGGTAATAAAGCCATACATTTCATGGTGCATGGTATCCAACAAAATCAAACCCTTAGATGTCGTAAGAACTATATTATTATACGACTTAAATAAGGCAACACATTTACATATACAATACAGGAAGCGTAGTGTAGGAGTATGCAATCTCAGTCGTCGTAAAGACATGAATCACTAATTATTTATTAATATTATATATGGTAAAACTATATTAATTCATAATATCTCCAGCCCACTAATTAAATAAACCTAATCAATGAAGTCAATGACTACATGTGGTCCTCCAAGGACCCGAACTTAGGACACTCACACAGAAATTCGGCACACCAAGCATTAGGCTAGGAACACAGTTACAAATGTAAGCACATACTCACGATATATAATCCCTTTTTGAATACTGGATATTACTCTAAGCATATTCTTAAACCAAACTGCAGTATAATAGTTTAACTATTGCACGATTGGAAGGTGTAATAAAATAAGGGAACGTGATGCATATCATGAAGACATAAATTCATAATTATATAAGGTAAAAATTTGTTATTCTTCACAAATTTAATGAAAAGTAGTGCATATGATACTATTTGAAACAAAACCACATCGTCAATTGCCAAGTGAACAAATACAGTGGACTTAATTGATGTATGTATGTAATACAGATGTATTTACTTCAATCATTTGGCTACTGGAAGTGAAAATAGATTACTGACCAAATATGGCATGGGACGAAAAAATAACTTTATTAACCAGTTACAGGGATTTCAAAATAGCGTTTTTGCTCAGGAACAGTAAATATGAATAAAGTTTTTGTTTCAGTTTTTGTTCCAGGCATAATTTCGTTCGTTTCGGTTTTTGTTTTTGTTCCCTTAAACCGTTTCCAAGCCCTGGTTGGGTGTCTGTGCTGGAAAGAGAGAGAGAGAGTCCATGGTGACCCAGTGACCCAGAAGGGACGGATTAGCACGGTCAGTTTCCCATGTCATAAATGAGGCGTCATTTAAATCGTCTAGAGACGTTCATAGCAAGATACCAAGAGCGTGTATACAGACACTGTTAGCAGTGAAAGGGTTAATTGAACAGAAAGAAGAAGAAATAAGTCACAGAACTCATCAGCTGTGCATTTTTTATGTAGTTGCCTTTTTCCATTGCTTAAATGAAGATTAGATCACAGAAGCAAAAGTGAGTGACGTCAGGACACAGTAAACAAAAGTCAACATCTTTAGCATTTATTCACTGGTTTGAAGGTTTCACAAAGTTTGGGTTAAGCAGAAGACAATCAGATTCTATGATTCAGGGCTTTTATGAATGCATGGTTTCATATTCAGCAATTGATGAGTATTTGATTGATACTCAGCAAATACTTGACACTGAAGTCTCTAAATGTTAGTTACAAAAGGAGGGTGTGGTAGCTCGGTCTCTCAGCTTTCATGTAGCATCACAAAGTGAGATGATATACCTGAGAGAGAGAGAGACCCTCTAATATAGCTCAAAAGTATTATGTAAGAAATGTAATTGCATGTCTTACTGTTAGCATATTTTTACATTATTCCTATCTGGGTTCATTGTTGATAGTCCCATCCAGGTTATATCAATTACGGGAAAGTAATTTTGTGTCTTATCATCTCTCAATATAAAGTTTTAAAAATATTTCATACTATGCAAACTCAGGTGGGCAAGACTACAGGCATAGTACCTGTAACCAAAACTATGCACCCAAGTAGAGGAGCCCCAGTGTGATTAGAATGTAATGATAAGAGTTGATGGACTGTAACTGACCATCTGTGTGTGTGTGTGTGTGTGTGTGTTTTACAACTTAACGGACTGGCCAAGGGCAAAAAATATAATAACAAAAAACCTGCTAGCTAGCAGTCCCTATAAAGAAGACAGCAAGAGATTGTAGGAAGGGGTGTGGCCCAATTTAGTTCAGGAGGTGTCTTGACACTCATCACTTGAAGTCATTCAAGTCGTAGCAAGATGGAAAAATAGAAACAGGAAGAGAATTCCAGAGTTTAGCAGTGAAAGGAATGAAAGAGTGAAGATGCTGGTTAACCCTTGCATTAGTAAGATGGACAGAATAGGGATCAGAACAAGTAGAAAGTCTTGTGCAGCAAGGCCGCGGGATGGGGGGAGGCATGCAGTTAGCAAGTTCAGAAGAGCAGCGAGTATAAAAATAACGGTAGAAGATAGTAAGAGAAGCAACATTGCGACGGTGATTTATAGATTGAAGACAGTCAGTCAGAGGTGGGGAGTTGATGAGACGAAAAGCTTTAGACCCCACCCCGTTTAGTAGAGCTGTATGAGTGGATCCTCCCCAAGCATGTGAGACATACTCCATACATGGGCAGGTAAGGCCCCCATACAGAGCAAGCAACTTGGGTGAAGAAAATAATGGATGCAGACGCCACTTGACGCCTAACTTCTTTAAAGCTAATTTAGCAAGAGGTGAGATGTGAAATTTCAAGTTCAGGATTTTTGTGAAGGATAGTCCTAGAATGTTCATTGTAGAAGAAGGAGATAGTTGAGTGTCGTTGAAGAAGAAGGGATAGTTGTCTGGAAGAGTATGTCGAGTAGATAGGTGAAGAAATTGGGTTTTTGAGGCATTGAGCAAAACAAGGCTTGCTTTGCCCCATTCAGAAATTATAGAAAAATCTGCAGTTAGGCGCTCGGTGGCATCCCTCCGTGAATCACTTAATACCTGTTGAGTCGGACGTCTAGTGAACAACGCTGAAAAATGCAGGGTAGAATCATCAGCGTAGGAGTGGATAGGGCTTTGAGTTAGGCTCAGAAGGTCATTAATGAATAATAGAAAGAGAGTGGGTGATAGGACAGAACCCTGAGGAACACCACTATTGATAGACTTAGGAGAAGAACAATGTCCGTCTACAGCAGCTGCAATAGAACGGTTTGAAAGGAAGCTTGAAATGAAGGTACAGAGAGAAGGATAGAAACAGAAAAGGGTAGATTGGAAATTGAAGGTATGAAACTGCATTCCTGGGAGACCTTTGTACCTCCCTCTGCCTGTTACACAGCATGGAGTGAATGTATCAGAAGGCCGGCCGGATCATCATGGAGGTTCGCCTCAGGGAGTAGTGGTAGCCGTGCCATTCATTCCAGTTGATGCCATCAGCGTAGCTTGAATGATTGCCCTGATGCTGGTAGCCGTTCAGGTTGGCGCTGTGGCAGGCTTTATACCACCAAGCTCCACGAAACCTGGTAAGCATGAATGCAAAGCTCATTTTAGACACATGCACCTCTTTATTGTCTTGTTTACTTTACGATGATTCCTGCTATTTGAAACTCCCTCAAGGAAGGTGGCCATAGGCAGAAGTCTCTATTTCCACCTGTCAATGCTAACATTATTCAGCCCTCTTACTCATTATACCATCTCTCAATCGTACACTCCAAGCACTCTAGCTGCCCTTCTAAAGGCCCTGTCACACGATGCCTTTTCACCCGGGGTGGCGAGGCGAGGGGCGGCATTGCGTGCATCAAAGCGTGTGATGCGGTCACACGCAGACACATGTAAGGGGTGCGTTGTGTCAAGGCCCCGGGGTGGCGAGGCGAGGGGCGGCATGGCGTGCCTCAAAGCGTGTGATGCGGTCACACACAGACACATGTAAGGGGGGCGTTGTGTCAAGGCCCCGGGGTGGCGAGGCGAGGGGCGGCATGGCGTGCCTCAAAGCGTGTGATGCGGTCACACACAGACACGTGTAAGGGGGGCGTTGTGTCAAGGCCCCGGGGTGGCGAGGCGAGGGGCGGCATGGCGTGCCTCAAAGCGTGTGATGCGGTCACACACAGACACATGTAAGGGGGGCGTTGTGTCAAGGCCCCGGGATACTCGGAGGAAAAAGTTTACTTTCCAGAGTAATTTGTCCTCTACCAAATACATTTATCAATATACATGATATACGTACTGTTATCTTTGGAAATGTTTGTTCTGTCAGATTATTACGTAAAGCACAGTTAAACACACTAAATAAATGCCATAATGAGACTCAATAAATAAATACGCATGAACAGGAAATGCAGTTGTTGTATTTTTCAGTTAAACTCGTCACCATTTAAAATGTTGTGAGACAGCTTTTAAAATGGAGTATATCAAAAGAAGAGGAATTGTATTAGCTTTCCATTGATATATATCGTTTTCTGATAAATGAATTAGCACCATGAAATTGTTTTCGTTAACTAAATAACAGAGGTGGGCATGGCAATTTTTTTTCCAATTCCGCAATCACAATTCCGCAATTCCGACCTGCACCAGTCCGCAATCGCAATTCCGCAATTTTTTTCAGATAGGCCTTTTCGCAATCGCAATGCCGCAAACTAGTTTTAACACCTACAATTAGAACAAAACACCTACAATTAAAACAAAAAATATCTCTAGACTCTTGAACATCTCTAGACTCCTAAACAACTACAATTAAAACAAAACATGTCTCTAGACTCTTAAACATCTCTAGACTCCTAAACAACTACAATTAAAACAAAAAATGTCTCTAGACTCTTAAACATCTCTAGACTCCTAAACAACTACAATTAAAACAAAAAATGTCTCTAGACTCTTAAACATCTCTAGACTCCTAAACAACTACAATTAAAACAAAAAATGTCTCTAGACTCTGTATTAGTGTTTAATACTTGTGTATTCCTATTCTGTTTCTGTCTATACTTGTTACTTGTCCTTCACAATTAAGTCTTTGTCTCTTTTAGTGTGTTTCTTTACTTTTACACTTCTCAGTCTACTGGCCTACTAATCCTACTAATCCTACTAATCTAAGTAATCTACTAATCCTCCTCCTCCTCCTCCTCCTCCTCCTCCTCCTCCTCCTCCTCCTCCTCCTCCTCCTCCTCCTCTCCTCCTCCTCCCACTCACTAATCACTAATCTAAGTAATCTACTAATCCTCCTCCTCCTCCTCCTCCTCCTCCTCCTCCAATCACCAATCACTAATCTAAGTAATCTACTATCCTCCTCCTCCTCCTCCTCCTCCTCCTCCTCCTCCTCCTCCTCCTCCTCCTCCTCCTCCTCCTCCTCCTCCTCCTCCCACTTCTTCTGATTCAGCATGTGGAGGTTGGCAACTAATCACACACACGGCCAGCGTACACGCTCTCAATCCCAAGTTCCGGCAGGCACTGACTGAGTGACTGTGCTACACTTGGCAAGTTGGCAGTTGGCAGTGACGTCTCCACAATATTTGGTGGGAACTTATGTTCACGCGGGCACTTGCCACTTTGAAGGTGGTGACCGTCACAATTATTGCGATTGCGTTTCAAAATTTTGGCGGTCCGCAACCCGCAATTCTGCATTTTTTTCAGGCATCCGTAATTGCGCAATTCCGCAACCGAATTACCATTCCGCAAGTTATTGCGATTGCGTTTCAAAATTTTGGCGGTCCGCAATTCGCAATTCCGCAATTTTTTCAGGCATCCGTAATTGCGCAATTCCGCAATCGAATTACCATTCCGCAAGTTGCGGAATTGCGGACTAAAATTGCGGAATGCCCACCTTTGCTAAATAAATAGCGTCATCAGTAGGGTTATAAGCAGCGCGCCGCCTCCTTAATTGCTCACCACTCTATTTTTACCATCCATATATTTTTGTATTGCTAATTGTCTTATACCATCAGAACCAGAAAAGTTTGATAATTTTGAACATGTGATCAAAAATGACACGGGAGCAACACTTGAAGAATTGCAGCGAGTTGAAGACAAAAATGTGACAAAAATGTTTATACACTAGTATTTCTTTTTTGCGATATTTCCCAAATTACAAACAATTTTCATATTTTTCTTATACTGCATATTTTGCACACATTTTCCCTATAAAGGTGATGTAAGTGACAAACATCCTCACGACGCCACTGGAGCTTAATAATTGGAGACTTAATGACAGACGCTTGGCGGCGGGGGCGTTGTGAGGCCCGCTATTTATCCAACAATGTTCGGGGTGACGAGCCACTGACGAATCCTGTGTATAGTGACGCGCGGGGCAAGGATTTGATGTTTTCCAGAACGGCCCGTGGCTGTGCCCGGGTGATAAAAGGCATCGTGTGACGGGGCCTTGACATGAGGTGTCCTCTCATACTTCCAGCATCTTTTTTCCCCTAAAGATATCCTTCTTCTCATTCCTCTCTCATCCTTCCTCTCCAGGTGTCCAAACCATTTCAGAGTGCTGCGTGTCACCATTTCCACCACTCACCATTCACTCCCTCTTTCTTACTGGTCATACCACACCTTTCATATACATTCTCATACTCTCACCATCCATTCGGCTCACACTACATCCCACCTCTAGGTAACTCATTTCCACTGCTTGAATCTTAGATCTCTGGCATTGATTGCATGTCCAAGACACACTTGATGTCACTGTAAAGGACTATTGGGGGCCCTCTCTAGTGCCTTCTGTATTGATTTCTCACTGCCCTTTCTTTCCCATTGTGTGATCCAAATCCCACTACTTTTCTCCTGGGTGGGGCTCTCTATCTCTCCTTCCGTGCCCCCATACAATACTGCACCAGATGAGCCAGCTGTTAAATTCATTTACCTCCTCAAGTTTGTAAAACTAGAAAATATCTTATATGTAAGATACATAGGTGTCCTTTACTGAAGATTTCGGTAACCATACTCTTCAATTATAAAAAAAAATTGCAAATTTAAATTTGTTAGCAGATTTAGTAACAACAAGCTTTTATAATTCTTATGGACACAGTCCATCAGTGCTGTTCACACTATGCAATGCTTGACCAGACATGTGAGCAAGACGTTGTATTGATATGTGCCAACAGATATGGAAGTCACTTAAAAACCTCAGAGATCTATCTGACTACAAAACTTGCACACTTTGAAGTGGACAATACTCACTTTACGGCACAGTTCACTCCATAAGTGTCGTTGTCCTGATCAAGGGTAGTGAATCTGACACCATTGTGGCTTTGCATGGCGTCCCCTGCGTCGCCAGTGTACCTGCCATCACATTCCGGAGATAACACATACACAATGACTTTGGAGAGAAGGTTGTCTAACAAGGAAAGAGTACGGTAGTTATTCCATGGAAGAGCATAATAATACAGCCCCAGAGTAGATCCTTCCACTTAGTTGATACATAATGTCAGAAGTACTTCCACTTCAGTAGATTCACAGGTGGATATTGAGCAGGACAAAATAGAGATAAGAAAAAGATCGGAGGTCAATGGAAAGAAGTGCTTAATAGACTGAACAAAAAAGACAGCGGATTGGAACATTTCTAGGAGGATGTAGGTGGGATATAACGGTCTGGGGGTCTCACCTTCCAACACTCAGGCGGTACTTGGTCTCATCTGAACCAACATTGAAGAAACCATACTTTGCCCATCGTTCCCCTCCCTCATAATCTGCCAAATCCCAAACCGCAACTGCTGCAGGGGCGTAAAAGGTCAGGACGTGAAGAAGGTCAAGGCCCAGCCGAATTCACCTGAGATCACCAAAGCCCAACTGATACTCAATCCAGGTACGATAAAAGTCCTGGCGGATTGAATCGTTGGTGCGTCTTTGAAGAACCGTCCAGCCTCCACCATCGACAGTGTGGTCACAGAACACAGTCACGTGATGGTGGGGTGGCCCGGGATAAGGATACACCAGGCGGAGGCCACTTCCTGTGTCCCCAGAATCCAGTAAATCCTTGCAGTGACGTGGACGGGACTCCAACTTGTTTACGAGAACACTGACCTCCTTCAACACCTCCTTTGCTTCCTGTAACACAAGGAAAAAGGAATAAGAAGTATACCTGAAAAGCAAACAAACTGTCACTCCAGTCAAACCAGAAACAAGGTTTGTGTTCCTCTTGGACAGAGATGTGAGTGACCTGTGCTATGTTGCCAATCATGTACAAGTCACATGTTTTGTGGTACTGAGGGACGCTGACCACAGACATTTCATAAGGGAGTGTTGTGCAGCCTGAGGATTATTGTTCATTGGCCACCTGCATTCATGTTCGGATTGGATGGATTGAAAAACAAGCAGGTGCTTACCTGCTTGTTGCGGGCAGGCCCAGAACAAGCAGGCAGGCCCAAGCAACAAGCCGGCAGGCCCGGAACAAGTTGTGCTAACTGTGAAACCGTACTCTGTGGTACAATGAACTACAGGAGCTCCCCTACTTAAGTAGTGCATAATGGTTCCTGGGGTTTGTATGTACTTAGTTTGAAATGTAAGTCCAATACTACTGAATATTGGTCATTCGTTGTGTGGCTGAGAGACAATACGTGTTACCGGGCAGCTCCTTGTGTGTGTTGAGTGTAGGAGAGTCAGGTCAGAGAGGATTAGCATGGCAGCTGCTGAGGAGCTTAGCGTCGGCATGGTTAGTGGAGGAGACGGTGTGGCTAGTGGAGGCGATGGTGTGGTTAGTGGAGGAGACGGTGTGGTTAGTGGAGGCGATGGTGTGATTCGTGGAGTCGATGGTGTTGTGAGTGGAAGCGAGGGTGTGGTGAGTGGAGGAGAGGGTGGAGTGAAGGAGTCTGAGGTGATAACGAGTGTGTTAGAAGGAGGGAGAAGGGACGAGGGGGAGTGCAATGAAGGGTGTGGAGTGGCACTTCAGTCTATTCTGGAGGCGATTGAAGACCTGAAAAGGTGCTTTGTAAGGGAAGGGAAAGAATTGAAAAGTGTAGTGAAGAAGCAGGAGTTAGAGATACGATCTCTTAAGTGTGGAGGTGGAGGTCCAAGTGGAGTGAGTGGAGGGGCACATGCAAGGGCTGTACTATCGTGACCAGTGCTCATCCACCCACCCAAACCTATGTTCTGGCGTTGTAGGAGAGGAGAGGGAAGGAAAGGAGAAGGATGTGGCAGCGTTGTCTGGAGTTTTGAGATCAAACGGATTAACACCCTAGATATGTTTCCCCCTTTCGGGAAAGATGTACTCTCTCTCTCTCTCTCTCTCTCTCTCTCCTCCTCTCCTCTCTCCTCTCTCTCCTCTCTTCTCTCTCTCTCTCTCTCTTCTCTCTCTCCTTCCCCTCTCTCTCTCTCTCTCTCTCTCTCCTCTCTCTCTTTTCCCCTCTCTCTCTCTCTCTCTCTCTCCCCTCCTCTCTCTCTCTCTCTCTCTCTCTCTCTCTCTCTCTCTCTCTTCTCCCCTCTTCTCTCTCTCTCTCTCTCCTCTCTCTCTCTCTCTCATCTCCTCTCTCTCTCTCTCTCTCTCTCTCTCTTCTCTCTTTTCCTCTCTCTCTCTCCTTTCTCTCTCTCTCTCTCTCTCTCTCTCTCTCTCTCTCCTCTCTCTCTCTCTCTCTCTCTCCTCTCTCTCTCTCTCTCTCTCTCTCTCTCTCTCTCTCTCTCTCTCTCTCTCTCTCTCTCTCTCTCCCCCTCTCTCTCTCTCTCTCTCTCTCTCTCTCTCTCTCTCTCTCTCTCTCTCCTCTCTCTCTCTCTCTCTCTCTCTCTCTCTCTCTCTCTCTCTCATCTCTCTCTCCTCTCTCTCTTTCTCCTCTCTCTCTCTCTCTCTCTCTCTCTCCCCTCTCTCTCTCTTTTCTCTCTCTCTCTCTCTCCTCTCTCTCTCTCTCTCTCTCTTCTCTCCCCCTCTCTCCCCCTCCCCCTCTCTCTCTCCTCTCCTCTCCCTCTCCTCTCCCCTCTCTCTCCCCTCTTCCTCTCCTCTCTCTCTCTCTCCCGAATGAACAGGAAATGCAGTTGTTGTATTTTTCAGTAAACTTCGTCTACCATTTAAAATGTTGTGAGACAGCTTTTAAAATGGAGTGATATCAAAGAAGAGGAATGTATTAGCTTTCCATTGATATATATCGTTTTTCTGATAAATGAAATTAGCACATGAAATGTTTTTGTAAGTAAATACATAGCGTCATCAGTAGGGTTATAAGCAGCGCGCGCCTCCTAATTGCCCTCACCCACTCTATTTGTACAATCCATATATTTTGTATGCTAATTGTCTTATACCAATCAGAACCAGAAAAGGTTGATAATTTTGAACATGTGATCAAAAATGAAACGGGAGCAACACTTGAAGAATTGCAGCGAGTGAAGACAAAAATGTGACAAAAATGTTTTATACACTAGTATTTTCTTTTTGCGATATTCCCAAATTACAAAAACAATTTGTAATATGTTTCTTATACTGCATATATGGCACACATTTTCCTATAAAGGGTGAGTAAGGACAAACATCCTCACGACGCCACTGGAGCTAATAATTGCGAGGATTAATGACAGACGCTTGGCGGCGGGGCGTTGGACGCGCTCCCGCTATTTATCCAACAATGTTCGGGGTGACGAGCCACGAAGAATCTGTGTATGTGACGCGCGGGGCAAGGATTTGATGTTTCCAGAAACGGCCCGGGCTGTGCCCGGGTGATAAAAGGCACGTTGAGGGGCCTTGGACATGAGGTGTCCTCTCATACTTCAAGCATCTTTTTTCCCCTAAAAGATCTCCTTCTTTCTCATCTCTCTCATCCTCCTCTCCAGGTGTCCAAACCATTTCAGAGTGTGCGTGTCACCATTGCCACCACTCACCATTCACTACCTTTCTACTGGTCAACCACACCTTCATATACATTCATAACTTCACCATCCATTCGGCTCACACTACATCCACTCTAGGGAACTCATTTCCACTGCTTGTAAATCTTAGATCTCTGGCATTGGAACCCATGTCCAAGACACACTGATGTCACTGTCAGGACTATTAGGCTCTCTAGTGCCTTCTGTATTTGATTCTCACTGCCCTTTCTTCATTGTTGTGATCCAAGAGCCCACACTTTTCTTCTTGTAGGGGCTCTCTATCTCTCCTTCCGTGCTCCCATACAATCCTAGCACCAGAAGAGCCAAGCTGTTTAAAATTCATTTACCTCCCAAGTTTGTAGAAACTAGAAATATCTATAGTAAGATACATAGTGTACTTTACTGAAGATTCTGAACATACTTCAATTTTATAAAAAAAAACTTGAAATTTAAATTTGTTCGAAGATTGGTAACACAAGTTTTATAATTTCTTATGGACACAGTCAATCAGTGCTGTTCACACTTTATGCAATGCTGACAGACATGTGAGCAAGACGTTGTATTGATAGTGGCAACAGATATGGAAGTCACTTAACAACTCAGAGATCTGACTACAAATCTTGCCACACTTTGGAGTGGACACTACTCACATTACTGCCCAGTTCATGTTCTTATGAGCGTCGTGTCCTGACATGGGTACGGAAGCCCATTCGACATTATGGACTGCATGTCGTCCCCGCATCGGCCAGTGTACTGCCATCACATTCCGGAGATAAACATTACACAAAACTTTGTATTACATTATGTGACAAATGTGTGCTAAAGTGAATATGTGATCAATGAAAGCTTTAAATATATATATATCCTATATATATCATATATAAGATATCTATATATATATATTATACATTTATATATATATATTATATATATATAGATAATAGATATATTAATACAGTAAAACATCCATAAGTCGGAATATGATAATAGTTATGTCTAGCAAAATATTCATTAATTAAAATCATTCAAATTTTGGAAGAAAAAATGAAAAAAGTGTTTATTAAGTTTTTGGTGTTTGGTGACGTGTACACAACACTTGGCTTCACTTATGTCGCTTCTGCAAGCCAAGGCTTCTAAGAACTGGAAGGGATGACACTTAAAACTCTAAGCGCAAGCAAGTTGTGACTCCTTGCCAGGGTGATGAAGGGGCCTCCTTGGTTGGACCGTGGGCTGGCGAGCAAAGTCAACAGTGGGACATCATCGAGAGGAAACTATTGTTAGCCATCTGTGCCAAGGAAAAAGCTCTGGCTGTTCGTGGAAGGACTCTGTGAGGGAGTGTGAATGTGGACACATTCGTCGCACTGTTGACTTTGCTAGACCGACCACCTCAGTTATTTCATTGGTTTCGTGGCGCCTCTTCAGAGCAATTGATATGAGTATCTTATCTGCATGTTCGCCGTAGAGGCTATACTACATCAGCAAAGCCACAAAACCCAGCGTAACTACGTTAATTCAACAGGCTCACGCGCAGCAGGGGATAAACTGAATCAGCTTTGTGGATGCCTGCGAGCAACTAACGCACTCTGCCACACCCCAGGCGATGCGTCGTGGATGCTGTGACTCATGCAGCACCCTAAACTTATGTCTCACATTACCCTCAAGAATACAATGATCAAAATTCGCCATAATGTCATGTCGCTTTCACCGGGGTGCCGAGTCTTTTTGTCGAGCAATATATTATGCAGTGGGCTTATCTATAATGATATGATCCTTTTCTCTATCTATACTGACATCTTTCGCATCCATTTTTGAGAAAGTAAAATTTATAAATTGGCCCAAAATAAATGAACACAAACTTATTGAATGCGTCTACCCACCCAGATCCATTGTCACAACGAGAAGCAAAAGGTGCATGCATTGCCACATAGCATCCTTACATTGTGGGGGTTTTTTCCTCATGCTACACCGGCTTTGATACAGTATATCCGGTAATTTGAGGTAAAGAGTGTAGCAGTATATGGAGAGAAGTTGTCTAACAGGAAAGAGTACCGGTAGTATCCCATGGAAGAGCCATAATTAATACAGACCCAGAGTAGATCCTTCACTTAGTTGGACATAATGTCAGAAGTACTTCCACTTCAGTAGATCCACAGGTGGATATTGAGCAGACAAAATAGAGATAAGAAAAAGATCGGCGGTCAATGAAAGAAGTGCTTATAGACTGACAAAAAAGACAGCTGGATTGGAACATTTTAGCGGAGGATGTAGGTGGGATATAATGGTCTGGGGGTTCTCCCCTTCCAGACTTCAGGCGGTACTTGGTCTCATCTGAAACCAACATTGGAAGAAACCATACTTTGCCCATCGTTCCCCTCCCTCATAATCTGCCAAGTCAATCGCAACTGCTGGAGGGTCGTAGAGGTCAGGACGTGGGAAGAAGGTCAAAGCCCAGCCAGAATTCACCGAAGATCACCAAATCCCAAACGATACTCAATCCAGTACGATAAAAGTTCTGGCTGATTGAATCGTGGTGCGTCTTTGAAGAAACAGTCCAGCCTCCACCACGACAGTGTGGTCACAGAAACCCAGGTCCCGTGATGGGGGGTTGCCCGGGATAAGGATACACCAGGCGGAGGCCACTTTCCTGTGTCCCCAGAACCAGAAATCCTTGCGTGACGGGACGGGACTCCAACTTGTTTACGAGAACATGACATCCTTCAACAACTCCTTTGCTTCCTGTAACACAAGGAAAAAAGGAATGAAGAAGTATACGTGAAAATGCAAAACAAAACTGTCACTCAGTCAAACCAGAAACAAGGTTGTGTCCTCTTTGACAGAGATGTGCGTGGACCTGTGCTATGTTGCCAATCATGTACAAGTCACATGTTTTGTGCGTATCTGAGGGCGCTGACCACAGACATTTCATAAGGGAGTGTTGTGCAGCCTGAGGATTATTGTTCATTGGCCACATGCATTCAATGTTCGGATTGGCTGGATTGAAAAAATAAGCAGGTGCTTACCCTGCTTGTTGCGGGCGGCCAAGAACAAGCAGGCAGGCCCAAGCACAAAGCCGGCAGGCCCGGAACAAGTTTGCTAAACTGTGGAAAAACCGTATCTGTGGTACATTGAACTACAGGGAGCTCCCCATGAAGTAGTGCATAATGGTTCCTGGGGTTGTACTAATTGAAATGTAAGTCCAATACTAATGAATACTTGCGTTCATTCGTTGTCTGGCTGAGAGAACAAATACGGTTACCGGGCAGCTCTTGTGTGTGTTGAGTGTAGAGAGTCAGGTCAGAGAGGATTAGATGGCAGCTGCTGAGGAGCTTAGCGTCGGCATGGTAGTGGAGGAGACGGTGTGGCTAGTGGAGGCGATGGTGTGGTTTAGTTGAGGAGAACGGTGTGGTCAGTGGAGGCGATGGTGTGATTCGTGGAGGCGATGGTGTTGTGAGTGGAAGCGAGGGTTGGGAGTGGAGGAGAGGGTGGAGTGAAGGACGTCTGATGTGATAAACGACGGTGGTAGAAGGAGGGGAGAAAGGGACGAGGGGGAGTGCAATGAAGGGTGTGGAGTGGCACTCAGTCTATTCTGGAGGCGATGAAGACCTGAAGAGTGTTTGTACGGTGAAGGGAACGATTGAAAAGGTAGTGAAGATAGCAGGAGTTAGAGTACGATCTCTTAAGTGTGGAGGTGGCGGTCCAAGTGGAGTGAGTGGAGGGGCACATGCAAGGGCTGTACTATCGTGACAGTGCTCATCCACCCACCAAACCTATGTTCTGGCGTGTAGGAGAGGAGAGGAAGAAAAGCGAGAAGGATGTGGCAGCGTTGTCTGGAGTTTTGAGATCAAACGGATTAACACCCTAGAATGTTTCCCCCTTTCGGGAAAGATGTACTCTACTCTCGCTCTCTCTCTCTCTCTCTTCTCTCTCTCTCTCTCTCTCTCTCTCTCTCTCTCTCTCTCTCTCTCTCTTCTCTCTCTCTCTCTCTCTCTCTCTCTCTCTCTTCTCTCTCTCTCTCTCTCTCCTCTCTCTCTCTCTCTCTCTTCTCTATCTCTCTCTCTCCTCTCTCTCTCCTTGATATTATTTTAATTATTACTATTATCTGTTAGTATTCCTCCACGGAGAGAGCTTGGAGTCATAGTGTCCCCCCCGATGTGACACAGGAAAGTAGAGGGGTGGGTCGATTGCATATACTTGGACCTAAGAAGGCATGTTGCAAGGTACCTATAGAGGACTGCTCTGGAAGCTAGAACATGTGGAGGATGAAGGGTGGTTTGCTGAAGTGGATGGAAGGGACTTTTTAGCAACAGAGAGATGAGAACCAGTAATAAAAGATCAGACAATCAGAATGGTGCAATGTATAAGTGGAGGTCCCTCATCAAGGATCAGTATTGGCCCCCAGTGATGTTCTTGGTATATGTAAATGATATGACAGAAGGATTGAACAGTTAATGAGTTATTCGCTGATGATGCTAAATTACTAAGAAAGGAGAAAGTAAAGAGACTGTGAGGATCCACAAAGGAGCTAGATAAAGATTTCAGATGAGTCAACTATGGGAAATGGAGTTTAAGGCCCAAAAAGTGAAAGTGATGGAAATGGGCAGATCAAAAAGAGGACAGCGAGGAAAGTATCGATGGGAAATGAATGGATAGTCAAAAAAACAAAGGTTCAAAAAAAGATCTGGGAGTGTGATTACGGATAATTCGTCCCCTGAGAAGCATTAAACAAGAATCCACAGGAAAACATAGAAGTCTGCTGAGGAATATAAGAATGGCATTTCAATATCGGATGAGAGATGATTCAGAAATTGATAACATCTTTGATTCGGACCAGATGGAATATGCGTCAGTGATTGGTCACCACATAAAAAGAAGGATGTATAAGGAAGATTGAAGAATACAAAGAGCAGCCACAAAAATGGCTCCAAGCCTGAGAGATTTAAATATGAGGAAAGACTTTCAAGACTAAAACCCCAACTCTTGAGAAAAGAAGAGAAAGGGGAGATTTTTAGCAGTGTATAGAGCATCAATGGGTCTGGAAAAAAGGAAAGAGAGATCTGTTGTGTGGGACGATAAAGTGCAAGAGGTCATGAGAAGAAATAAAGGCAACATGCAAGAGGGACAAAAAAAATTACAGCTTCCGTATAGAAGCATAGAAGCCTGGAACAACCTTGATGCAAAAGTGATTAATGCAAGAAGTATTCAGGACTACAAAGGCAATTATGGATAATAGTAGATTTGGGGGAAGACGGGACAGTACGAGCATAGCTCTTTCCTGTATGTTACAACTGAGGTAAATACAGCTAGGTAAATACACACACACCACACACCAACAGTGACAGTGGCTATGAGCAGGATCATGTAATCAGAGGCAGAGTGGTGGAATGGACTCGTTAGGGAGACGGGAAGAGGTGCAGGACCCTTACCTTGAATCAATGAGGGTTGTTGGTGTGCTCTGAGCATAGGTTTGCAAGCATCCAGGGCAGTCGCCACACATGTATCGCTGTAGCCGAGTACAGGAGCAGGTTTGTGAGAGGATTGATGGATGTGCAGACCGGTTGAGGGTTGCTGGAGTGGGCAGGAGTGGTTGCTGGCCCTGCTGCCATGGCAAGCTACGGTGCTAAGCAGGAAATAGCAGCATCACACAAGATGATGTTGACTTTTAAATATCTTCAAGGTTCTCCAGGAACTACTACGTATAGGTCTGCGGCCGCTTGTAGCTTCCTTCATTTCGTAGGTTCTGATCTTCTCCCAAAAACATGTTAGAGTTGATTAGTGCAGCGATGTGCTGGGCAGCAGTGAACGGGGTGTGTTGTGGCTGGGAATTGCTGGGAACTTCACTAGTCTTTCATTATATATCTCTGTTAATATTTTTTTCTCATCACAAGAGTTTAGCTAAGGGAAAAAAAAACATTAACAAAAGCGACTGTGTTGCAGACCTGGCTGTCACAAAGATTGATGGGATCTTGATACCATCAGTGCGTGACGGGATACACTGTTTACCTCCTTGTTATTGAACAGCAGCATCTGTTTTACATGAGACTGAGTTATGAGTGCAAGGACTACCAGGAATAGGTGGACGTGTGTGTACCGAGGTTCTATACAAGGCCCTCTTGTAGCGGGCTTCTTTTAATGCTTAAACTGTTGTTTTTGTCAGTTGTTTCATTATTTAGTTCTCATTATTTACATCAATGATTGTTTCTTGAAATGGATATTTGTTTACCATATTACAACTAATGAGGTGCCCTTTAAATTGCTGTCTCTGTATCAATAAGGATGATTATGACCATCTTTTCCATGGTATGATTTCCTCTCTTAAAAATAGAAAATTGCTTCCTCTTTATTGGTTTTCAAACCTTGATATTGTCAACTACCTGTTAATGTTTATTCCCTATATATCTATATAATATATTATAGTATATATATATTTATATATCATATAGATAGAGAGAGAGAGATAGGTATATAGAGAAATAGATATAGAGAGAGTAAGGAGAAAGAGGATATATAGATGAGAGATATATCATAGAGATATATAGAAAGCAGGAGATAAGATATATGAAAGATAAGAGATTAGATATAATATAGAGAGAGAGATAGTAGATAGAGATAGAGAGATAGAGATAGAGTAATATAGATAAATAGTTAGAGAGACCCCGTATATAAAATATATATATAATTATCAATATAAATAGATACTTTAGATAGATATAGAGTAAGATATGAATATATAGATATAGAGATCTATATATATAATAGATAGATATATATATAAGATTAGAGAATATTAGCGAAGATATATATAGAGAGATAATATATTGATGTAAATATATAAATCTAATATAGACTATATAGGGATATGATAGATAGACGATATAAGAGTAGCTAGCGAAGAGATAGATATATATTATAGAATACTATAGGATATAAATGATAGATATGACTATATATATATATGATATATATATATAGATCGATTAGTATAATATAGATATATAAGATAGATATATTGATAGATAGGAGATATAGAGTGCTATATGACAAGAAGATATAATATATATATAGATATATAATAGATTAGATATAGTAAGAGTAGATAGGATAGGATAGTATGTAATAATAGAGAGATGACGCGATAGAGTTAGTAGATAGACATCATATAGGAATATAATAATTTGATATATATAGATATAAGAGTTAGAGATAGAGAGATAATATTTATGAGAGAAACTAATAGTAGATAGAGTAGCGAATAGTGTAATATAGAGAAGAGGGAGACAGAGGTATAAGATATAATAGAGAGAGAGATAGATAGAGTAAATGGATAGAGTAAAGAGAGAAGATTAGATATATAGATAGAAATCGTGAGATAGATATAAGATAGATAGTAGAAGAGAGACATATAGAAGCAGAGACAGAGAAGAGGAGAGATGATATGAGGATGAGAAGATAAGAGTGAGATAAATAGATATGAGAGGATATATATGATAGAGAGAGAGGATAGAGAGATACGAAGAAAATAGAAGAAGAGAGAGACTAGTATATATAAAGATATAGAGATCTGGAGAACTATAAAGAGAGAGAGATATAGAGAAGAGAGATAGAGAGAGATAGCAGAGTATAGTATATATATAATTATATATATAGAGATATATATATATATATATATATTTCTAGATATAATATAGATAGATAGATATATATATAGATATAGAGTAATATTATATATATATTAATATATATATATATAAAATTATAGAATATATAAATTATTAATATAAAAAGTATATATAGATAAATTATATAGAAGATGATATAGATATGTAATATATAATAATAATAGAGAGATAAGAGATATATACTATAGATAATGATATATATAAATAGAGAGATGAAATTAGGAGAGATATAAGATATGAGAGAAAGGATGAGAGAGATAAAGGATAGATATGAAAATGAAGAGAGATAATATATATAGAGATTAGAGCTATAGAGATTGAGATATAGATAGAGTAATATATAGAATAGAGAGATATATATATAGATATATAGAGAGAGTAAACCCAAATAAGATAGACAAGATAGAGATACGAGAAGAATAGATATAGAGAATATAGTATATAGAATAAGAGATAGATAGATATATATATCTATATGAAGATATGCTTATATATAAATATGATATAGATAAGATTATATGAAGATATTAATACGATAGAAGATATTATATATAGATAGAGGATATGAGGAAGATTAGGGATTAAATAGATATATATAGTAAGATATAGATAGGGGAATATATTATGAGAATATATGTGAGATAGAAAGATAATAGATAGGTTAGACTTAAATATACATATATATATAGATAGATATAGATAGTAGGATATATATGAAAAGATACCTATAGCTCTATATATAACGAGATATGAGATAGTATATGTAGGAGATATATATGCAGAGTTTAATAGAGATATATAGAAATATATAGATAATATATTATTAGTATATATAGAGACTATTATATAATTAGTATATGTAAATATATAGCTATATATAAATATAGATAGATCATATTATAGATATATATAGTAGATTTATATTTATAGATAATATATATATTATATATATATATATATATGAGATATAAAATATAGATATATATATTAGATAGAAATAAGGAGAGAAATAGTCACATATATATATAGATAAGATATATATCTATTATATAAGATATTCATAATAAGAATATTATAGATAAATTATGATATAATATATATATGCTTTTTTTTTTATATAAATATATATATAAATATATTATCATAATATAATATATTCAGATAAATAATATATATAGATATATAGATATTATTAGATAATATATATATTATATATCTATATATACGTAATATATAGAGTATATATATATTGTATATCTATAATATATATAGAAATAGATAGATATATATATATATAAGCGATCATATATAGAATTAGATATATATAATATATATATATAATAATAATAATTTATATATATAAATTATATATATATAATTTATATAATATATATATATATATAATTGTATATATATAATTTAATATATAATTTATATATATACTATATAAATATATAGATATTATATATATATATCTATATATATAATATATATATATAATTTATATATATATAATTTAAATTTTTATATAATTTATAATATATATAAATTTTTTTTTATATATATATATATATAATATATTTAAAAAAAATATATATATATATTTTAAAATATATATATAAATATTTAAAATATAATAATATATAATATATATATATAATATATTAATAATAATTATATATATATATTTTATTATATATATATAATATATATATATATATAATATTATTAATATATATATAATAATTTAAATATATTATATATATATATATAATATTATTTATATATATAATATATATAAATATAATTATATATAAATATATATAAATTTAAAATTTTAATATTAATAATTTTTAATATATATATATATTATATAAAAAATAAAAATTTTAAAAAAAATTTTATAAATATTATATATAATATTATAAATTATTATTTTAAAATATTAATAAATTTATATTATAATATTAAAAATTTAAATTTTTAAAAATATTATAATATATTAAAATTTATAAATTTTATAAAATTTTTTTTAAAAAAAAAAATTTTTATATAAATAAATATTAATAATATATAATTTTTATTTTATTAAAATTAAAATTTTTATTAAAACAAAAAATATAAAAATTTAAAAAAATTTTTAAAAAATTTTAATATATTATTTTTTAAAAAAAAAAAAATTAATAAATAATTTTTATATAATATATAATATATATTAATATATTTTATATAAAAAATTAAAAAAAAATTTTATTAATATTTAAAAATATTTTTATAAATAAAAAAATTTTTTTTTATAAATTTTTTTAAAAAAAAATTTTTTATAAAAAAAAAAATTTTTAAAAAATATATATAAATTTTTATAAAAAATTTTAATTTTTTTTTTTTTATATATTTTATTTAAAAATTTTTTAAAAAAAAATATATTATTAAAAATATATAAATAAAATAATATAAAATTTTTTTTTATAAAAATTTTTTTTATAATTTTAATTTTATATATAATATTATATAAAAAATAAATTTTTTAATATATATTATATAATAATATTTTATAAATAAATTATATTATATAATAATTTTTTTTATATATATAATTTTTAAAATATATATATAAATATAATAAAAATTTAAAATTTTTAAATTTTAAAAATTTTTTAAAAAA
>JACEEZ010012441.1:0-53583 GCA_016584305.1 Chionoecetes opilio | reverse complement strand
GGCGGCGCTGTGGTCGCCCGCCCCCGCTCTCCCCAAGATCCCTCACGGGTCCGTGTCTCCGACCCTCTGTCACTCAGCTACCCGGGCGGCGGGTTTTTCAGCCCACACACGCCCACGCGCACCGGATGACGGGGGGTCCTGTTCTATCCTTTTCCTCCCCCCATAAGCCCCGCGGCGCCCTGCTTTTGGTCTGGTT
The DNA here is from genome assembly GCA_016584305.1 of Chionoecetes opilio. Classification (NCBI taxonomy): domain Eukaryota; kingdom Metazoa; phylum Arthropoda; class Malacostraca; order Decapoda; family Majidae; genus Chionoecetes; species Chionoecetes opilio. The sequence continues at coordinate 53,387 of JACEEZ010012441.1, read as the reverse complement.
CCCCTTTCTGCCCTAGCCATAGCCAGCCAACCCCGTGGCGATCACTGAGGAAACCGTCCCGCCCCTATCAGAGTCCTCGGCGCGAATAAAAGTCCCCCTGGTTTTAAATTTGTGGCCTGGTTGCCCCAAAAGGGCCCCTTTTTTTTACCACGCGCGCCTTCTTCGCCTTACAAAGAACACGACACCACAAAACCCCTCGCTGCACTACATAATGTCCATAAACCCTTTCTGTCCGCTACGGGCCGCTCATACACACAGACATCACCCCCTCTTTCGCGCACAACACACCCAAAATAAAAAAAACATTTCTTGCAAGGGCTATAATGGTTGAATAACTGTGAAATAAAAGCTTTTTACGCGTGATCGTAAATAGAAACATTAGAAATACTTTAAACTCTTATTGTTTCCAGATTGTGAATAGTTCCTGCATACATGATTTAAAAGAGACGAAAAAAAACCTTCTATGCTAACCTAATTGTTCCTTGCGCCTGTAGTCTCGGGCGAGGGGAAACCGTAATCTCTTTGCGAAAATTTTGATTTTTTGTTTCATCCCTTTTCTGGGGGGCCCACTGGGAGTTTTAAAAAAAAGTATAAATCAAGAAATATACATACACTGTGAAAAACCGTATATTTTAAATTTTCCCCTTGACGTTTGACCACACCAACAAAAACTTCACAAAAAAGTTGTTCCTCATTATAAGGCACGAAACCAACTTTAGATGAATTATAAGAAAATATGTACAAAAAAAAATCTATGAACAACCATTTTGTATATGAAAAACTCCAAAGGGCAACAAAAGAAGTTTGGGAAAATTAAAAAATTTTGGTGGTAAGTAGTATCAATTCCTTTAACCCAAAAACCCTCTATTCCTACCCCAAAAAAATTTAAATTTGTGCTGTTAAAGTGGGAAAGTTAATTCGCGAAAAAATGTTCGCCCTGTCGTGGGCGTCCCAGTCATACTACAGGAAAGGGAGGCTACGAAAGGGCAATACACTGGTATTAAGATCCCCTTCCAAATGTCCCAAAAACTTTATGAGATAAACAACTTGCGGACAACTGTATGCATGGGTGCTAGCGACCAATATTTGATGTTTTTTTTAACCTCTGTATACGGTACTATTAATGTTCTTGTTTTGAATATCCGTTTTCACTAATAAAAACCTATGGTTATGATTTTACTCATATCCATATCATGAACCATAGGTTTGGAAGAAATATAGTATTTTAAGGTTTTGCTATACTCCTGGGCCCCCATACTTATAAAGATTTAGGATTCGTCTTAGACTCGCTCGAGTCTTAAAATATGGCGGGCCGGCGTCCTAAATCATTTCGAGCGCATCCTAAATCGCTAAGACTCGTCCTAATTTCGAGGTTTGGGCTAGGACAGGGTGTGGGGTTTGTCCTAGCGAGCAGGGGGGCGGCTAAAGACTCGTCCTAAGGACGTAACATGGAGTGCTCCACCCACTCCTGAGAACTTTTCGTGACAGGATAGATGTAGGTACTGGACGAACTTGTTGATACATAACTAATTCAAGCGATCCCGCTTGGACCGAGAAGGATTATATATGTGACAGACTAGTGGGGAGATGTAACATAAAAGCAACATTTAAAAAATACGGCGTTTCAGTGCATGACAAGTCACGAGTGTGTTATTATTCCTTTTTGAGGTAGTCATGTTCCTCCTGCCTTGATAATCATGTATCCGTGATACAGATTGAAAGGCATCCCCACCAAACTGTTGATGAAGAATGGTATCATGTTGAGAAAATAAAAGCGATTTAGAGTAGGCTCACTATAAATAAAAATGTAAAAAATTGAATAGTTCGTGATTTATTAAGCCATGGAACAATATCCATATAAACTCTATTTCTCTTCCCACTGCCGTAGTCTTGTTTAATTTTTTTTATTTTGTTCTTGATATATCTGTTAATATACCAAACCCCACCTCTAACCTAACTTAACAGTTTTTGGTTTGAAAGAACTAGATTCTAGGTAGTATATGTATCAGCATTATTATTCAATTGCGCCATGGGAAATTGGGTTTTAAAAGACTCAGAATGAAAAAAATCTACGCTATGAAACAGGTTAAAATTTGTCAGGCTCGAGGATGACCTAAACCAAACGGTAAATATTCCGCAGGAGTTGGCGGTGTGTTGGCGGGTGGCCAACCACCCGGACAATCGCGCACCATCAAATTAGTTTTTTTTAACCTAAATAGCTCAACATAACCTAACCCAAATCTACCCTAAGCTTAATAACCTAAACCAAACCTTAACATAACCTAAATCAAACCCTAACCTAACTCAGAAATTTTGGTAATAATGGACGTGATTTCGCGGTCGTTTTCAGACACCGGACTTTTTTTTTTTCCTGGTCTTCAATAGGTGCATTTTCTAATGGAGATAGTTTTATTTTGCGAAAAGCCCAAAGTTAAAAAAAAAAAAAATCATCACCGAATTTTATGGTACCGTTTCCATTAAAAACACTGTATCTCCATCAGAAAAAGAAACTTAAACTAGCCGGGAGAAATTAGTCAGGGTCTTATAGGTTTTAATGAAACCTAACCTAACCTTTTAGGTTTTAATGAAACCCAAACAAACCCTGGAAATTTTAAAAACAAGGTCCCCACGCTAAGCTGACACAAATGTTGGCTCTACGTATTATACTTACTGTCTTTAAGACATCTTTTTTATATTTTAATGAGTGCCGATCCTTATTTTGTTACATGGCCGATATTAAATTTCAGCGATCCATAATGTTATATTATTTAGTTTTGGTTGCGGGTCCCGGAAGATGCCAGTAGAAGATGCTCGTAGCCGAAACGCCGTTTTGACGAACGCGCAATATTTTTGCCACCACAAAGGGCATCTTTTGGTAGCAAAATACCAAAAGATGCCGGAAAAAGTGTCTGTGTGACACGGCCTTTAGGTTAGGTTAGGGCAGGTCAGGTTAGGTTAGGTTAGGTTACGTTAGGTTAGGTTACGTTACGTTAGGTTAGGTTAGTGCACAGCACAGGGGCTCGAAAGGGGGTGCTAGGTTAGGTCTGTAGAGTTTGTCATCTTTAGAATAGAGGCTCAATTCCTATCTTCTTATGGCCAACAAGCTTGGGGACATGGTGGAAACCTGGGTTTGGGTGGGGGGAGCACACACATAAGGGAAATATGGCCCCCCCCCAAAAAAAATCCTTAAAATAGGGAAATTTTCCTAGTTCATGGACTTTATGGGGGAAATTTTTCCCCCTTTTGTTTTGCTCCCCCACAAAAGGACACACTCATAAGGGAAATATGACTCCCCCAAAAATCCCTAAAAGGGAAAATTCCCTGTACATAGACTTAATCGGAGTAATATTTCCCCGATAAAATTCATGAACTAGGGAATATCCCTAGTTTAGGGATTTTTTTTGGGGGGTCATATTTCCCTTAGTGTGTGCTCCCCAGCCAAAAAAACCCCCGGGTTTTCCCCCCATGTCCCCAAGCTTGTTGGCTATAAGAAGAAGATAGAGGGGGGAAGCCTTTGTTCTTAAAATTTACCCCTAACCTTAAAACCCCAAAGTATATCTAACCTAACATTATAGTTTTATTAAAACCTATAAGACTCTGACAAATCTTTCCCCGGGCCCAAATTTTAGTGCTTTTTCTGATGGGGATAGTGTTTTTAATGGAAATGGGACTATAAATTCGGTGATAATTTTTTTTTTGTTTGTTTAAACTGGGCTTGCGCAAAATAAAACTATCTCCGGTAATAATGGGCGGGGGAGTTTCGCGGTCGTTTACAAAGACACCGACTATTTTTTCTTGGCCTACAATAGGTGCTTTCTCTAATGGAGATAGTTTATTTTGCGCAAAAAAAAAAAAAAAAAGGAAAAAAAAATGAAAAAAAATTAAACTTAACCTAACCTTATAGGTTTTAATGAAACCTAACCTAACTGTAAGGGTTTTAATGAAACCTAACCTAACCATATTTGGTTTTAATGAAACCTAACCCAACCTTAACCACAAAATATACATTTTTTTAATCTTTTTTTATGGGTTTTCGCAAAATAAAACTTATTAGAACAAGGAACGGTAAAACTTTGGAAGAAGCCTTCACCCCTATCTTTTTTCTTCCCCCTATAGCCAACAAGCCCGGGGAACTGGCGGGAATACGGGGTTTTTGGGTGGGGGGGAAGCAAATATAAGTGATTTATGGCTCCCAAAAAAAACATCAAAGTCACTATATGTAAAAATCTAACCTAACCTAACCTTACCACAAAGTTTTAAACCCAAAACCCAACCTAACCTAACCTTAACCACAAAGTATACCTAAACCCAACCTAACCTTAACCCCAAAGTATACCTAACCTAACCTAACCTTAACCACAAAGTATACCTAACCCAACCTAAATTAACCTTAACCACAAAGTATACCTAACCTAACCTTAACCACAAAGTATACCTAACCTTAACCACAAAGTATACCTAACCTAACCTTAACCACTAAGTATACCTAACCGAACCTAACTTTAACCTTAACCACAAAGTATACCTAACCCAACTTAACCACAAAGTATACCTAACCTTAACCCCAAAGTATACCTAACCTAACCTAACCCAACCTTAACCACAAAGTATACCTAACCTAACCTAACCTTAACCACAAAGTATACCTAACCTAACCTAACCTTAACCACAAAGATACCTAACCTAACCTAACCCAACCTTAACCCCAAAGTATTCCTAACCCAACCTAACCTAACTGGACTTAGAATTTTTTGAGGCACCTCATATTTCATAGCGGCCGTGTGGGTTTAAACCCAAAGGGTGAGCGCACGCTGGAAACTTTACAGATGTGAAGTACAATAAGCATACAATACAGTGCGGGAGTTCATTTCAGTCAAAGCCGGGGAAAGGGGGAGCTCCGAAGTATTTCCCAAAGCACCTATTGTAGGCCAAGAAAAAATAGTCGGTGTCTCTGAAAAAGACCGCGAAACTCTCGCCATTATAACCTTATCTCCATTAGAAAAAGAAAACCCATTGTAGGGGCCCGGAAAAAATAGTCGGTGTCTTGAAAACGGGCCGCGAAAATCCTCGTCCATTATAACCGGCAGTCCTTGACGTATCTCTCGCTATGGAAGGCGGCGCGGCGATCATCATGATCGCCGCGCCGCCTTCCATAGCCAACCACATGATCATCATGTGGTTGGCGATGGCCTGTCAGGCATCTGCCTTGCTCTTCGCCGATCATCTCGGCATGGAAAATTCCCCTCGCAGGACATAGGACATTTTTCCTTGCTTGAAAGAGTGGCCAAGAGATGAAAGTCTGTCCCGAAAAATATTATTTTTCTCGTCGATAGAGCGAAGACAATGTCAATGTTTGTGTCTTTTGAACGGAACGTTGCATATCTGGTACAATTATTCTTATAGATGAATTCATTCGTTGTAGTCTTCAGCAATTATCATAGAAATATTAATCTTGTGTTTTTTGATATTTTTATACCTTTCTGATGACTCTTAGTAGTGATATTTCATGAAATCCAAATTGGACTCTTGCTAAATGTAGCGCTCAGCGCTTCGTCCTAAGCCGCCGTCTTAGGACGCGTCTTAGACTTTCCTCGAACCTTAGGACGCAGGGTTAGGACGAATCCTAGGACGAATCCTAAATCTTTATGAGTATGGGCCCTGCTGGTCCGAGAGTCTCCAAGGAAGTATTACGTCAAAATGTTTGGGTGAATATGTTTCTCCATTGATGCTGAAAGACTATAGATATTCGCACAAGGGTAGTATGATTTCTTATTCTATAAAAAACATGATTAACGCCACGTCTAATCTCGCCAGCCGACATTTTTTAAATAAACACGGCCCCCAGTGTTACCAGATCTACAGATTAATATGTGGATCTACAGATATTAGGTTTGTTTAAGATTTTCAGATTTTACTTCTAAAATAGGCCACTACACTGAATATTAAGATCCCGTTCCAAATGTCCATAAATCTTGATTAGATAGGCAACTTGCGGACAGCTGGGTGCTCGCGACCAGTATTTGATGTTATTTTAACCAAAATAAGGCAATCTTGTGTTCTAATGTTGAAAATCAGGTTTTCACTAATAAAACCAATAGTTTTGATATACTCAAGTCCATACCATGAACAATGGTTAGAAGAAATAGTATTTGAAAGTATGATCTACTCATGTATGGTCCGACAGCCTTTAGGATTGTTACGTCAAAATGTTTGGGTGAATATATTTCTCCATTGATGCTGAAAGATTATTGATTGTGTGCACAAGGGTAGTATGATTTCTTATTCCATAAAAAAACATGATTAACATCATGGATAATTTCGCCATCCAACATCTTAAAGTAATCGTCCAGACCCATTTTTTCTTTGCATAATTATGTTGAAATACCTAATCCACAAAATTCATTCATTTAATACAATATAGTCTTTGATAAATATTGCCAGCATTTCTGTTGTACCATTTGAGAAAGATACAGTACCTCTACACTGGCTGCTACCTCTTGTTTTATGTACACTGCCACTCCTCCATGGCTTCTTCCTTCTCTATCCTGTCTGATGAGGGTGTAGTTTTCTATTTGCACTTCTGCATCCAGGTGATCTTTTGTGAGGTGAGTTTCTGAGAAGGCCATAAAGAAAAGTTTTATGTCTCTGCTAACTCTTTAATCATTGGGACCTTTGTCTGATTGCAGATTGGATAAAGGCCCCTGATATTTCCAGTATAGAAACTGGTTAGTGTTGGAGACTGCAGCCCCCTCTCTGCCTCGTTTCCAGTCTGTCTATTCGTTTCTACTAGACGGTTGATTGTGGACTGCGAGTGTTTCTCCATGTCCAGTAGTTTTTCTCCACCATGTGCTCTAAAAAATTACCCTGGTCTACATTTTGTTGTACGCCAATGGTGGGTTATTTCTATTTATATGTGTGGTGGGGCCACTTGCATTGTTCTATACCTGAGGAGGGGGCCCATTTGGCCTTTGGGCATCTTGCCTGTGGTGTTCAGGGGGTGGAGCGTTTCTATGTGTATGTGGTGATCGTTGCCCTGTCTTCCCTCTGATTTCTTTGCTGGGTTGATCTGGGGTAGTACTGGTTGTTTGGTCTTTTAGTTCCTTTTATGTGTGGGTATTTGCATTCCCTACGTTTGCATTCTCTTGTATGTAGTGATGACCTACATACAAGAGGATGATAGTCACTGCATTTCCACCCCAGAGTACAGCCAAGGTTTTCATCCAGTCCATGCTTCTGAATGTAGCACAAGGTTTTGGGTAGGGGTATTTACACTTTTCTCCTTGTAGTCCATGTTTGCACATATTTTTAAGGTAAAAACTGCATATTTTTACCTTTCTATGCCCTGCTTGTTGATGAGTGTTGTCCTTAGGTGGCTGTGAGTCCAGCCCTGTCTCAGCTTGTCCTGGTGGTAAGGTTAAGTCTGGTATATCCTCCACCTGGCTTGCTGGGCTAGCAGAGTTAGGTGTATTCCTGGGCTCCTGTAAGATTCTGTCCAGGTCACTTCAGATTCCCTCTGGTGTCCCACCTGGGACATCAGAGATTGCACAGTTGTTTCGGGGTCTTGAGAGCCTGTCATTGACTTACGTAACATATAATTTTTGTTTACAGTCCTCAATCTCTGCTGCCTTAGTGTCATAGTCCGGGTAGCTTAGCCTAGTACATGGTTGGCAGGTAAACCTCCTGTTTGAGCTGGCGAGTGCAATAATGCAGTATGTTGGCATTTCTGAGCACCGGTAGTGACTCCACATGTTGCAGCTATTACATTTGATACCATTGTTACAATGTGCCTGACATATAGAGCATGGGAAGATATCATCGCTACCTTGGGTATCATTGTTTACATCAGGAGTGGTGGGCGCCATTTTGGTTCAGCTGGTCTCGCCTACCTTTTATGTCGAATAGCTCACTCCTCCTGAATTCTTGCCTCAGTTTCCCGTTAAAAGAGAATCTGCAGATGTTCACACTTGCCCTGGCGACTAGCTGTTGCGTGCTAGTGTCCAAAATACCGCGTAAGGGTCGATTTTACGGAGGGCTGTTTTGCGTGTGTACTGCTTTGCGTGACGTCACAAGGTAGACGAGGTAGACAAAGTAGACTCCTATATAACTCCAAAAATACGTGTTTTCGACGCATTATTTAGTCCCCACTCTAAAACCCCACATTCCTACAGGTCCCCAAGCTTGTTTGGAGGAGGGGAGAGATCGAGTATGGGCAAATACTAGAAATTTACCAAATAACATCATATTTCCATATATAATGGCGGAAGGGTGACGGAAAGATACACACAAGGTAAAACCATGTAGTAAAGGAGGAGAAAGAAGCAATAGCCAGGGAGGAAGTGATGACCAGGCAGAGATACGGCATTATACGTAGCTACAGATACGGCAGTATATCTACCTAGCTACGTATACTGCCGTATCTCTATCAGGTCATCACTCCCTCCCTGGCTTGTGCTCCTTTCTCCTTCTTACTACGCGGTTTATCTGTTGTGTATCCTTCCGTCACCCTTGTACCATTACTTTTGGAGATATAACATGTTATTTATAGGCCATATAGGGAGGAGAGAGACAACTCAGACAAGTGTTTACATCGTTCCCGCGTAAAACGTTTCTACGGGATGTTATTTACATGTATATATGAATTAATCCTTTAAAATTGCTTTATTTTCGGTTCGTAAGGTTCTCACATTATTTATTGCTCATATTTTATTGATTTCAAGCGTTATTTCATGATCTAAGAGACATTTTAGGGTAATGTAACTGCTACGTTTAGCGGGAAGTTATGTCAGCAGGAACTGCTAGATCCATAGGAGATCTTATGGGCGACTTTATGTTATGTCGAACCTTATGGGAATCCCATAGCCTTATTATAAATACCGAGCCTGATGCAGGGTAAGGTGTGCGTCGATCCAGAGAGGAGGACGGTAAGGGTATGCGGAGAAGAGGTGCCCTTACTCGCCGGTGACGTCCGGCGGAGGTAGTTCCGCTGAGCGGCGCTCCACCCTTCGCCTCCCTGCCCCGCCTTCTTCAGGAGGTGATGGAAAGGCGGCGGTGGCGGTGGTCCGCGCGAGTCGGCCGCTAGTTCGGGAGGGACTGAGCGGCGCTCCGCTCCTCCCCTGCCTGCCTCGCCTTCGTCATCCCAGGCCGCGCTGCAGTGTGTGGCCGTTCGGGGTGGCGTGAATCGTCGCTGCATGATGGAAAGGCGGCGTGGAGTGCCTGCTGGGCCCCTTTCGCGGCGCTGGCAAGCGGCGTAAAGGGCAGGAGGGGCCGCGCTGGGGGCCTGACACTCCTGCAGGTGCGGAGCAAGCGCCTACGACTGAAGGGCGGCCTGCCGCCCCGGCAGAAGAGCCGCAGGCGTGGTGAACAAGGGAAGCCGCGCAGCCAGCAGGGAAGGCCTCGGAGGGCCAGGATGAAAGGACGTCCCCATACCTGCCTCTGCTACGCCTTCAGGAGGATGGCGAGCGCAGGGGGTGGCCCCCGCCGAAGCTGTGGCAGGTAGCGGTAACGGCCTGTTTTGATGGTGGAGGGAGACACCGAAGTGCCTTCTACCAAGCATGCCAGCCGTAGCGCGTTACTGCTAAGTTCTGCGCACCGTCCACGCGGCGTTCTGCAGTGGAAGGCATGGTTTATCGGGAGGGTCGTGGCGCCTTTCCACCGCGAGACTGGAGCAGTGGAACAGGGGGAGCTGTGCGGGGTCCAGTGGAGTGTGGTCTCCTGGAATGTGGTCACCTCTGAGGCGGGCCCAGGTTAGAGAAGTCCCTGTGGTCCAGGTATCCTGTGGGGTTTAGTGTAGCAGCTCTGTGTTCTTGCTGGAGGTGTCTCGCGGCGGGGAAAGAGAAGGGCTGCCTGGTGACCTTCCAACACTGCAGGGGCAGCTGGTGGATGGTGATGGAGGACTTGCAGCTCACAGCTGGTGGTGGCTTTGTGTGTGGTAGAAGTGGTGGTGGGTGAGGTTACGCGCGGTGCGGTGCGCGGTGCTGACGGCGACGCAGCAGAAGGGAGGTGGTGGTGGTTAACGGGTGGTTGTAATAGTGGGTGGGGGTGGTGGTGGCGGAGGTGATGCGCGATGCGCAGTCTGCCTACAGAGGTTAAGGGGGGGGGGGGGATATTCGCTTGGTGTCGACGGCCAGCGAGGGGGTATGTACGCTGTTTTGAGAAAGTGCCGGGGGAGGAACCCGCCACCGCCTTGTGGCAGGTTCTTCCTTCAAAACAGCGGAAGGATTGGGCCAGCTGGGACTTCGTTAATTTTCCGTGCGAGGAGGAAAAGCCGCAGATGGGCCTGCGGGGAGGTCGAGGTACCCTTCTGCAGTAGGAGCCTCTGTTGAGGGGCCGAGCGGCAACCCCTGTGGTGGTGTGGAGGCATTATTCCACTTCAATGTTGTGGTGGAGTGGTGGAGGTGGAGTTGGTGGTGGAGGTAGTGGTGGTTGTGGTGGAGGTGGAGGTGAAGGTGGAGTTGGTGGTGGTGGAGGTAGTGGTGGTTGCGGTGGAGTGGTGGAGTGAGGCATTAATCTACTCCAGGTTGTTGTGGTGGGAGAATTATGTAATTGATGCATTAATTGCCAAGAGGAATTTGATTATTGTTGTTTCGTACATGTATTATGGTTTTTTTTTTTAGTGCTAATTAAGATGTGGATATTTTGTTTTTGATCGGGGACGGTCAAGCCTTAGAGAGGGGATGATGTTACGTATAGCGTAATTGCATTATGGGTGGGGGAAGCGTGCTTTGGGTGTCTGTGTGTATGAGTGGATGGCGCGCGGTGGCACCCTGGAGACTGGTGGTGGCGAGGCAGTGTGTGTGTGTGTGTGAGGGTATGCGTCGGAGCGACCTTGGACACCAGCAGTGAGAGAGGATGGGGTCTGGGGTGGGAGGCTGGGGAGGTGTGCCAGAGGCAGCGCGAGGGTGGCGGTGCTGGCGGTGGGCAGTGGCTCGCAGGACAGCAGACAGTGAGGTTGAGGCCTAGACGCGTGCGGGTGTAGTGCCCAGCGAGAGGCGCGGGGTGGTTGCGGCGATGGTGGAGGGGGTTTGTGTGGAGTTGTACTGTGTGTGTTGTACTGAGGAAGGAACTGTGTACTGTAACTGTAGCCTTTGCGACAGTCTTCAAGAGATGGGAAGGCGACTGTGTAGTGTGGTACTGTCTTTGTAGTGAGTGTGGCTTGTTCATTAAAATAAGAAATGCCTCTGTGTCTTTATTCGGCTGTGTGTTGACCTCGTGAGATACATTAAATCGCTTCAACCCTGACACGGCCGGATCCTGTAGAAGTCGCTGCAGAAGTAAGTTGCCTGCAGCGGTTATTGTAACGTAAAACACCTCTTCCTGTACAGCCTTCAGCCTGTAACACCTATGGTGGTGTGGTAAGGTCCAGGAGAGGAGTGGAGAGCGTAACATATATATATATATTATATATATATATATATATTATATCTATATATATATAAATATTTATATATATAAATGTATATAAATATTTATATATATGAATGTTATATATATATAATCTATATATATTATATATATATATATAGGGAGGGAGGGATGGGAGGAGGGAAGAAAGGAAGGGAAAAGGAAGGAGGGAGGGAGAGAAGGAGGATGGGATTTGAAGGGAGGAAAGGAGGGGAGAATGGGAGAGAAGGAAGGAAGGAAGGAAGGAGGGAGATAGGAAAAAATGTAATACGATATTATGATGATAATAATGAGTAATGAGAGATAATTATGGTAAGAAGGAAGAATTTAGGGAATGAAGAGAGAAGAGGAGAAAATGGGAGGAGGAGGAAGAAGAATGAGGAGGAGGAGGAGAAGAATGATGAGGAGAGGAGGAGGAGAGATGATATAACCATAAGGATAGAAATAAAGCCCTACTGTTGTCTCGTCATCACTCTCCACCCCCCCACTGACCAGGTCTTGTATATCGTAGGCCTCGGATAAGCCCGCTGACGTGACTCTGTGGCCCAAGAAGTCCAACGCCGGAGCACCCAACACACACTTCGCTGGGTGGATCCTTAAAAACCCAAAATCCTAAAGCCGAGTGAGCAGCTGGCGCAGGTGGAGGTCGTGTTGTTGGTGCGACGATGAGGCGACAAGGATGTCGTCGATGTACACCAAGACGAAGTCGAGTCCCATGACTACTTTATCCATAAAGTGCTGGAAGGTCTGAGCCGCATTGCGTAGTCCGACATTCATGTAGGGGTACTCAAACAGGCCGAAAGGCGTCGTCACGTCCTCTTCGCCACGGGGATCTGGTGGAAGGCCCGAAAATCTGTGGTGGTTGGTCGGGGTGATACGATAATCTGTGGTGGGTTGACCAGGGGCGGAGGGGCACGGATGGACCTGTGTAGGTAGTCGGGCGGCGATATGCGGGGATCGGTCGGGTTGTTCATCAGGATGACATGGCCCGGAGAGTGCCTCGCGGTGGAGGCCCGAGAGGTGAGGGCGGGAGACCATGTGCGCGTTCACTGACTCCCGCGCTGGTCGTTTCCCGCCCACGAACGTGGAGGTTGACAATTCCTGACTGCCGCACCGAAGCGACCATGGTAATAACAATACTTGCGGCTAGTAGGGCAGTGGAGGGCTGAGAAGGCGGCCTCTAATCGCTGAATAGCGGAAGCCATGTCGGAGAGGCGGGCGTCCGTGGAAGAGCTGTGCGCCAGAGCATTGCCATGGCCCCCTCGCGCCCCGGGTCTCTCCAGCGCACTGAGGAATTTCGTGGAGCCGGCAGGGGTGTCACTTGGGGTAAACACCGCGGGCGCCCGGACCCGTCGGAGGCGCTGCAGGCACAGGAGTGTTGGGGGGGGGGCAGAGGAGGGGAGTAAATAGGTATTGAAACCATTTGTCATGATCATGAGGTTTATTCCATGAAGACAATGCTGACGACTGGAATAACAGAATACATTCATTAGACAATGCTCATAACATACAGTAACCGTAATATGACCATGAACATAATACATCCTTTATTGTCTCCACATTAACGTACGTACCTATTGTAATGTTAACGCACGTGGCTGAAGCGGCTATGTAAATTGACGTCGCTTACATCCCCGTGCGGCGGCGTGTGCTCTCTCTCGCCGATGGGTAACAGAAACGGTATAGGGCTCGAGTACTATATCAATATGCTATGAGCCGTGTTTTTGTCGTCCAAGCATCGTCTTGGTACGAAGACCGTTTTTTCTCGCAATTGAAAACAGATTGGTTTCTTGATCTTGATCTTGATTTGGGAATCACCCAGCGGATTTTCAGTGAAGCCTTTGGTCCGGCGTTCTCCCACACACGTAATCTGTTGGAGAGAAGCAAAAGGGGAAGCAAAACTAGGGATTTCTTTTTCCCCTCCTTCCTCTCTCTGCATCACATTCATACGGGGTCCCCCATCACTGTGGGGCCCCCTGCCTCTCATGCTCTCTCCTACGTGCTCTCCACGAATTCTTTTACACTCTCAATCACACGACTGTCACTCCTCCACTCAGCACACAACCCCAGCAGGTACTCCATCTCCACTCTCCTGTCTCTCATCTCTCGCCATTCTTCCACTCCGACCTCTCCTACCACTACCTCCAACATCTTTGTTCTAGCATACTCATACCGTTCACATTCCAGCATCAAGTGCTCCACGGTTTTCATCCACTCCTGTCACACACATCACACACACCTTGCTGCCACCATTCTTTCATCTGTACATACACTATTTACCTCCAGCGACTTTGTCCTGGCTCTGAAGAGTAAATCCCCTCCATAGCCACCATCATAGAACCTTTCATACCGTGGCTGGTCCTTTCTCCTGTACCATTCCAGTGTTGATTTCTCACTCATTCCCCTCAGCCATTCTTCTTTCCCTTTCTCTTCCACTCTCCTATTTATTTCCTTTTTGCATACAGCCATACTCCCATGTCTCATCACTCCTGTCACAAACATTCCCAGTTCACCTGTCCCATCTTTCCACTTTTACTGAGTCTTTCATCCACTTCCCATACATATTCCAGTCCCTAACCTTACTTACCCATTTGCTGTCATCCATTCGTTGCAGTCTAGCTCTGTACTCAGTCCTGCCTTTGCTATCCTCTCTCTGAACGTGCTCCATCCCATGTCTCCTCTAATCGCTTCCACTGCCAATACCTACCCAGCTAACCATCACCGGCGGGCCGACGTAGGCCGTAGAGCGGCGAACGGTGGCCGCCGGCGGCAAATTTACCTCCGTCAGCCCTCCGGAGGCCCGCTGGTGTATTTTCAGAACGGGATTAATTTACTATGCTGAAAATTAATGTACAGAAGTTCAAGAATTGAATATTTCTATGTGTAAACATTTTGAAACAACAGTTATATGATTATCTTGATGTAGTATTACTCAATAGTGACAAGCAGTGGCACTTGACGTCAATCCTCCGGAGGCCCGTTGGGCGCTGGTACGTATTTGTAAGTGGGGAATATTTATTTCATATTATATATATTAACTCATAATATACCTAGTGTTTTCAATATCGGTACCATCACTATTATTAGGCCTGTTCAAGCTATTAAAAATTGTTATAAAAGTTTTTATAATAGTTTATAGAAATTATCATATTTCAGTTTATTTTCAAATATTTCCAGCTTTATCAGGAACACCCAGAGATACATAGAAATAAAGATGAGATACGTACATAGGAAGAGTTTACATGGAAAAAGGTTATCAGTTAGTCTGTGTGTGTAGCTAGCTAGTATCATATAAAATAACACTTGATTAACCGCGGTGAAGATTATTACGGAATAACACAAGGTCATATTTTCCCTTATTTCAATAACTTCCAACATATTATCAACACATATTAATACTCAACGGTACACCTAATAAGGAATATGTAGATGATGGAGTTAACATATGAATAATATCATGATTTAGAATAGAATATTATTTGAAATCTTTTCCCGCAGCTATCATGTACTAAACTGCCAGACGTACGATAGCCATTACAAAGGGTTTAAAACCCACAAAAGGCCTAAATTGTCACCCTTAACCAGTCGATAACATAATGACAACTTAGTTATAACATGTTTTCGCTCCTTCATTATATCGAAATAGACTGAATAATATAAATAATTGCAGTACGACACGTTTTTTTAGGAATTCCTTGACGGCGCCTGGCGCTGTGTCCTGAGTGAAAATAATCAGTTAGTTGGAAAACGCACGAGTGGGGGGATGTAGTTATGTTGTTCGCCGCAACCTATATCCTTCTACATGGCTGTTCACGCCGTTCAGTGTTCCACGTACACCAGCATGTAAACTCAATAACGAAAATGTTTTTTGTACTTATGAAATAAACAATGTCCGTAGCAATTATGATCCTAGCAATCTCCTTTTCATCGTATTACTGGATAACGACACAGGAATATTTCTGGTTAAATTTTCTAAGCATATTGCATTATATAGTAATGTTTTTATATAGTGTTGAACAGCCCATTAGTCTATTAATCGGCTAATGGGTTGTGCAACACCCCTTAAACATTACTATATCTGCAATATACTTAGAAAGTATAACCATAAATATTCCTCAATCAGTTAATATAACAGCGGCAAATGGTCATATGCCCTACGGCGGGCCGCTGGGAGCGGCCCGCCGGTGAGCCTCTGAGCAAATTCCCAGCGGCCCTACGTCGTACACTTCCATCGGGCCGCCGATAAGACATACGGAGGGCCTCCGGAGGCCCTCCGTCTTTGTGTTTGCTGGGTATTGGCTCCTAATGCTATTCTGCCTGCTTTGTTCTGTGTTACTTCCAATCTGTCCACTCCTTCCTAGACCACACCATTGTTTCCAGACCATACATATGCTAGGGACTGCCACACCCTTCCATAGTCCTCTCACCACTTCATACTTGTTGGCCCGACATCTTGCCACACTACCTAGCCTTCCAACCCACTGGTTGGCTCTAGCTATCCTCTCATGTTTAGTTTTCTCACAGCCTTTATCATCTAACCAAATACCTAGATACTTGTACTCTTTCGTTCTCTTTATTTCATTCCCACCCACCATCCAAATCCTGTCATCATCAGAGTCATCCCCATTCACCACCAACACTTGACTCTTCTCCTTACTGAGCTAACGTTTGAAGTCCCTTCCATACTCAGTCACAGCATTCAGCATCTCTTGTAGCTCATTGTGGTTTTCACTAAGGATCACCACATCATCTGCATACATCAGTACACTCAACACTTCATCTCCAATTTCACACCCAGACCTGTACGCTTCACTCTCACTGCCATTTCCTCAACATATAATCCAAAAAGTAGAGGAGAAAGGACACAGCCCTGTCTTACTCCTTTCTTACTATTCACCCATCCAGTCTTGAGGTCACCCATACTGAACTTGGCCTGTGTGTTCTCATACTACTGCTTATTATTTTAACAACCTTCTCATTCATGCCAATCGTCTCCAATACCTTACACAGCATTCTCCTATCCACTCTGTCATACGCTTTCTCAATATCTAGAAAGGCTAGATTTTCTTTCTCCCTCCTTCCTTGTTCTCTCAATCACTTCATTCGTTACAAACATATTGTCCTCACCTCTTCTGTCTTTTCTGATCATTCTGCTCTTCACCCATCACCTTATTTCTTTCCACAACTTCACCTAGTCTTTTTATTCAGTACACCACAGAAAATCTTACATACCGTGTCACACACCGCTATTGGCCTTAATTTTTAATCTCCTTCCTACTCCTTCCTACTTTTGTGTCCTCCCTTATGTATGAGGGTCATTCTACTGTCATTCCAGGCACCAGGCAACCCTTTCCTCTCTCCATTTATGTCCAAACAACTCATGCATTCCCTCAATTACTCCCTCACCTCCTCTCTATATAATTCATTCGGGATACCGTCCATTCAGGAGCCTTTCCATTTTTCTTACATAACCCTTCAATCTCATCCATTCTAATTTCTTCATCCATCATTTCCTCTATTTTCCTCCCTAAGGTGACGTTCCCTAAGGCACTATCAGGCTCATTCACACCTCCAATATCTTTCCAGAAGTCTTCTACAGCTCTGACCATTTCCTTTTTCTCCCTTAGTGACCTGCCATTCACCACTAGTTCTTCTACATTTCCTCTATGCTTACTCTCTTCTCTCAAGAACTTATACCATTCCCTACCTCCTTCCTCACCTTTTTCCCTAAGTTCTCTGATCACTTTTCGCTCTTCATTCACTCTTGCCTTCCTCACCAAGCATTTCACCTCCTTTTGCTTACTCTTATACTCTTCCCATGCCCTTTCATACTCTATTCTTTCAGCTTTGCTGTTTGACCTATTCTTTCTCAGACTCCTACACTTCCTATTTGACTGTTTCCTTTCTTTCCTGGCCTTGTCGATCTCATTCTGCGACAAAAACACAACAAGCTTGGTAGGGCCGAAATAATAATCAGTCCAAAACATTGCAAACAATATCACAAAGCAGTATAACACACATTTTAGCAAGTGTTATTGGAGTGGTCTTCGTAACCCAAGACGGTGCTTGGACGACAAAAACACGGCTCTAGGGAGAACGAGGTGTAGTCCACGTGAATTTTGTCAACGAGCTCCGAGTATTCATTGATGGTGACCGGGCCCCGTAAGCCCGCTAGTTGCACGCGGACTGGGTGGGGCATGATTGAGGCTGGTGTGGCGGTAACGAAGCATATCCTCGGACAATGGAAAACCCGCAGCCCTGTTAAGGTCCTGCATACGGGAGAGGAATGCTGAAGGGCGACGTCCGTCATATTGGAGCGTGTTGAGTTCAGCCACGTAAGCCTCGCACGACCTTCCAAGGGCGAGGACGAGGGCAGTTTTCAACGCCTCATATTTCCCGTCAGCCGGGGGAGTTGTAAGCACTGAGGAGATGCGGGCAGCGACGTCCGACGGTATCGCCCTGACAAGCGCCTGAAACTTGTGGAGGTCCGTGATTTCCGGGGAGCCCGCCCACAAAGCTTCAAGGTATATGAACCAATTGTGGCAATGTCGTAGGTGAAAGCCGGGAGGTGGAGCAGCCCACCGTTATTATCCATCGTGTCGTAGCTACACTCGAGGTCACCAATTGTAGTATTCACTTTAGCTAGACATGGGCTACCCAAACCCTGGGTTTTTGCACACAACTTATTAAGATAGTAAGATGTCCTAGAATTACAGCGGTAACCACGAAGACAAGGAGAGGCGGAGTGTGTGCTGTGCTCTGTACGTCGTGGCTATCAAGTGACTGCCTGGCTTCCCGCTCTCGGACAAGAGGGGGCGGGGACAGTAGGTCACGAGAGAGTCAGGTCAGCAGCCGCACCAGGGTTTGTGGCTTGACCTTTAGGGTAATTGGCAGCTGCGTGGCGCCCAACCTTGGGGTCCTACAATACTTGCAATACTATTTCTTCAAACCAATGTTCCATGGAAATGGCATGAGTATATCAAAATCATTGGTTTTATTAGTGAAATCTGATATTCAACATAAGAACATCTTAAGATTGCCTTATTTTGGTCAAAATAACATAAAATTATTGGTCGCTAGCACACAGTTGTGTCGCAAGTTGACTATCTAATCAAGATTTTGCGTCATGTCAAAATGACCGGCAAAATGACCAAAATTAACCGCATTTTAGTAAAAACCGCAGAGGATATTCTTTATTAAGCATTATGCTTCTTAGCTTCTTCAAAAAGTTATATTTTGATATAATTTTTATAAACAACCATCCACAAGGAAGCAGAGAGCTTCACCGAGAGGTTTCACTCGGGCGATATACAGGGCCCGCGCCATTTTGATTTCATGACGACAGCGATCCTAGCGGTTGGGGGCACGCACTGGCGACAGATAGGGGGGGAATCGCTCCTCCTTTTTGTGTGATGGGTGATAATGGAAGGGGGGAGAGGGGGAAAGAAGGAGATATGAGAGAAGGAAAGGAGGAATAAGGAGTAGGAAAAATTGGAGGGAATGAAGAGAGTCAGAAGAGAAACTGACGAGGAAAGAAATAAGGAACAAAGAAGGGAGGAATTCCTCCACTCACCCATTATCGTACCATCCCCCACACACCCATTCCTCACCCATTACCCCTCACCCCACACCCATTCGCTCACCCCTTTCCCTTGTCTGGCACATTCCCCTTTTTTTTGGGCATTAAATCAATCAATCACCCCCCAGGCCCATTCACTCACCCATTACCCATCACCCCCACCCATTCACTCACGCATTATACCCATCACCCCCCACCCATTCACTCACCCATTACCCATCACCCCACCCATTCACTCACCCATTACCCATCACCCCCACCTATTTTCTCACCCATCACCCCCCACCCATTCACTCACCCATCACCCCCACACCCATTACCCATCACCCCCACCCATTCACTCACCCATTACCCATCCCCCCAGCCCATTCACTCACCCATTAAACCCATCACCCCCAACCCTTACCCACACCCATTACCCATAAACCCCACCCATCACCACCCACCCATTTTGACATCAGCCAAAACAAAATGTGTGCGGGGGGGAGAGGGTATTGAGATTGGAGACAATGAAATTGGAATGACAGGCTTCGGTATAAAATACAAAAGGAACAAAAGGATATAAAAAAAAATACATCCATCAATCCACTTCAGTTCATTATTTTAACTTAAAGTAGTCGTCCAGACCCATTTTTTTTTTTGCCGAATTAATGTTGAATGTACATTCAAAACACCTAATCCACCAAAAATAATTGATTTCCAGGCCTTATTTCCGTAAAAACCCCGATTTTTTGTAAAAAGCGCGCGAAAAAAAAAATCTTCCCTCCAGCAGGGCTACGACTGTTATTGATGACGTCAGAATAGGGACGCCCGCAGACACTCTGTCTACCCTTTCGGCAAATGTTTGATGAGCGATTGTACTTGGGTGTCAGACATGAATCTGTCGCCGTGACAGATTTAGAGTACGATGCTCAATCTGACACCGAAAGAAATGACGCTGGTCGCGTATACTAATGAGGAAAACGAACCTCGATTGTCATGGGATCCTATATGTTTGAGCCCGAGTACGAGGTGATTAACGGTGCCTCTTTATCTTTCTTTATCTGTCTCTTTATCTTGCAGGAGGTATGAGATGTGCACTCGCGCGTATTTCCCCCGGTGAAATTATGAATTTTTAATCATAATTTCTACTAGTTATGGAAAATTTAAACAGTATCTTATAAGTTTTAACTACACAATCGATATTAATAAACGGCTGTTATTTACCAATAAGCGTAAAATGAGAAAGCAGGGCTGTCATAAGCAAAAATGTCAGGGCTACTTGGCATTATGTCGGCGGGGGGGCAAGGTGGGTAGGGATTGGGGTGCCGTGCGGGCTACATCGCTGTGTCCCTCCTTCTCCCGCCCAGATTAGCGACAGTGTTTTAGTTTGAGAGAGTTAAAATCATGACTTATTTAGTATCAATTTGAGAGAAATAAGCTGTAACAGTGTTGTACGCTTACGGTAATGTGAAGTATTATTCTGGATATGGGTTCTGGATATGGGGATTATTCAGCCCCATATCCAGAAAAATACTTCACATTACCGAAAGCGTACAACATGTCTACAGCTTATTTCTCTCAAATTGATACTAAATAAGTCATGATTTTAACTCTCTAAAACTAAACACTGTCACTAATCTGGGCGGGAGAAGGAGGGACACAGCTGATGTACCTCGCACGGCACCCATCCCTACCCACCTTGCCTCCCCCTCGCCGACATAATGCCAAGTAGCCCTTGACATTATTGCTTATGACACCCCTGCTGTTCTCATGTACTGCTTATTTGGTAAATAACAGCCGTTTATTAATATCGTTTTGTGTATTTTAAAACTTATAAGATACTGTAATTGGTCCAAAACTAATAGAAATTATGATTAAATAATTCATAATTTCACCGGGGACATACGCGCGAGTGCACATCTCATACATACCTCCTGCCTCCCGCTAGCCGTGAGTTACTGACGGCCGCGTAATTCTTTCTCACTCCCTGTCACGTAAAGGAAGCTTCAGAAAGCATATGGGTATAGAGCATTTTGTTCTTAGAATAATTCCGGTCTATCTCCTGTATAAACATTTGCATAAACTCGTGTTACACCCTGTATTTATCTCTGTTTACGTGTCTCTCTGGGGGAGATGCTGAGAAGTGCCATAGAGGTAAGGCGAAAAGAGCGCCTTACCCGTCTTCAGGCGCTTTTGTAACGGCCCGGCTAAGGCACTGCTAAAGCCCATGTACATCGAAAGTTCAGGCGCTTTTGCACTGCCTTACACCTCCAAAGCCTATGGCGGGGGCGTGGTCCGAGAATCCTCTAGCCAATCACGTTGCCTATCTGAGCACTGCTTAGGCAGCTTCGACCAATCCCAAGGCTTGAACACGTCTCTGCTGAAGCAAGGAATGTTTGTCCCTCCTCCCAAACCAAGCACTTATGGCAAGGACCACCGCTCTCCCCCCGCCAAAAGCTGTTTCATCACAAGTTTAAACTTTCAACGCAGGTTTTGACCACTTATATATTTTTTGCATTAGGACGTGCCATACACCATGATAATCGTTAAGGTGTGCCGATTCCGGACAGGGGAGTGAAAATTTAATGCAAGCACCATTCCAGGAATAAGGAGAAGATGAATAAAAAAGGTGAAAAAAAGTTTATACACGATTTCATTTTGCTCTCATTTCTTATTATAGGTATAGTTTACTGCAAGTTTTATGCATTCATGATATGCACTAATGTCTCGTGAAGATGATACTTTTGTTCAGCTGTCCTAAATATCATCTGGTAGTATGAAAATACCGTGTAATAGCAACAACATTTTATTTGCGGGCGGAGCCCTGCCGCCCCCGCCCGCCGCCCGCCCCTAACCAACACACAACACAACATTTCTTATCACCAGCATATAACACCCTATAATGCCGCATTAGTCTTGCACGATCAATTCATACACACCTTGCAACACTATTAATACGTAAACACCAATTGTTACGTTGTAGGAACTGAAACAAGGCTGTATTTGCTTTATAAACAGAAGATGAATTCTGTCAAAGGCCCACAGCAGCTCACTAAGTCAGGGTCTGACCATGCCCTTAGTTTTCAGTGCCTTTAGCGGTGCCACTAAGGCAGCAGTCTCGACTGAGCATTGCGGTGGGAGGGCGTTTCGCCTTACCACAGGCGCCCTAGTGGATAGGGCGCCCTAGCTCACTCTCAGCATCTGGCCCCTGATCAGCGCGGGAAGATGAGCCTCCCTAATGCTACGTCACCGAGCCTGAGCCTGAGCGTCTGCAAACCTTGAGAGCGTTTTGAAAACTCGGGGAATTTGCAGATTTTGATTGCGGTTTTATTTAAAAAAACGGCTGACTGGATACAAAAGTGACGAGGGTATTTGTTGATATACTCGTTAATGGCTATACTTTGATTGCATTAAATCAGGAATGATGAAATGGTCTGGACGATTACTTTAATACTACGTACATATATTTGCGTCTTGGGGTATTGAAAAGGCACAACACCGCGCACAGTAATGATATAAGCATTTTTACACTTTTGAGCCCCCCCCAAATTTAGGGGAACTCCCAATTCTGGGAACCCTGTAACCACTTCTGTTGGGGTTGGAACACAGAAGGGCGGGGGGCGCGGCGTGATGTTTTTTTGGAGACTAACCTCTAGTTACAGAGAGCTGACAGGACGACTGGTCCTGCCTCCCCGGGAGTCCCAACTGCCCGCCTCGGGACACTGAGATGTGGCGGGAAGGTGGGGGTTTTCCCACACACCCCCAACTCCCCCCCCCAATTACACAAATAGCTCACCGTGGGCGGGGGGAATTTAAAAACAGAAACATTTGAAAACGAGTAAACCCGAGGGATACAAAAAAATTTTTGTGATTTTGTGGGCACTCAGTGTTTGCCTGAGGGGTGGCGTTATCTAACACGTAGTCTAGCAGGTGGCGTGGTGCCTGTCTGTGGCGTTGAGGCCCTTTCCCTTTTGGCTGGGCGGGGTGGCGCCAGGCGTCGCGCTGTACCGTCGTCGTGCCCCTGAACGCACGTGAGAGGGCGCAAGTGGCGCCGGTTCCTGATGGTGGTGCCCCGCTGCCGTCCAGCCGCACCAAGTACTGCCTGGGTGCCGTAGTCTCCAGGAAAAGTCCTGCGCGATCCCAGCGCCCACTGCCGGGTTTTGAGGATTCGGGTCCGTAGGCCGGGCGTGAGGGGCTCGAGGTTGTGGGCTTTTTGGTCATGCCGGAAGCTGCACTGTCCCCAGAGCGGGCCATGGCCCGTTCGCGCTCCCGCAGCAGCCACGCCCATCGCTCGCTCACCTCATAGAGCGACGTGTCCACAGGTTGGCGTCCCGCAGCTGACGTCCTGTGATCAGCTGGGCTGGGGAGGCTTCGGAGCCCTGCGGGGGGGTGTTGAGGTACTGGGATGATGGGCCCATGCCGCGGCGTCGGTGTCCAGGGAGCCGTTCCGGCCAGTGTTGCCGCGTAAGCAACCTCTTGGCACACTTGACTGCCGCCTCTGCGCGGCCGTTAGACTGGGGTAATGTGCTGATGAGACCCTCAGCCGCACACGCCAGGTGTCGAGGAAGCCCCTGGATTCCTGGCTGGTGAGGTTCGTTCCCCCATCGCACGACAGCTCCTCTGGGATGCCGAAGCGCTTGAACCATCGTCGGAACACCGTGATGAGCGTGCACTGGTGGCGTCCCCCTGACAGGTGCTCCACTTCGAGCCATCCCGAGAGCCTGTCAGCGACGGCGATATAGGTGTGGCCGTCCAGTTGAAATAAATCACCACCCTTGCTGGAATGGGTACTGCGTGGGCGGGGTGGGCAAGGGGGGTTTCTGCGGGGCTGGAGGGGGCGTGCGTATCGCATACCGCACATTGGCGCCTCTTCTGCTCCACCTCCGCGTCAATCCCTGGCCAGTAGACTGACGCCTCGCCCTGCGTAGCATTGATCCCTGCCCTTGGGGTGCCCGCATGAAGGTTCGCGAGGGCAGCACGCCTCAGGCCGCAGGTATGATCAGCCGCGGGTGTTTCTCGTCACAGGTGTAAAGGACGATTTTCCCTTGGCAGGAGGGTGGCGCCGCATCTTGAGTACTGGCGGAGGGCGAGCGGCTCCCAGTCCTTTCGTTCAGCCCCCCGTCATTGGCTACGCATTCCCGCAAGAGCCGGTACTCCTCGTCCCGTGCAGGCCCCTTCCTCCACTTGATGAAGGTCCACACATGCCCCACCTCGTCCTCGGCTGCCGCGGCCTGGCTGCGGTCATGGGCTGCGCATAAACCGCTCTTCATCGTCTTTGTCCCGATCCTTCTGGCCCACCTACAGGATCGGTAGCGCGACAAGGCGTCTGCCGCGCAGTTGGTGTCGCCCTTCAGGTACTTGATGCGGAGGTGAACATTAGCGTCTTCTCTTTTAGGTTGAGGATCCGGGGGTTGGCTATGTCCTTTAGTTCCTTGTCTCCGAAAATCCTTGTAAGGGCTTTTTTGGTCTGTGACGAGCGTGAGGTTTTTTGCAGCCAAGGAGGAAGAGGCGTGCCTTCTTTAGGCACCAGGCGATGGGAAGCGCTTCCCCCTCGAGGGGACTGTAGTTCCTCTCGGCCGCTGTGAATGTCGGCTGCCACAGAGCACAAGTTTCCACCCGCCAGGCAGCATAGCGGCGGGCTTCTCCGAGACCACTCGCAATACTGCTGCAGGACAAGGAAGCCAATACCCTGGCACTGTATCAGTGAGGGCTGCTGTAGGGCGCGACACATCATAGAAGCGCAGTCCCTCGGCCGCCAAACGCCCATAGTGTCTTTGGCGGAGGTGAAGAGCGCCTCCAACTGCTTGTCCCAGTACACTGCCTTCCCACCCGGTTTCTTGAGCAGCTCCCTGAAAGGGCTCCATACAGGGGCGAACCGCCAGGAAGGGGGCGACCTGGTTGACTAGCCCAACCATGACCGCACGTCAGTCAGGGTGGGCTGGGCGGGCATCTTTGAAGTCGGTTATGCTGTTTGACGAGTCGCGGCTTGGCTGGTACCCTTCCCAGCCCAGGAGGTACCGGCAAAGGTACGCTCCTCCTGAGAAGCGGAACTTGTCGGTCGCAGGGGTGACACCGCTCTCCATGCACCTCTGGAGAAAATTGTAAAGTGTGCCAGAAGGCGTCGCTGACGCTGCTGTCGTGGGGTAGTGTCGTCCACGCACTTGAGCTTCCTGGGCACGTCGGTGATGGTGTCGTCAAAACGCTTTGTGAACGCTCCTGCGAAGCGCGTGGCCCATGGGGGTGCGGCGGTACCGGTAGCGCCCCCAGGGGGTGATGAATGTTGTGAGCTTGCGGCTCTCCTCGTCGAGGGGACTGGTGGTAGCCCGAGTATGCGTCCCGCTACGGTCTTAAATGTAAAGTTTGGGCACGCTAAGACGAGATCGAAGGGCGGTCTGGTGTGGTTTTTTCTCTCTGAGGCTCGCACGTTTTAAAGGGGCTGGGAAATCGACCGTGCGACGGGGCCTTCCGTCCTTTTTTGGCACTACCACCCTTCTGGAGCACCATTCGGTGGGGTCGCCTGCGGGCACCGCCTCAATGATGCCCTTGTCGCATCGTCGTCCAGCTGTCGTCGTACCTCGTCCAAAGAAGTGGAGGCGGGACTGAGGCTGGGGCTGGACTGCGTGGGGGCGTGTGTCGGGCCGTAGGTGGACGTTTGGGGAGGCGGGCCGCTCATCTCTGGTAGCGGCGTGCGTCCCATGGCAAACACAGTGCGCCCGAAGTGCTCCAAGAACCATTTCTCGAGGCGATCGACGTTCTCCTCTACGAGTTCGTGAGGTGGCGATTCCGGGCGACGTGGGTCTTGTGGGGTGTCTGATGGCTCCCCAGCACACCCTGGTGGGTGAAAGGGGGCGCGGGAAGGTGTGGATGGACCAGGCGAAGGGCCTTGCATGCCTTGAGCGATAGGTAGAGTTCTGCACGCCTTCCGCTATGGAATACACTCGTGGTGGAGACAGTCCCCACGGAGACCTGACGGTGATGGTTCCCAGGAGGCGCATGCTGCCCCCGGCAACGTGGGGGACTGCCGTGGGGGTAGCCTGGAGCTGACGTTGGGATATGCCGAGGTCCCCCAACAGTAGGCGACCCCCACAGACACTTGCCCCCAGTGTCCGCCACTGCTGTGTAGGGACACGAGACGCGAGGGCGTGAGCAGCTGATCACCACGGGCAGCGACGCCGCCATCTCCACTCCTCCAACGATCACTGCACCGGAGGTAGGGGTAAGTTCGAATGATGGGGCGGCGGAACGAGCGCCTCCCTGGGGGTGAGGGCCGGACACAGGCGCCAGAAGTTTCCCCTTCTGGCCGCGAACACCGGGATGTCGCTGCAAACGCTCTGCACTGACGCCCCCCTGTACACTCAGATTCACCGCTGCTGGGCACCGCCTGCGTCCTCGCCGGACTCCGTCTTGGCGGGTTTTTCCTTGTCCGCTAAGCCGGCGCGCGGGGCCCGCTGCCGCCACCTTTGTGGTGTGGAGCCATGACGGGCGGGGGTAGTGTGTCAAACCCACCCCCACACCTGGCTACGTAGCTCGAAGGTTGGTCACTCGCCTTTTTCCGGGGGCCTCAAAAATTTCACACACGCGAACTATTTCACTGAATGACTCGAGGCGTGGGAAGCAACGCAACACCCCCGCTTTCATGTTGCGATCACGTAGCCCCATCACTATTTTCTGCCTGAGCATGTACTCCTCTAAGGGGCACTGGCACTCAGGGCACCTAAAGCCGCACTCATTCGCTTTGGCGCGGGACTGGGAATATACGCACACACACTGTCACTCGATGCCTGTGCTAGAGAGAAGAATTCCCCCCACGCTCCGTGATACAGCGTGTACCGATCACCACGCTTCTCACAACGTCGATTTCCTCCGTGGTTGAGAGTTTGCCTGAACACTTGCTTGGCCCAGGCGCGCGTCGATGCGCTGTTGCACCTCTGTGTTACAAAGGAGGCGTACATAAGGTCCGCTGTGGGTGCCGCCCAAACCGCAGATGCTGCTGTAGTCCTCTACGCTGGTGGCCCATGCCTCAAACGTTTGCCGGCGACATGGGCCCACGGTCGCTCCCCCTGGTCCTGGAGGAGGTGGTGGGCGATGCGGCCGGGTCGTTGGCCAGAGTTGCTGCTGAGTGGCTGGTGTGATGTCGGGGCTTGGTGTATAGCGCGTGGCGTTGTTGGTATGGCGGCAGATTGGACCACGCGCTGTTCCCCACGCGCGCCCCCTACCTGCCGGAGGCATCTCTACGCCGCCCATGCCTTCCTCCATGAGCCCCTGAAGATACTGCGCCATGTTGGGGTTTTGGGAACACAGAAGGGCTGGGGCGCGGCGTGATGTTTATTTGGGGACTTAACCTCTAGTTACGAGAGCTGACAGGACGACTGGTCACTGCCTCGCCGGAGTCCCAACTGCCCGCCTCGGGGACACTGAATGTTTGGGGGGAAGGTGAGGGTTGCCACACCCCCCCACAACTTCAGTTCATTATTTTAACGTAATACTACATATATTTGCGTTGTAGGGTATTGAAAAGGCACAACACCGTGCACAGTAATGATATAAGAGGCGTATTTTGTGACTACAATACAAAGTAGAATTATACTTATTTAAGCTCCGCCCACCTATTATCTACTCTTTTGCGTGTACAGAAAACTGAGCAGAGACACTCCGGCACCAAATTTTACTCTTTCCCGAAAAATATACAGTTGTGGCTGTGGGGGGTGGTTTCAAGAGCTGCCAATCAGATCGCACGCATGAAAAATCTTATCAAACTCCTCCCGAAATGCTTCTCTTTTTCCTTAATTCTCATCCAATTCAACATTCCCTTACATGCGCACGACCCTGCAAAGATACTGTATTTAATTAGAGTAAAAAATTTTAACACTTGATCGGTATATACAACAACTCAACGTTAATGATGTCACAAATATTTAATATTCTCCAGCGACAAACTGGGAAAACATTTTTCCACTCCCCCAATCTTTCAATGCGCCGACCCTTGTTAAAGACTTGTGGCTACACATAAAACTTGTAATTTGGCAAAAGAAAACCTAATAATAATAAAGTCCTTTAGTGATAAGTTATAATTACTTTAAAAATGCAATGGGAACTGGTACATTTGGGCATAACTTACACCAGGAATGTCACCCAAAAAATGTACATAATGGAAATACGAACACCTCCACATCCCCAATGAGGCGAAGTTGAGGGGCTCTGAGGTGCTCTCAGGTCCTCATGCTTTCGCCGATTTCGCAGCTGGCGGCCTCTCGCTGGCTGTACTCCGAAACTAACCACAGGATTTCTTGACATAACCTCATTGTGATTCCCACACAAGTTACCCTACGGAAGTTAACGAAACTCTTACCTAACCTAACCTAACCTAACGTTTTTTCTAACCTAACCTAACCTATAGCGGTCTGCCGAAAGGGCGAACGCCTGGAGATTTGAGGCAGGAGCAGAAAAGAGAAAAGAGGAGAAGAGAAAAAAAGGGAAGAGAAAGAAGGAAAGAAATGGAAAAAGAAAGGAAAGGGAAGGGAAAGGAAGAAAAGCGAAGAGGAAAAGTGATATATATGTAAATGATAAATTGTTGTTGTCTTCCATGATGGCAACATGATGTACCATGATTCCGTACGTCTTCGAATTACAGTTGGGTAATTTTTTTAAGGTTGTGAGAGCGAGGTCTGTCTGGCTCTCCCAGTGAATGTACGATACATTTTCCTTCGGCTCCGTCTGTAGAAGCGTCTGGCAGCGCTACAATCGTATTTTGTGATGGCAAGCAGTGGCGGAGCTTAAATAAGTATAATTTTACTTCCAAGGGGACGCACAAAATACGCCTAAGCATTGTGACACTTTTGACGGATTGCACCATCCGCATTGCGGCGCCACCTGTTCAAAATCCAAAATGGCGCGGCCGGAGTGACACCTCTCTGTGAAGCTCTCTGTGGAAAGTATTGCTCCTGCATAAGGTAAAAATATTACAAGAAAACGTCATGAGATACATAGTGGTATCAAAAACCAAAAGAATCGAGCTGGATAATATATAAGTGAATCTATACAGAGCTGGATCCCTGTAAATACAGTATTATAGACGAAAGGAATTTAATTCTATTTAAAGTATTCGTAAAGAGGATCAGGTGTTTGCGGGGAGGGGCGGGGCAGTCTAAGGGGGAGGCGGCAGCACCATAACAACACTTCGCCTCTACACCTTCATGTGACTGTTCTACTCACCTGCTGATTCCACTGCTGCTGCTACCATGGTAAGCCTACCTATTGCCTAGCCTAGGGTGTAGTGGGCGTAGGAGAGGCTGCCAAGGGTATGCGTGAAGGGTGATGTAAGGGCGTTACCTAGTCAATCCATGAAGTATGATGGATAAACTGTCACCCTTATCCAGGAAGTTGTCTTAATGGTGTTAATAGGGTAAATTTTCGGATTAGTTCACTCCGCTATTTTCAAGACGAAACAATTGTGGTTAATATTCCGCATGAGCTGGCGGACTCAACAGGCCTGACAGCTTACTTATTCTCTATTAATTTCGGCTCAGTATATTGTACAGTACCTATTTAGGGTAATATTACCGTAGATAATACTATAGTCGCCACCTGCACTAATTTCGCCAGCCGCCATATAACGAATTTGGTAAAACTTTGGAAGAAGTCCTTCACCCCTATCTTTTTTTTCTTCCCCCTATAGCCAACAAGCCTGGGGAACTGGCGGGAATACGGGGTTTTTGGGTGGGGGAAGCAAATATAAGTGAGGAAATACTTTGGAACTCATCCTTCCGGCTTTGACTGAAATGAACTACCGCACTGTATTGTATGCTTATTGTACTTCACATCTGTAAAGGTTCTCAGCCTTGGTTAACCCACACGGCCGCTATGAAATATGAGGTGCCTCAAAAAATTCTAAGTCCAGTTAGGTTAGGTTAGGTTAGGTATACTTTGTGGTTAAGGTTAGGTTAGGCTAGGCTAGGTATACTTTGTGGTTAAGGTTAGGTTAGGTTAGGTATACTTTGTGGTTAAGGTTAGGTTAGGTTCGGTTAGGTATACTTTGTGGTTAAGGTTAGGTTAGGTTAGATTTTTACATATAGTGACTTTGATGATTTTTTGGGGAGCCATAAATCACTTATATTTGCTTCCCCCACCCAAAACCCCCGTATTCCTGCCAGTTCCCCAGGCTTGTTGGCTATAGGGGGAAGAAGAAAAAGATTGGGGTGAAGGACTTCTTCCAAAGGTTTACCGGTCAAAGAAAAACCTAACCTTTCTAGCCAGAAGGGGCTGTGCCCCCCATGGACCCCCTAAGGGTTGCTAATCTAACCTCACTATAACCCCCTAAAAGTTACTAACTTAACCTCACTATAACGAATACAGTTGAATCAGGCCGCCTATATTAAATGCATACCAAGCATGCATTTATGTATAACCTTATAGGTTTTAATGAAATCTAACCTAACCTTAACCACAAAGTATACCTAACCTAACCTAACCTTAACCACAAAGTATACCTAACCTAACCTAACCTTAACCACAAAGTATACCTAACCTAACCTTAACCTTAACCACAAAGTATACCTAACCTAACCTAACCTTAACCACAAAGTATACCTAACCTAACCTTAACCACAAAGTATACCTAACCTAACCTTAACCACAAAGTATACCTAACCTAACCTAACCTTAACCTTAACCACAAAGTATACCTAACCTTAACCTTAACCACAAAGTATACCTAACCTAACCTTAACCACAAAGTATACCTAACCTAACCAAACCTTAACCACAAAGTATACCTAACTTAACCTTAACCACAAAGTATACCTAACCGAACCTAACCTAACCATAACCACAAAGTATACCTAACCGAACCTAACCTAACCTTAACCACAAAGTATACAGTCTGCTGGGTATGCATGCTACTATAGGCGGCCTGTTTCAACTGGCGGCCTGAATCAACGGATACCACTATAACCCCTAAAAGTTACTAACTTAACTTCACTATAACCCTCTAAAAGTAACTAACTTAACCTCACTATAACCCCCTTTAAAGTACTAACCTAACCTAACTATAACCCCTTAAAAGTAACTAACCTAACCTAACTATAACCCCTTAAAAGTTACTAACTTAACCACTATAACCCTCTAAAAGTAACTAACATAACCTTACTATAACCCTTACTATAACTATAATTAAGTGGTAGTTTATCGACAACAACTATTTTCTACTGATTTTCTATTAAAGTCCAATGTGGCAGGTTTATCAGTGCAATAACCTTTCGTTTACAAAATGATTTTGGGGGTAAGTTTGTGGCGCACACACAAAGTCCTTTGGTTTTCTCGTTATTACACTCCTAATAAAACTGCAGTACGTAGCTACAAGTCACCATCACCACAACTTTCTGGTGCCCGTGACCGCCAGTGAGTGAAGTGAACCGGGGTGAACAGTTGAACCCTCCGCCATACGTGATGTCACTCGTCACTAATAAATACTCGCTGAGTATTTATTAGAAACCAATATATTCCCCTATATATTATTATGCAATATATATGCTTGAATATATCAGAAAGGTTATTAGAGCATTTCATATCCATATATGCAAAAATTCATGCAAACTAACGTGTTCCTTACACAGGGACTACTTATCTAGCTGTAGTCAAGGGTGTACTGGGGCTCAGTCTAGCTAGGAAGTGCTCGGGAGTGGATTTGACTGGACTTAGAATTTTTTGAGGCACCTCATATTTCATAGCGGCCGTTTTGGGTTAACCCCAAGGGCCCAGGGGGCACACGGAACCCTTTTCAGATTTGAAGTTAAAAATAAGCATACAAAAAGTGCGGTAGTTCATTTCGGGCCCAAAACCGGAAGGATGCCCTTCCCAAATATTACCACGGGAATTTTAAACATCACTTATGATTGTTTGCCAAATGAAAATGAAAGAACAGTAGGTTTTTTATTCCCTGACTGTATAATCCCCTCTCGACACTCGTTTATCATTCTGTTTTGTTTAGGATCGTCAGGTTCACAAAGTTTTTTGGACTTAGAAAAATTTCCCAAACCATTTTCCCTAATATAGGGAATTTTTACAACAACCCGAACTCCAAAACCCGTGTGGTGGCGACGCATTTTTTGTACCCCAGCCAAAAACCTTTCTTCCCCAAGGGCCCAAAATTGTTTTCGGGGAGAGGGGGGGGTTTTTGGGCAAACCTAGAAAAATTCCAAAATTGTATACATTTTTGAAGAAGTAAAAGAAGTACAACAGGTCATTAAAGGGACACCCTCCCCTCTGGGGGGCCCCCCCACTGGATGTTTTTTTTTAACCCCCTTCACTCCCCGATCTTTCCTTTTCTATATAAAATTTTTCCTGTTGTTTGCCAAAAATGAAGGGGGAAAAAACTTAAATACCAATAAGGTAGGGGAAAAGGGGTATTTAAAAGGTTTTTTTTCTAAAACATTGGGTTATATTCCCTTTAAAAACGTCCAATGTTAAATCTAATTTCAATGGAAAAATTTTGTTTTGGGTCTCAAGGGGTTTTGGGGAAAAGGCGACCATAAAAAAAATTTTCCCGGGGTGAATTGTAAGGTTTTTTTTAAACTATGGGTTTTCCGGAAAAAAAAACTAAAACTCCATTAAAATAAGCACAAATTTTTTACCAGGGAAAAAAATAAGTGTGGGGTCTGAAAAAGACCGCGAAGCCACGTCCATTTTACCAAAAAAATTTTTGGGCCCCCCAAAAATGGTTTCGGTTTCAAACTGGAAATTTACTGGGTACGGTAATATCAAGATAAAAAAAATGGAACGTCGCCGAAAATGCGAAAACTCGCCCAATGGGAAAAAAAGGGGGGCACCGCGAGGGGGAATTCTGAAAAGTCCCATCTTTTTTTTTCCCCCCCCCCTTTGCCAAAAAAGCCCGGGGAACTGGGGGAAAAATGGGGTTTTTGGGGGGGGGGAAGCAAATTTTAATGATTTATAGCCCCCCCAAAAAATCAAATGTCACCATATCAAAAAACTAGGGAAATTTCCCCAAATTTGGGATTTTCCCCAGATATCAAAAGTTTTTGGGGAAATTTTCCCTTTAAATTTAAAATAAAGTTATGATTTTGGACAAATTTTTGGGGGAGCAAATTTAAATGAATTTGTCTGCCTTCCCTATCCCAAAAACAAAAGTTTTTTCCCTAAGGCCACCATGCTTTTGTCAAAAGGAACTCAAGAAAAACATAACCTTTTCCCAGCCAAGTGGGCTGCACCCCACATGGACCCCTAAAGGGTTGCCCAATTTTAAACCCCACTATTTGCCCCCGCAAAATACTAACCTAACCCCCAATAAACCCCTTAAAAAAACTAAGCTAAACCTCAATATAAACCCCTTAAAAGTAACCCAAAACCCAACCTCACATAAACCCCCTTAAAAATAACTTAAAACCCAACCCACTATAAAACCCCCCTTAAATGTTTTAAAACCCAAAAAACACCTCACTATAACCCCTTAAATAAACAACCTAAAAATCCAAATATAACCCCTTAAAAAGGGAAAAACTAAACTTTAAATACTTTAAACCCTTAAAAATAACTAACCTAAACCCACTAAAAAACCCCTAAATTTTCTAAAACCCAAACCCATTATAAAAACCCCCCAAAAAATTACCTAAACCCACTATAACCTCTAAAGGGTTTCTAAAACCCAACCTCACTAAAACCCCCAAAAAGTTAATAACCTAACCCAATACCCTTGACGGCTGTTGTAAAAGGGTATTAAAATTTCTGCAAATGGGGGGTCTTCCCAAAATCTTGGAAAAAAAGGGTTTTGTTACGTGACCCCTAGGGATCAACTGCAGGGGAGAACCACCCTTACCTAAAACCCTACCTTAAAGAAAATTGGGGTTTTAAATGGGGCCGGCATCAATCCCCCCCTTTTTTTCTACATATACTTTTTTAAAATTTCCACGTGACAGTAAAGGTTTTTTAAAAAAATCCCGCCCCCCGCCTTCACCTAAAAACATTTAATATAGGTTTTGCCTCTAAAAACCCTTTAAAAAAGGCCAATTTTACTATCGAAACAAAAAAGTTTAAAAGTGATGAGACTTGAGAAAAAATAAAGGGGGAAAAAAAAGTCTTTCATCTGGGGAAAGGGGGGGGGGAAAAAAAAACGCTAAAAATTTGAAGGAAAAATCCCCGAAAATTATCACCTACCTTTAAAGGGCCCCAATGGACCCTAGCTTATAATCACATCATTAAAAAACCCTTTAACAAAGTTAAATATTTCCCTTTTAACTTACCGGGATTTGGCCCGGGGCCCCTAAGCGCAGTTTTTTTCCCCTTAAAAAAGGAAACAAAGGGTTTACCCTGCGTCTAATGCGGCCAATTAGCGCATGAGAGGTCGGGCAAAAGAATGCAGAACAAACCCGGGGGTGTAAAAACTTTAAAGGGTTGGGGGTTATCTTTTGTTTAGGGGGGTAGTCCATGAACACAAAAATTTTAAATTTTTTTATCAACAGTAATGCAAATACTAAAAAAAAGGGTTTGGGTTTAAAAGAAAAAAAGGGGGCGGGGCAACAATTAAGATAGCGAAATTTTTGCTGCCCAAAATGGGGCCCTGTCGTGGAAAAAATCATCCAACCCCCGCTGGGTGCTCTCCATTGTAAAAAGTTTTTATATTTTCCCGGGTTTTGCCCTCACCTGGGGATCTTCAATCGGGAACGCCTCTGCCCACCCACCATGGGGTATTACCGGGTCAGAAATCCTCCCCGACCCATGGAAAAAAACAAAAATCCCGCAAAATTTTGATGTAGCCTTAAACCCCCATTCGACTCGGGGCCCACAAAAGTTGACCAACATTTGGGAAGGAGATGGTAAGAAAAGGGGGGGAAGGGAAAAAGGTGATGGGAAATTTTTGTTGACTGGGGTATTTTTGATAAATGGGAAAAGTGAATCAAAGAGTGGGGTTTAAAATTTTTTTTTAGTGTGAGCGGGAGAGGAAAGGGGTAGTTCTTTGGGGGGTCTGTTATACACACAAGGGTGGGGAAAGGGGGTCGTTTTCTTTTTTATTTATTTTTTACAGGAGTCAAATTTTACAAACGGGAATTAAAGAATATTTTTGGGGGCGTTGTGGGGGTTTTATGTGTGTCCTGTGGCTGACTGTTCCGGTTTTTGGGTTTCAGGGGGGGGTCGGGGGGAAAGGGCAAGTTAGGGTTTGCGTCAGGTCACCCCCTAACCCGGTTTCCGACAGAGGGGGTGGCCCCAAGCCCCATTCAGGTTTTTGTGTTGAGTTTGTGTTAGCGCCGCTCATTTGGGAAGCCAAAGGGGGGAATAGGAGACAGCATAGGGGCTTTTTTACCAAACCCCGACCCCTCCAAACCTCCCCCTGTACCCCTACGGATAAGGAAAAAAATTATGAAAGTGTGTAGGAAAAAAAAGTGCAAGGGAGATTTTTAGACGGGACAAAAATCTTCCCCACGGTTAACCCCCAAACCAAGACCCATCACGGCCCCCACACGTCCGCCTCAAAAACCGAAAACACCACCATCCATCCCTGGTGACACGGGCACCGTTTTCCTCACATCTGGTTTGAAAATTTTTTGCATTTTTAAACCCAAAAAGACGTGTTACACTAAACGGTTGGCCGCCTTTTACGGCTCCCCAAAAACACCCCCCTCCTGTAAAGTAAAGGTTTTTTGGGGAAGAATTTTTAAACCCTAATGGGGATGTGCCCCCTTCCCGAAAAAAAATTTTCCATTTTTTCAAAGGGTTTTTGTTCCGGGACCCAAAACAGTGTCTTTTTGAGGTTTAACTCCTCTTCTTCATCTACCAAAATGCTATTATGCAAAATTTTTTCAAACCCTTGCCTTTTAGGCAAAAAATTTAAATTTTCTTTGAGGGTGAGCAGGAACCCCCGAAAAAGACGGAAAAATGACAAAATAGTGTGAATACGGCACGTCGGGCGGAAACCCGCCCGGGTTTCAAAGTGGGAACCACCTTCACCTGTACCTTCCTGAAAAAGGCTAATTTAACCCCTGCGAAATGTGATTTGAAAATTTATAGGTGTAAACCCAAAGGGCAAAAATCTTTAATTTCCCCCCAAAAAACGGTTTCCCTTAAAAAAATTAAAAAATTAACACAAAAAGGTTAAAAGGGTACCTTTCAGACATGTTACCTAAATATCTTCGTAAAAATTTGTTTTGGGCAAACCCCCGACTTCCGGGCCCAAACTTAAATCTTTCCTGAAAAAGTTTTAATTTTTTTGAATTAAACTGGGTTCGTTTTTTTTTGGACATCAATGGTTTTTTTTCCTGTGTGTGCGGGGGGGGGGGGCAAAACCCGCCCCCCCCAGGTCCGCCCCGCAAACATTGCATTTTTTACACCCAAATTAAATTGGGAAAATTGTTTTTTCCTATATCATTTTTTTTTTTTTAAAACCAAAACCCCCCCTCTAAACCCAACCTAATCGTTTAAAACCCAGCTTAACTTTCCCGGCTAAAAACTGTAGATTTTCGGCCCACGGGGTAATTCCAAAATTATTCCCAAATTTCGGCCCATAGGGAATTTGGGGGTCAAAATTTCTCCGAATGGGTGAAAGCTACACGATGATGAGGTAAAAGTTCTAGGACTTTTGAAAGCCCACTGCCAAAATAATACCAAATCTATATTTAAAAAATTTCCCCAGGTTTTTAAAGACATAGCAAAAAAGCAAAAAAAGGCATACCCAATCATTAAATCTAAGCTAAAATTTTCATAGGTAGCAAAAAATTAGAAAAATCAAATTTGTGGGGGCTCCCGCAATATATTTGACCGATTTTTGATTACCCGTCATTCCTTTTCTTTTAAAATAGAAATTTTTTATTCCAAATTTATTGCACTGTTTAATATTTTTAGTGCTCATAATCATTTGGGTTTCCCCTACAAATCCTTTTTATTTTAACTTTTTATAAGGTTTACATTTTTTTATCCCCCCTTCAAAAACCCAAAATTTTATTTTTCTAAAAAAACCCGTTTTTAAATAGGGGGGCGTCTTTTTGGCCGGGGGTGCGTCTTTGGGGCCCGGGAAAAAACCGGTACCTTCCCCCAAAAAATTTAAAAAAAGGGGTACATAATCCGTTTACGGTGGCAAAAAGGCTCCCATGGTAGTAACGGATGGGTGATTGTTTTAAAACTACGTAGTAATTGGGAAATTATCGACAAAAAACATTTTTTATTGAAGTCCCAAAATGCCCGTTTGCAAGTGCTAATCTTTTGGGGGGCAAAATGAGTTTTTTTGGGAAAACACTAAATTAAAAGGGGTTTCCTTTGGGTTTTTTCGTTATTACACCCAAAAAAACTGCTAAAAAGTCACCTCTTCAAAACCTTTTGGGGCCCTGGGCCCCCGTGAAATAAAAGGGGGGAAAGGTTTTAACCCTCAGCCCATGCGTTGGGCCCTCACTTCCGGGGTTTCCCAAAACTCCCCGGGGTTTTTTTTTTAGAAAACATCAATATATCCCCCCTATTGATTTTATGCAATATATATGCTTAAAAATATCACAAAGGTGATGTGTTTCCCAAATTTTAAGCATTTCGTATCCTATATGGGAGTAATTCAAAACAAATTGTGCCTGTTCCTTACACAGGGCAAATACTTACCCCCCTATACTCAAAGGTGTACTAGGGGTTAGTATAGCCAAGGGAGTGCCCGGTAGAGGATCTTACTGGAATTAAATTGTTGGGGGGCCCCTCATAAATTTTATTTGTGGCCGTGTGGGGGTTTAAACCCAAAGGGTGAGTGCATGCTGGAAAAACCTTTTTCGATGTGAAAAATACAAAAAGCATACTTTTACATTTCGGGGGGGGGGGTTTTTTTCAGTTTAAAGCCGGGAAAGGGCTATTATTCTAATTTTCCAAAAAAAATATATACTGTTATTTCATCATCGAGTTGTAAAGGTCGCCGTTTTAAATTTAAAAAAAAATTTTCTCCATCCTAAAAAGCCACTAAAAATTGGGCGGAAAAAAGAGTCAGGGTTTCGATAACGGGAAATTTGAACATACCAAAATAACCTTAAATTTTTATTAAACCTAACCTTTAAACCTTAAAACCAAAAAAATATACCTTTAAACCTAAACCTAACCCTTTTAGGGTTTTTTTTAAAACCTAACTTAAACCGTACCCCAAAGGGAACCCAGGCCCCTAACCCTTTCCTAACCCTTCAAGTTTTCCCTTAAACCTAACCTTAAAACCCCCTTACCTACTGAGGTTGTGGAAGCGGGAGGGAAAGTAGCGCCCCTTTGGTTTTCCCCGGGCCCGGGGGGACATTCTATGGGGCCTCCAAACACCCCCACCCCAAACCCCATCTTTTACAAACCCCTTTCTTGCCATTTAAAATTATTCAAATCAAAACCTACAGTAAAAGAAACCGCTGTCTTAAAATTTGGGGCCTTTGATTGGGTCCCGAAAATTTCTGATTGGGCCCCAACCTGTGATTCTGTGACTATTGGCGATTTTTTTTTTTTTTTTTTTTTTTTTTTTTTTTTTTTTTTTTTTTTTTAGCTGTTATTGGCTATCCTGTCCGTGATCCTGGAGTCACTTCCAACACAGTTTGAACACAGTTCGTCACTTCGTCAGTGTTGAATTAGCCCGTCGGTTGAGGAGGATGTGTCGGGGTGCGCTATTAGATAACTATAAAAAATATTTCAATCTGTTATACATGTATAATTTTTTGAACTATACTGGAAGTATATTAGTACTGCACAGTATACTGAGAAAAAAAAATTTATAGAAAACGTGAGTGGTAAGGTCAGTAGCGACCACAA
Organism: Chionoecetes opilio; assembly: GCA_016584305.1. Classification (NCBI taxonomy): domain Eukaryota; kingdom Metazoa; phylum Arthropoda; class Malacostraca; order Decapoda; family Majidae; genus Chionoecetes; species Chionoecetes opilio. The sequence continues at coordinate 14,677 of JACEEZ010012441.1, read as the reverse complement.
AGTTCTCATCCATTATAACCCTATTTTTTTCTGGTGAATTTTTATGTGTTTTGAATTAATCTGGGTAAAAATGGACGGAGGCCCCTGCGCGGTCATTTCTGAGACACTGACTCATTTGGTAAATATTCCCAGAAGTTGGCGGTCCTTTTTCGGAGACCTGGATTTTTTTTTCTGGGCTAAATTAGATTTTTTTAAATGGAGATACACTAAAGGTCCCACATAAACGAGAAATTGGTCGATAAATGAGGTAGTTTTATGTGAATTCGCTCTATGTGAAAAACAACCTATGGGAAAAATTTATATTGGTCGATCGGTCCCTCCCTCCCTACCCGACATTTATACTTGTTCCCCACCCATGCATACCAGAACATGGTATTATTTTAACTAGGATCGAAATTCCCTACAGAATTGGGGGTATGGTTCTGTTTTACCCTGTTGGATTCTAGGAAACTTCTCTTGACTCAAACTTTTGGAGATAATGACATGTTGTTCATAGGGAGGCGAGAGACAAGTGTTTGTTTACGTGCGGCGTGCCTCTCACTCTTCTCCCTCTTGTGACCTAGACCTACATCGCCTCTGTTCTTCCCTTGCTGCGGACACTTTTAAGCAGTTTTGGCTTTAGTTAGGGGGTTAAAGCGTGGGATTAGGTTAGGTTAGTGCTCAAAAGCAAGTTCCCATAAACCAGGCCTTACTCTAGCTTGCATGCCTCACCAGAACTGAGGGGGGCTCACAGCTGATAACTGTAAACACCAACGCGACACCAAACCACAAAGACGAGTGTACCTTCGAATGGAAGCCATCAATAAATTACGATAACTGACGATATTGGTGATGGATCACAACATATATCCTTCACAAAAAATTTTTTTTTTATAAGAATGGATGAGAATTTCACGGTCGCTACCACCGTTGCTACTCACTCACCTTGCCAACGGCTTGCTCCAGCTGGGCAAAGCGGGCTTACAAAAAGGTGCCTCGAGTTAACAGAAAACACAAGCTGCCGCAAGCCTTCTTATGGCGGCCTGCTCACTTTTCTATACGATTTTTCAGCCCCTCTATATGAGACCTCCTCGGATTTGCCCTACTTTGATGGCGAATCGTTTCTATATGATAAAATTTGGGTTTCCCTAACAAAAAATTTGATTTTTTTTTATTTTTTTTATTTTTTTTAAAAAATATTTTAGGCTTTCGCTTTATAGGGGAAATCGCTTTATGGGAACACGTTTTATGAGGGACCCTAGTGTAGTTATTTTTGGCGGAAACGTAAAAAATATTTTTCAAAATTCCAACAAAAGAACAACCCCGAAGAAAACAAGCATAAAAATTATCCCAGAAATAATAGTCTGTGCCTCAGAGGTATAACACCCCCCCCAACAAAAAGAAGTAAAAAATGAAAAAACCACCACTGGTTCTTTCCAAAAGCTCAGGCAAACTCGCTCGGCGCTGCCTAACCTCCTATCCGATAACCTGATACCCCCCAAGAGAATCTCTAAATTTCTCAAAACTTATCATATTGACAGATTATAATGAGAGTAAAAAAACTGATGTAGTGTCGACTGGGTAATTTGGAACCAGGTTTTGACAAACTGTTTCTAGTTTCCATATTTATTGAAATATAAAACAAAAACTGAATACAAATACAGGAGGTCACTACCTATATGACATTAAAGCTTAAACAAATTTTCTTTGGGAGCTCTGTTAGCAAACGCTGAGAAATGGTGGACCGAATTGTTACACTAAATGGGGTAAATCTGACCTACATATAAAAAAAAACATTTTTTTTTTCCTAAATAAGGCAAACCTCCAAAAGAAAAAAAACCCCCCCAGGTTAGGTTAGTTAACTAGGAGGGAGGTCTGGGGCATAGCCCCCCCTCTTTTATGTCAGGGAGTATTGGTAAATAGGAAGTATTAGGTTGAAACTGCATATTTACCGAATCCATTAAGGTAAACAGAAACCATACTCCCAATTGTGTAGAAAATTCTGGTCCTTGAGCAAAACTTTACCCTTAATTTATATACTAGCACCCTTAAACTAATTCTGTATTAGCCCGCAGCAACCTGAAAGGAAAAAAACAAGTTTAAATACGCAGTTAATCCTCACCGTGATATGCCATGTGGGGTACATCACACTGGTCCATTTGCCCCGTGGGTGTTTTTTGTCCCCCGGGTAAATACACACCAAACTGAGCATTGATCATAAGAAAATGAGACAAGATAGAGCATTTCTGATATTTTCATGTTTAAAGTAGAAGAAAAGCACTCTTATATACGCTTATTTACAAGGAGATACTCTGTCTCGTCTTTGCGTCCCATGAAAGTTCGCCAAATCAGCTGACTTTGTAAGCAAAAATTCGCCGTAACTATATTTTATTGACATTTTTAAATACTATTCCATTTTGGGCCCTTGGTTCATTTACATATCTATATTTATATTCTATTAATACTAGCGGGGAAGTAGTGCTCATAGTGGCTTTTCTTGTTACCAGTTCTCAGCACTCGGCGCTTGATATCCTACCAGAGTCGTTCTATTTTATTAGTGTGCACTCTCGACTCTGGATCTACAAGTGCTGAGAGTGGTTGACATCACCATGGGTGTACCCCAGGTCACTGAGGCCCCTATAAGCCCTCCATGAGTCGCTGTGAATGGTGGTGCCAGGCAGGATTTATTCTGGCAAAGGGGATGAAGGGTTTCTGCGTCGCGGGATTCTACGGGACAATGAAGCATTTCCTTGTCTCCTGCTCAATGCCTCCAAATACCCCCACACCATCCACATACCGCCCACGATTGTACTTACTTATCCCAAACATGCTTTCGTTTCCCCTTCCACCACTTTCCCGGGCCCCCAATGGGATCCTGGTCGTTTAGCCAGGCCTCACACACCTCAGGGCAAAAGTTCTTCCAGTCAACAACGTTTTTTGGGGCGAGATTAAAGTTGCGCTGGAAATATTCCTGGGTGAACGCTTCCTAAGGAAACCGTTTATGAAAAAAATGTTTAAAACTCGGGAACGCTTCACTTTGTCCATCCAAGTGTCTTTGAATTGAGAGGCAAAAAATTAGGGATGTACCGGATATCCGGTTATCTGGCTATCCGGCCTGTTGTTTACTTTTCCGGGATCCGACCTTACTTGAAATATCTGGCTATGCGGCCGGAAACCGGATATTGGGCCCTTAAAAGACTACTTACTAAACTATACTAAAGTCAAAAAATTCGCATCTTATCCTGTGAATATTTTCCCCACAAATTACAACTCTACAGCCAATTCCTATGGATAAGTGTATTAAGGGGAGAGTCCGTCCGTGGAATTTTAAATTGCATCTACGGTCATGAATAATTTATATGTTGTGTATATTAGTACAAACCCTTTCTATCACATGAAATTTCAAGCTAATCAGATGAAAGGAAAAATTTGAAAAAATTAAATAACCTATTTGTGTCGGTTTTTGATGAAATTTTTTTAATTGCATCTCTCAGCCATTTTTTGACCAATTTCATTGTGACATGAGAATAGATAATTTATTGTTATTTAACAATTTGTTCTGAAAATATTTTGAAATTGTTTTCGCATTTAAAAAAAAAATTGTTAAAAAAAAAAAAAAAAAAAATATTTTTAAGGGTAATTTTCCCATATATCAAAACTAAGACTTAAAAACAAAAATTTTAATCGAACAGATTTTTCTACGGTATTGGGTTTTGTGTGTCCTAAAGTTTCGTGAAAATCGTGCCAAAAAAAAAAAGAGATTAGTTTTAGTTCATTTTTTACTATTTTGAGAAAAACGCATTTGAAGTTTTGCTAAAGTTTCTGCGCTCCAGTGAAGGTACTATACTGTCAATGCTACTTTCATATGATTTTATGGGATCATTAATCACATATCAATGCATGCATAAAAAGGGTCTGCACCTTGTCCCCCCTTATAAAGGTATTAATTAATCGCTCAAAGGCGAGGGTGTCAGGGCCCGCCCGCCCCTCATTGTTGCAAGGTTTGATCAAAATTCACCATGTGCATAGCTTTTGGTTGGAATTCCTTTGTCTGTCTTCCTCTTCTTGTTATTGTCTTCTTCGGTGTAATTCTTCTCTTTTCTCTCTTTTCTAGCCTTTTTGGATGTATACATTGTTTCCCCAAAAATTTTTTTTGAACAGGTTGCACTTTTCATATCCAAAATTGTTCCAGAATTGTTACCTGGTAACAAACTTCACCCTGAGATTGCAGTTTTGTTTTTATATAGGCTTAGTTTTGATATATGGGAAAATTATCCCCCCAAAAAATTTATTTTTTTTTTTTTTTTTTACAAGTTTTGAAAGTTAAATGCCCCTAGCTATGGGCATTTAAAAAAATGTCCGACTGAAAAAAATGTCCCCCATTCGAAAGCCAAAGGATTGGGTGTTGCCATAGACCATATAACTCAAATTCGCATATTAAAAAATTATTTTCATATTGTCACGGCGCGGACTCTCCCCTTAAGAAAGAAAAATAATAAAAAAATTCTTCTTTTATGATGCTTTTGAATCGATGGACTGGAAGGCTTTCAATAAAAATGTCTCTTTGCATCTTCTTATGAACTGTGTCGCTCGTGCGCCGATGGCCTGAATGCTTTCCTTTTCTATTCATCACTTACATCTATTTACTTTGGCAGTGCTGCTCCTGAATAGCTTACACATTTCTGAAGATACCTCTATCTACAGTACTGTTCCAGTTATTACTAGCACTCCCTAGCTTCCCATAGCTGCAACACACACACACGCACGCACACACACACAACCTGGATAATAGTAGATTTGGAGACAGGACAGTACGAGCACAGCTCTTTTCCTGTATGTTACAACTAGGTAAATACACACGGAAGAGAAATGAGAACATTAGTTAAGGATGAAAAGTCTGAATGGAGAAACTTATTTAGTGGGGTACCACAAGGATCAGTGTTGGCACCAATAATGTTCATGATTTACGTCAATGATATGAAGGAGAAAATAAATACACTAGGGTCCCACATAAAACGAGAAGTTGGTCGATAAACGAGGTCGTTTTATGTGAATTCGCTCTATGTGAAACACAACCTATGGGAAAAATTGATATTGGTCGATCGGTCCTCCCGCCCGTACCCGTACATTTATATTTGTTCACACCCATGCATACCAGAACATGGTATTATTTTACACTAGGATCGAAATTCCCTACACAATTGGGAGTATGGTTTCTGTTTACCTTATTGGATTCTAGGAAACATTCTTTTGGATTCAAACTTTTGGAGATAATGACATGTTGTTCATAGGGAGGCGAGAGACAAGTGTTTGTTTACGTGCGGCGTGCCTCTCACTCTTCTCCCTCTTGTGACCTAGACCTACATCGCCTCTGTTCTTCCCTTGCCGCGGACACTTTTAATGCAGATTTGGCTTTAGTTAGGAGGTTGAAGCGTGGGATTAGGTTAGGTTAGTTACTCAAAGCAAGTTGCCATAAACCAGGCCTTACTCTCGCTTGCGTGCCTCACCAGAACTGAGCGGGGCTCACAGCTGATAACTTATAAACACCAATGACGACACCAAACCACAATGACGAGTGTACCTTCTAATGAAAGCCATCGATAAATTATGGTAACAGAGGATATTGTGAATGGATCACAACATATATCCTAAACAAGAATGTTTGTTTTGGTAATTATGGATGAGAATTTCGCGGTCGCTACCCCGTTGCTACTCACTCACCCTTGCCACGGCTTACGAAAAGTGCCTCGAGTTAACAGAAAGCGCAAGCTGCCGCAAGCCTATTTATGGCGGCCTGCTCACGTTCTGTACGATATTCGGCTCTCTATATGAGAACTCCTCGGATTTGCCCTACTTTGATGGCGGAATCGTTCTATAGATCAAATTTGTTCCTAACGAAAATTTTGGAATTTTATTTATTTAATTAAATATATATATATATATATATATATATATATATATATTTTTATAAATATTTTAGGTCGTTTGCTTTATAGGGGAAACACTCTATGCAAACACCCTTTATGCGGGACCCTAGTGTAGTTATATTAGTCTATTTGCGCATGATGCAAAACTATTAATAGGATTAAAAAGCTATAAAGATTGTGAACCACTACAAAATTTCCTGAACAAGATCTACGAATGGAGCAGAAGATGGGAAATGGAATTTAATGTAAATAAGTGTCATGTGATGGAAATTAGAAAAAGCGAAAAGATATATAAATGGCCATATAAAATAGGAAAATGAAATAATTGCAAAGGTTCAGGAAGAAAGGACCTGGCAGTGATAATGCAGAACAACCTACAACCAGAAAAACATAAATAAAATATTTGGAGATACATACAGGATGTTAAAGAATATTAGAGTGGCATTTCATGACATGGACACAAATATGATGGGAAAGATAATTACTACAATGATCCGACCAAAAATGGAATATGCGGTCACTGTATGGTCCCCATGTAAAAGTAAGCATGTGAACAAGTTTTAGAGGCTACAGAGAATGGCAACAAAGATGGTACCAGAGCTAGAAGAACTTTCTTATGCGGAAAGGTTGAAGGAAATATAGTTACCAACACTCGAGCAGAGAAGAGAAAAAGGAGACTTAATAACAATTTTTAAGCTGATAACAAATATGGAAGAAACAGACAATGAGAGACTACTGACTCAAAAACAAAGAGAAGGTCGATACACAAGAGGACATACAAAACAACTAGGAAAAGGGAGATGCCTGAAACATCATAAAGAAGTACAGCTTCCTCATAGAAATGTAGAAGTTTGGAATGGACTAAACGAGGAGGTGATATCGGCACATAATATGCACCAATTGAAAGAAAGACTGGATAAATGTAGATACGGAGACGGGATCACACGAGTGTAGTTCAGGCCCTGTAAACACAACTAGGTAAACACACACTCACACTGTTCCCTACATTTCTCCATAATTTTTTTTTTTTTTTACATCTATGCCTATATCGCCTGTAGGTTTTGTATGTATCACAGGTGTCACTATAAAAATTCTGCCTGCGCCACCACGGGCACGGGCCAACCATCACAGCCCTCAAGTGACGAACCTCCAGGGCCTACCATCCCACCCCTGGAGTGGGGTGGGACACTTGAGGGCTGTGATGGTTGGCCCGTGCCCGTGGTGGCGCAGGCAGGATTTTTATAGTGACGCCTGTGATACATAAAACATCGCCTAGAAAACTAAATAAAACAGGCAACTGCCCTGATGAAGAGGAGACAAGGGAATGAGATAATCGTATGTAATTATTTAATTTAAGCAACATATTAAAAAGACAAAAGCATGAGGCCCAAACTCACGACAGCTAAATAGACCTAATTACAAGAGAGGAGTAACACTCTTTATCAGAAAACAACCAACCAATCACTATGTATCATGAAGAGCTGTCGGAACATCTCCACATGCATTGTTTTCGTTGGGGGCGGCATGAGCCTCTAATCTCAGGCGGCACTATAAAAATCCTGCCTGCGCCACCATTGGCGAGGGCCAACCATCACAGTCCTTGAGTGAAACTCCAGGGCCTACCATCCGAGCCTTGGAGGTCACTACCTACTGGCGCTATAGGCACAAATGTAAATAAAAAAGAAGAAGTCATAAAAAGAACCCAGCCGCTTTTTGTGTTTTTGTCATGTGGTGAATGCGGCACGCGACCTCACCCAGTGGCGAGTAGTAGACAGCAGCCCGCGTGAGCTCGGCAAGGTAGACAGACAGCCAGTTCATATGATGTGAAAATTTAGATTTGCAATGGTTGGATATGTATGTAATATTTATGAGAGTTAGGATATGGAGAATGATCTGTAGTAAACATCACAGGGTGAGGACAGATCAGTTGATTTGAATGTCTTTTGGTATTCGAAATACAGTAAACCCTTCATGCTCGCGGGTTTCAGGCTCGCGGATTGATTACTCGCGGGTTTTCAACCCCTTTTTTCTTTCTTTCTCTCTCCCAATTGCTTGCTCTCTACAGGGGCCTTATCCGCCCATGTATGGAGTATGTCTCACATGTTTGGGGAGGATCCACTCATACAGCTCGCCTAAACAGGGTTGAGTCAAAAACTTTTCGTCTCATCAACTCCTCTCCTCTGACTGACTGTCTTCAATCTTTAAATCACCGCCGCAATGTTGCTTCTTTTGCTCTCTTCTACCGTTATTTTCATGCTCACTGCTCTAATGAACTTGCGAACTGCATGCCTCCCCCCCTCCCGCGGCCTCGCTGCACAAGACTTTCTACTCATTCTCATCCCTATTCTGTCCATCTTCCTAATGCAAGAGTTAATCAGTATCTTTACTCTTTCATCCCTTTCACTGGTAAACTTTGGAACTCTCTTCCTGTTTCTATTTTTTCCACTTTCCTATGACTTAAATGTTTTCAAAAGAAGAGTAACAAGACACCTCCCGAACTAAATTGGCTCACCCCTCTGTTTTATTTTATTCTCTTACTGTCTTCTTTATAGGGACTGGCAACTAAGCGGGCCTTGTGTTACCCATTTTTGTTGTGCCCTTGGCCAGTTCCTTGTGATGGGAAAAAAAAAAAAAAAAAAAAACTATGGGGTAAATGAATGACTAATGTCATGCTTGCGGATTTACGATACTCGCAGGTGTCTCTGTTCCCTAACCCCCGCGAGTATGAAGGGTTCATTGTACTCTTAACAGGTAGTACTGAGGTTACATCATATAAGAGGCTGAATTGAATAGCTACCTAAGCTAACCTATAACATTAGTCTTGGAAGAGCATGAGTATTTTTCAGGGTATTTCTTAGGGAAAAAGTGCATCTTATAAGCCGTAAAATACAGTAATTGCAGGTTCATTTGAGCTCCCTATAAGGAATGCCGATTCCAAAAGTCTTCATAGACTAGTGTCACGGGCCACTTATCCCTGTCTATCCACTTCTTCCTTATAAACTACAACTCATAATTCACAAACAGTGAAAATCTACCACATCGCTTGAAGGAAGATTATTGGCCATATTGCGGTAGTAGGGGTAATGCAAGTTGGTGTTATTGTGTGCGGCTGCTTGACAGCTGTGCTGGTCCGGAGCAGAATTTTAGTTAGTGACGGTACTACATGGCGCCGGTCGTTTTAAAGTGCACAAATTTTCCTGTACACTACCCTCCTGAGTTTGACGCTTGCTTTCTTCACAAGGCATAGCGCTAGACTCGAGGATCGCGAAACTCGGGTATTGAAAACACTGTAAAAATGCTTATTTAGTCAATTTCTCCCCCCCCCCCCCCCAAATACCCTGAATATGCCCGAGCCCCTGTCCACCCAGCAGTGAATGGGTACCGGGTGTTAGCCGGGGCTTGTGACCCGCCTCCTGGGGTGGTCGGCCAAAACTAGAGGACAGAAGAGGAGGAGAGGAGAGGACCTACGAGCTTGAGCTTGAGTTGGAGTCACCCAGCTGATGCTGTCGGTGAAGCCTTTGGTCCGGCGTTCTCCCACACACGTAGTATTCTGTTTGGGAGAGAAGCAAAAGGGGGAAGCAAAACTAGGTGTAAGCAAAACTAAGACCCGTACAGAGAGTCATGATGAAGGTTGAGCGACAACCTTCGTCGACTGAGGAAGGTTACCATAAAAGGGATATTTTTCGGAACTAAGAGCAGCAACGAAGGTCGGCACGAAGACACGGGAGTGCCCGTGTCTTCGTGCCGACCTTCGACCTTCGTCGCTGCTCTTCGTTCCGAAAAATATCCCTTTTATGGTAACCTTCCTCAGTCGACGAAGGTTGTCGCTCAACCTGCATCATGACTCTCAGTACGGGCCTAGGTGTTTCATTTTCCCCTCATTTCTCTCTGCATCACATTCATACAGGGTCCTCCCTCACTGAGGGGCCCCCTGCCTCTCATTCTCTCTCATGTGTGCTGTCCAAGAATTCTCCAAGAATTCTTTACACCTTCAGCCACACGACTGTCACTCCTCCACTCAGCACACAACCCCAGTAGGTACTCCATCTGCTTATCCACACTCCTGTCTCTCATCTCTCTTCATTATTCCCTCCGACTTCTCCTACCATTACCTCCAGCATCTTTGTTCTAGCATACTCATACCGTTCACATTCCAGCATCAAGTACTCCACAGTTTTATCCACTCCTGTCTCACACGTCTTGCTAACACCATTCTTCCATCTGTACATACAACTATTTACCTCCTTAGCGATAATTGATCTTTATCTTGATATTACCGTAAGGTATAAAGTTATTCTCTACACCGTCGAGTGGCATAAGAACACCCACATGCTGCCCATTAACTCTAGCTACGATTGCAAGTGCATAGGAGGCCACAGGGGGCAACATGAACCTCTAATCACAAGTGTCACTATAAATTCCTGCCTGCGCCACCATGGGCGAGGGCCAACCATCACAGCCCTCGAGGGAACCTCCAGGGCCTACCATCTCACCCCTGGAGGTCACTGCCTAACGGCGCTGTAGGCACACACACACACACACACCAAAAAAAACAAAAAAACAAACTTGTACGAAGCAGCGCGAAACTTGGGGAGATAATGCGCGAAAGTCGGGATGGTAAGAATTTAGGACTCAGCGCGAAACTCGTGGATCGCGAAACTCGCATAGCGTGAAACTCGGGAGGGTACTGTACTTAAGTTGGCTGTATCATCAAAAATATTGTTCACATTGAAAATTCAACATCACTGTCCTTAGTGTCCTATAGTTACTATATGAGGCTTGAAGATTTCCAATCTATCAGTACCTCAAGTAAACTGGTCCATTGCACCCATTCCTCCTTTTGCATAGGATGCATTTCCAATGCTTTTTCATTTGCCACTTTTCTTTTGAAATTTTGTAGGTAAAGGAAGTAAGTGCAAGCATAAAAAAATGTTAACATAAAGTCATACATAATAATTAACATTTGTACTATGTTTTTCAGAGTTTTTTTGGGTTCGGCCAAGTGCCGACATAGAAATCCAACTCGATGGAGCTGAAACCCGAAAAATGGCTGATATGAAGTCAGAAGATGGAAAGAAGGAACGTTATTTTCTATACTATGATGGGGAGAGTGTATCAGGCAAGGTGAGCACACAGCATGCCATCAGGAAAAGCTTCATCAATTTCTGTTCTGTCCTTCCTCAAATTTTTTATATTTATCTATTCAATTTTTTGGAGGGTTTATTCTTTTGTTGTTAAGATCTATGTGCTCTACACATGTATCATATGTATTGTATTCCAAGGGCAAAAGATTATTGTACATGATGTTGAGTTGTTTCAAATTTCCCACAGGATATCTATTTTTAGTAAGATGTTTAATTTTTTTAGTAAGATGTTCATTGTCTAGCTATGATAATCAGACTGGGCAAATGTTTTATAGATACAATGCCCACCCTAAATTCAATTAGTAAACCTTATAACACATGAAAATTAGAGTAAGCATTAATATATGGTATGCACGTGACAAAACAATAACAAAGCGACTTTGGCCGTGGGGTGGCCGAGGAACCCGGGGGAAAAAGTTACTTTCCAGAGTAATTTGTCCCCAACTAAATATGTTTATTAGTATAAATTATATACCGTCATCTTCGGAAATGTTTGTTCTATAAGGTTATCACATAAAACACAGTAAAACACTAAATATATGCTATTATGAGACTGAAGTATTATGCATAAACAGAGAATTTAGTTAAACTCGTCGCCATTAAAAATGGTAGTGAGAGAACTTTTGACATGGAGTATATCAAAAGAAGTGGAATTGTAATAGCTTTCCACTGATATATTTCGTTTTCTGATAAATGATAGGCACCATGCAAATATTAGCGTTAACTAAATAAGTAACATCATTAATCGAGGTATAAGCAGTGCACCACCCTTATAGCTCACCACTCACACAGTACAGCTCATTATCATTGCAACTTTGCAGTGCTTAAGATGTGTATTAAACTGTGCAGTGCAAATTGACTATTCTATATGAACTTTAGACATTGGTTTTTTTTTTTTATATATACGTATACCTATAGTCGTGTACACATTTAGATGCCTATCACTGTGTGTTCGCATATGGTTCCATGTGTACAGTGCAAATTTTTGCATGGTGCCTACACATTTATCAGAAAACAAAATATATCAATGGAAAGCTAATACTATTCCGCTTTTTTTTTTTTTTTATATATTCCATGTCAAAAGTTTCTCACAAAATTTTTAATGGTGATGTGTTTAACTAAATTCCTTGTTTATGCATATTTCTTTAGAGTATCATAATGGCATTTATTTAGTGTGTTTTACTGTGTTTTATCTGATAATCTTATAGAACAACATTTCCGAAGATAACAGTACACACAAACCTCGATTTCCTGGATATCGGATTTGCCGGACAAAATCAGAGGTCCGGGGATATGTCAGTCTCGGGCATTTTTTTTTTTTTTTTTTTTTTTTTTTTTTTTTTTTTTTTTATTTTTTTTTTTTTTGAAATTGAAATTTGAAATTCCTGGTCCTGTTCGTAAATTGACCAAGTTGTCCGGCGGTCCGAGCGTCTCCTGTCACCCCTGGTCAGTGTCCGCACCTCCCGCCAGGTGGCAGCATGCTCAGCGGTCGTATTGTTTACATTTGGGCACACGACACTCACGGTTCACCTGCACAGCCTCCGTCAGTCACCTGACTCCCACTGCCCCTGGTGCAAGAACATTTCTGAGGCTATTGAACACTTTCTGCTGCCTCCCGCCAGGTGGCAGCATGCTCAGCGGTCGTATTGTTTACATTTGGGCACACGACACTCACGGTTCACCTGCACAGCCTCCGTTAGTCCCCTGACCCTCACTGCCCCTGGTGGCAGGAACGTCTCTTGAGACTATTGAACACTTTCTGCTGCTCCCGCCAGGTGGCAGCATGCTCAGCGGTCGTATTGTTTACATTTGGACACACGACACTCACGGTTCACCTGCACAGCCTCCGTTAGTCCCCTGACCCCCACTGCCCTGGTGCAGGAACGTCTCTTGAGACTATTGAACACTTTCTGCTGCCTCCCGCCAGGTGGCTGCATGCTCAGCGGTCGTATTGTTTACATTTGGGCACACGACACTCACGGTTCACCTGCACAGCCTCCGTTAGTCCCTGACCCCCACTGCCCCTGGTGCAGGAACGTCTCTTGAGACTATTGAACACTTTCTGCTGCCTCCCGCCAGGTGGCTGCATGCTCAGCGGTCGTTAAAAGTCCGCGGCGGGGTAGTTGATATTGTCGGTTGCTGGACAGTAAATACTAGAGTAGGATAAACGTCCGGGGGTGGGTAATGGCATCGGACTATATATATATATATATATATATATTTTTTATATTATATATTTTTTTTTTTTTTACTTGCGATTCCCGGACTTTTGCGGTTCCCGGACCAGTGCTCCCCCCTATTAGTCCGGGAAATCGAGGTTTGTGTGTATATCATTTATACTGCTAAACGTATTTGGTGGGGACCAATTGCTCAAGGTCCTGGTGATGGCTCTCGAGGTGCTGCACGAGGAGGTAAAGCCTTTGGGATTTGAGGTCTCCTGGCTTAAAACCAAGGGCCAGGTGTTTGGAGGCTTACTAGATGAAACAGTATAGTCTGTTTCATGCGTGCGGCCAGGACATTGAGATCTTGGAAAGTTTTACATACCTTGGTAGCGCTGTCCATAATGATGGCGGGTCACGTCAAGAAGTCTTACGGCGGATTGGCATAGCCCACGGGTGTTATGGACTCGCTCAGCGGGAGTATTTGGCATTGTCAGTACCTGTGCAGGAGGACAAAGATCCGGATCTTCAAGTCGCTTGTGATCCCTGTCTTACTCTATGGTTGTGAGACATGGACACTAAATAGTGACGAAGAGACTAATCGATGCCTTTGGTAATAAGTGTCTTCGCAGAATCATGGGGTATCGCTGGGATGATTATGTGTCAAATCAGCAATTGCGCCGTGAGACTGAATCGAGGCCTATTACCTACATAGTCCGTCAGCGCCAACTTCGGCTATATGGGCATGTGGCACGCTACCCTGAAACCGATCCTTCCCATCAGGTTGTATCTGTAAAAGACAATCCGGCGTGGAGGAGGCCAAGGGGGCGCCGGCGCCTACAAGGCTCGTGGCTGGGGCAAGTTGATGTTTCTTGTCGAGAGCTGCTTGGTATGGGAAAGGAGCCTGCATGGGGACTCGTGCGTGGTGACCCCCGGGAGTGGCGTCGTAGGGTGGGCGAGGTGACGAGCCCCTGGTGTATGCCTCCAATGATTGATTGAATTACTATGGAAAGTTCCATAAACCTTAGCGATGTTATGAGAGAAAATTATCTCCGGCCGCCACCTGCGGCCCCGCCATTGGCGCTAATTTCTTGTTAAATCAAACCTCACGTCGAACCTGTTATCCTGGGGTTGAGGCACGCATTTTAAAATTAAATCTAACCTCCTAGCTTAGTAGAAAGATTCACTCATTAATTGGTTTGTTTTGAGGAGGGAGGATACGGCAAAATGAGGCCTTTCTGACAATTCTTAATGTGATCATCATTCACAACACTTCAAATTAAATGGATGAAGAGTACTTTGACCTCGCACTTAATTCCTGGTTGAAAGTATAAATTTTCCGCAGAGATAAATGATGAGTCTTGATGTCCTTCCACTTGTGCCGCGGTATGTTCATTCTTATTTTTATATACACACAACCTGTTTCCGACAATAGTGGGAGCAGGTCTTGATCGCACGTAGTCCAAGC